>JAVDPK010002266.1:590282-606730 GCA_034780415.1 Cichlasoma orientale | reverse complement strand
TGGAATCCCAATAACCTCTTCATGCAGGATTATGTAAAGCCTGGTGGCCACTGCTAACCAAAGCTTACACGGACAGATGTTTGCGGTATAGTGAATTCTGCACTGGATGTTCCCGATGGAGTTCTAACAGACACTGTATAGAAGATGTATGTGGCCATCTACCGGGGAGGGAATTCAGAAAATGTGATAACTGGCTACTTTGTGACCATTTTTTTTCTTAGGTATGGTCATATTTTTTCAAAAACCGCTGCAGTCAAGTTGAGGTGGCCACCTGGTGGCCAGTGTGGGAAAAAAATCCAATATGGCCACCAGAAAAAGAAAATCGCATGTCGGGTTCTTGACTCCTCATTCTGAAGCCTTAATGTTAATATCAAAATGTTGGCTTTTTAAAGCTGTAATTTGAAAAGAAGGTGACAAAGCTGGTTAGCAAGTGGCATCTATTTACTGTAATTAGCAGGTGTGTTGATCAAAACTTGGCTGTATCACACAGTAAGCCACAAAATGTGTCTGATATATTCACTGAAATATTCCAAAAGGCACCACCACCCCATTCTCAGTCGGGAACATCTAGTTCAGTGACTAGAATAAGCAGAGGTGAAGCTGAGCAGATGGTGAGGCTACAGTCACCTGTATCAAACTAACACTTCCCTAAATCTTTCTAAATCTTGGTTGTACCATGTTGTCCCAGTCAGACCTGCCCCTCCTTGTCACATGTGGGGTTTTTTTGCAACTAAGATGGCTCATTTTGAGGCTTCAGAACAGGACTTCAGAAACCAATAGGCTACGTCATGGTAGCTAGGTCCATCTTTTATACTGTCTATGCTTTTGTAGCGAGCCTCAGATGAACTGCAGTTATAGACTCTGGTGTCAATTTTCAGCCCCTGAGGTTGCCACTTGGTGAACGGCAACCTTTTTCCAGCAAGGTCAGGGAGGAGGAGGCAGAGTCACGATGTGTGCCGGAATAATGGGAACCAAGATGGTTGGTCCCTTTAGGATCCCCCAAGGGTCCCAAAATGACCTCTGCAAGGTATGTGGAGTTCCTAACTGACCATTTCCTGCCACGTTATAAAAAGAAGAAATGAGCCATGTGGAAGGAAATGATTTCCATTCAGGGCAAAGCACCATCCCATGCTACACAGAACGCCACTGGCTCATAGGTTGCTATGGGAATAAAAAGGGAGAAATGTCATGGTGTGGCCATCACTATCCTCTGACCTTAAACCTATGAGACCCTGTGGAGACTCCCTGAAACAAAAACTATGAGGGTGGGTTGGCAGTATACCTCAAAACAGCAGCTCTGGGAGGCAATACTGGCATCGTCTAATGAAATACAGGCAGGAACTATACATGAACTTACAAGTTCAGAGGATGTTATAGGGTGAAACAAACAAGAGGAGCTGGTCTTCAAAAAAAATCCTTTAATCTCAGTTTTAAACTTAGAGGTTTTAAAAAATGAGTCCCCACTAAATTGCTTTTCTTTCCTGACAGTTCATTGTATTTCAGTCTGTCTTTGCCAGCTAAAACTAAGGACTAAACTCTGTGTGAACAATTGAAAATAGGTAAACAATTGTGTCATTAGTTGTGACACACTGTATGTTTACTTTGTATACTGACTTATTTCCTGAGCAGAGGAGCCAGCTGTAGCGTGGCGATGCCTCGGCAGAAAGAAAATTTAACTGGTGATGATTTCATTTATTATTTTGTCAGTGAACTCCGTGGGCAGATAAGCATGATGAAACCGGCACGCGAAGCTGAGTGGCAGAAGAAGCTGACATGTTTGCTCAGATGTGTCACTCCCCCAAAAAACACATTTCACTTTAGCGGTGAATAGTTAAGCAGAATGAGGTCACAACTAAACCCAGATGAATTCAGGGTATTTAAATAACGCCAACTGAAGAGGAACTCAAGAGTGAAATCAAAGCCAACACGTGGCAACAATTACTGCTTCGATTACGAGAGTGGAAAAGATCGACTGACAGCAACGGAGATTATCCCACTACTTGGACTTTAAGACAGAGATAACAATTTTCCAACGGCCTTCAGATGCAGCGTATCAGTGGTTCCAAACAATTCTGTTTGATGCACCCCCATAGCTCATAAAGTATTTACCAAGTACATTTAACATGTACTCACTCCTTTTAGCTTGCCATTTCATCTCAGAGACTTTACTTTCAACTATAGGATTTATCCAACAATTTTTTGCTAGAGCGCAATGAAAAAGTATTCGAGCCCCTCCTGATTCCTTATTTTTTCCCCCCAAACTAAACTTCCAAGGCTCTATTATCCACAGACCCAAAGAAAGATACAGCCTAAATAGGACTTTGAACCTTAATCAGCCTTTCATTTCAATTCATCTATATAGCGCTAAATCACAACAACTGTCGCCTCAAGGCTCTTTATATTGTAGGACCCTACAATATTAGGAAGAAAACACCAACAATCACACAACCCCCCCTACGAGCAAGCACGTGGTGGCAGTTTCAACAGGAAGAAACCTCTGGCAGAACCAGGCATAAGAGGCTGCGTAACGCTAGCAAAACTGGGAATATTCTGTCTCCACGTGATGATGGAAAAACTAGTCCATGTGTTGTATTCCTTATTCCCAGGATGTCCTGATAACTCTCTGGAAAATCTTCACTTGATTCAAAACACTACAGCGGGAGTACCGACAGGGACCGGAAAGAGAGAGAGAGAACATTTCTCCCGTATTAGCTTCTCTTCACCGGCTCCCTTTTAAATCCAGAATTCAATTTAAAAGCTTTATATTCCTTCATCTCACATACAAAGTGCTGACAGATATGATGGGGTCTGATCTAACAGCCACTTGAAGCTGGCCCGGAGAAGAACCCCCCATGCTGAAATGCCTAACTAAATGGCACTAAAAGGCAGGTTTTTAGCCTGCTTCCGCCTTCAAATTACTGTACACTGGGTGATTTTTTCAGTTTTTATAAAGCTTAAAATTAGGGGCACAGACGCTTTCAATGTCAGGCGTGTCACCTCCAAAGCTTCACATCTGAGATGTTGATAGTTTTCAGAGCATTTCAGTGAAAGTAACTGACACACAACATGGCTTTTTTTATGTGGTAACAAAACCGAAGAAGTCTGTGCGCCAGTGTTATCGTCTGAAACTGCAGTATTTTATTAGTCTGCTATTTAGCACCAATTAGCAGGTATCCGTGTCTGCACAATGCACCTGTAAAATTAACGGATGCGGCTTTCTAACCAAGCTTGGTAAGGTCAGGTGATTCGCTTGCAACTAGTGAAAATGGTCACTCCTGGCTCAAAATAAATACATGGAGGTAGCCACAATGTTAACACTGAGGCCTAAAAATGCAATCTTGCATCTTCTATGTACAGCCTGTCTTGAACCATCTCACAGCTACCATATTGACCTGGGCAGCTGTGGGTCCTCTCTTTTAGTACCCATGCATTTTTACACTATTGCATGTCATAACCTTTGTGTTTCATCTCTCCTAATAATTTGCCCTTTGCCCAGTTTGTTCTCTCGCTGTGCTCTTCTTTTCCCCTCTTTGCTTTCCTGTCACCCCAGCTAATGGTGGCACTGGGCTGCCCTCCCTGAGCCTGGTTTGCTGAAAGGGAGATTTTCCTGCACCCACACAGTTTATTCTCACAATTGAGAAGGAAGCCTCTCGATGGAAACAATGCCAAAACCACTGCTAACCCACTATTAAGGTTGAAAATTACCGTTTTACAATTTGTCTTCTGAGAGGTACAAAACATATATGTATGTTTTTTAAATAATAATAAAAAAAATTTTGAGAAATAATAATAGTCCTCTATATGAGGCATTAGGGTCCCGTTATATTCCACAAAAAGCAGCAGCATAATGTTGTGGGGATGCTTGGCTGCTCCAGGGTCCGGGCAATAATTGAAGGAATCCCACTCTCTTAAAAGAAAGAGGACTGGAGAGGAAAGCATCAGGCCATCAGTCTGTCAATTGAAGCTCAAGTGCAACTCCAGCATGACAATGATCCCCAAGCATATGAGTGAGTCCGCCTGTGAATGGAATGAAAAATAAAAGTGGAAACTGACACAGAATAAAAAGTCAAAGTCAGAACCCTGTTAAGATGCTGGGGAAGGACCTGAAAAGAGTTCATGCTGGCCAACCTTCCTACCACGCTGCAGCAAAGAAGCTCTGGAAAGAAAATTCCCTCATAGCAACGTCTGAAACCCATCAAGATATTGGGAGCGTCAGTGGCTGCAGATGCTTTCAGAGGTGCGGGTAGCACAGCTAGGTTTGATTGATGATTCTCGTATTGGATAACCTCTTTGCTTCTTTAAATGCAAATATGATTTAAAACTTGTACTTTGTATTCCCGCAGGTTGCCTTTACGTTAAATTGTTTTTGATGATCTGACACAGTTACTTTCAGCTGACTGACGCATTTTATTAAATTTTATCTTACATTTATCCATCTTTTTATTCGAGTGGATAAACAGTGGACTCTGATTGTTCCAGTTTGAACACAAGAACAGATAAATGCAGGAATTATGAACTTCTGATCCAGGAAAAATACCTATAGATTACAAATTCAAGCAAAAATATGGGAGACCTCATCTTCATGTTATCAAGAAAACATCAGAAACTAATGCAAATCTAAATATCCTTCTTGGTCCAGGACTCCAGTTCATGCATGGTGTGGGGGGAATTTTCAGCCGCGGTGGATCTGTGCGGCCTCAGAGCGCTCCCTTAGCTGTATGCATTCACCAGCATGTGGTGAAGAATAACAATAAGTGCTGGCATGCAGGCTTGGTTGGGAATAACAGCACTCAATGTTTCAGATTTTGACAAAATATTTAGAGTCTTTTTATATATTGCATTACACATGTATAAACCTTTGATTCTAAACATCATAACTGGCAGTAGAGCCATCCACAACCTGCAGACAAAAGGAAACAGGCTAACTTCCAGGCATTGAGAGGCTCATCCACTTTATGTCTGTAGAACAAAAATAAATAACTTTATCTGAGCTGCATCTTTGGCTCTGCAAAGCACAGTTACCACAAGAGATCTCCAGTGGATGTACTGTGATGCTTCCCTAGTCGCTGGGATTAAATCCAGGTTTGTGTTTACTGTGGGGGGGGGGGGGGGGTGCTTGGACAGGATGAGAGCTGGTGATGGACCCCCAAATACTGTGAACAGATTCCAGCCCTCCTATGTGGTCAGCTGCTGCTGTTGTCTTTTATGGCAGATTCCTTTGAGGCAGGAGTATCTGAAGGAGTGTGCAGTGAGGCACTGCTCAATGAGCAATTTATATGTCCTCAACAAAGCTTCTTCTTTAGACCCCGAAGGCAGGTCTTAATTGTTAGACGTGATATCTCCACTCTCCCTCTCTGCTTTCTTTGACTGTTTTCTTCTCTCTCCTTGCCCCGCCCCCCCCCCCCCCCGCCTTGCCTCTCTCTCTTCCTCCCTCCCACCCACCCTCCCTCCCTGCAGCTATTAGGAATTGGATTTGGAGCAGAACGATCCATTTAGTTTCTCTCCTCCATCTCTATCCCTCTCTCCCTGCTTCCACACCTCCTCTGTCGGTTTCTCTCATCAAAGCCCAGGCTTAATCTGTCTATTTTTACCTCAAGGAATGAAAGGAAGGGATGAGGTAATGCTTTCCTGTCCATCAGGTGGGCAGTGGTGCATGAGCTCTCTGGTGTGTATAGCATACGGAGCTAGCACCACCACGTGGACCGAGATGAGAAGAGGTATTATGAAAGCAATAGGATGAGTATGTAAAGAACAGCTTATTCATTTACTCACTAATAATGATCAGAGGAAAACACCAAGTACATGACAACAGATAGAGACGGAAAGACTGCAGAGAACAAAGAGGTGGGACATACAGCAGCAGTCAAAAACCCACTAATGACAGCTTTAAGATAAGAGTGAACCTTGATTCATATAAATGCTGTCAGTTTTAGAGAAGCCAAATCTTAAGGTACAACTGTGAAAGCAGCGCGCCCCCTAGTGGTTAAACGCAGCGTGTGATTACAACAAAACAAAGACTTACTTGTAAAAATAAAAAGCAGAGAACTTTCTTAGATTCCTGCATTCAAGACTCAAGATTTATAAAAACACAGCAGAAACACTGCAGTCATAAGGCACGAAATGTGTCAGTTTGGGGTAAACCATCACAGATCAACGTTTAAACCAGCAGAAAAATACACAGAGGTGTAAGAAAGTGAAGACATGTTATTTATCAGGTTATAAAGATATGCTAATCCAGATGCCAAGCAGTCATTTACAGGGTTCTTCTGTTTAACTCAGAAGTGGAGATGTAGGAGGGGTTACAACTTTTATATTGTTCATCAGAACTGTAGTTCTGACACTAATGAAGGTAGTAGAAGCAGAAATATAAAATCTGGGCCCATATTTATTAAGACTCTCAGATCAGGATATCTGTCAGACTCGCACATCTTTAGCCATATTTTTGAAATCAGCAGTAAAAGCACTGATGAAATGTTTTAACTTAGACACACAAACTGCTCATGTACAGTGTATAAAGCATTTACTACATTATGCATTCAGATTTTTACCAATAACTCAAACACCATATAAAAAAAAAACACATCTGAAATGTTTTTTAAAGCTGAGAACAGCAGAAAGTCATTATTTTCAAATCTTTGGCGAGATCCTGCTTTAATGTACACGTGGTTTCCCTCGTATGCTAACTTTCAGCAAATTTATACAGCTGTAAGACACAGTGTGAGGACCCAAGAGTGCTCAGAATACCTTCTCATTGTAGCACAGGCAAATGTTACTGAATTTGCCTGTGCCTTTTGTTGTGACATAATGGGACACATCCAATCCTACGATCAGGAGAGCTAGAGAGACTGAAGCGAGAACAGCCTTTACATGGAGGAGGTTTTCACTTTATTTTGTGCTGGAGTGATAATAATTGAAGCAACCCCTGCAGACTGAACACGGCACTGGTGGTGAGGCCCATTGAGGTGGAGGAGGACAACGGTGCCAGTGCTGCAGCGCAGAAACCACAGCTGTTATCTTTTACTTTGGATAAAGCGGATACTCCAAGGAAAATTAACGAGCTTGTTCATGGATATGTGGTGAGCTGCTACCATTATGAACTTGCTATACAATCAGTTAAAGTAACATTCTCAAAAGGTACTCATACAATAAGCTACACACACGCACTCTAGACACTGTGAGCCAAAGCAGAGGGGAGTTTATTTCTGGTAATGCAAACGCACTCCAGTAAGTTACTTTATCTCAGCTGGTGATGCTGTAACATAAAAGATTACATTTTAATCTGGGAATATAGCAAGTTACTTTTAAGAAGGAACGTTTTGATAAGATGCTTGATAAATATGGGCTCAGATGTAAAGTGTCAACACTTTTTGCCTTCAGTAGTTAAATGTTGGTTTGAAATGAAACTGGAGAGCAGCAACAGGTCCTGTGCTAGCGTCCATTTGCCTGAGATAACAGCGCTAACCTTCCAGTCCAAAGTCATCCATCAGGATCAATAAAATCCCCCTACTTCATTTTTCTACAATCTGTTTTTCATAAATAAGAAAAACATTTTAAAATAAATATCTGTGGAGCATACAAAATATGTCCTAATATCACAATAAACATAAAAATCAGGAAGGAAGGAAGACAAAGAAGAAAAAAAATAACAGGAAAAATCTTAAATCGTGGATGGATCAGGATGGATTCCTGATAGATGGATCAGGGATTCTTACCCTTCCTAAAAAGTTTGCCCTCTACCTGCACTTGAAGGCACAGATGTGGTAGTAATGATGCTGTCTGTTAGAGAAGGTAAAAAGTGTCACAAGTCTGTCAGTTAGTCGTCTTTGTTGCGGCTCTGGCCGTTGCAGCTCTCAGATCGGCCCGCGCAGAAATGACGCGGATGGTCTTTAAAATCAAGGCAGTCCAGAGCGAAGTGTGGATACTGCTGGATATAACGCTGAAGATCATCTGGGAGATGGAGTTTGAGATTGGAACAAAGGTTAAGTGCACATTTTTGGTAATAAAAAACACACTAAACTTAAGCTTTTATATAAAGATGCAATATGTAGCACTTTAACAGCATATCCAATTACCTCTTGTTTAGCAGCATTACCATAAATACTCTGATAATTCTAGATCATTAGAGACGGGACTGAAAGTGGCCACTTTGTGCAGATGGGTTGCTTTACGGTAAAAAAGAAAAGGTTCTTTTATTGGATAAGAAAAGAATGTTCAGAGAGGCTTTGACAGTTTCTAGAAAAGGCAGATGGTGGATGCAAAATCTCTAACAGATGGCATTTATTTTCTTCAGTAAAGCAGAGAAGAAATCAAACGTGATGGTGACAGCACAGACGAAGTGGGGGACACACTGACAGATGCTGTCAATCATCTCTAACGTGGGCTCATTAGTACAATGGCCCTATAAATAATTTGACATTTCTGTCAAAGTGTTAAGACGCTTAAAAAAAACGTTGCGAACAGAAACGGGGATCTTACCATACGTGATCTTTCCTGTGTCCGGTCGAAGTGTTAGAAACAGACTTGAAAGTTGCACTTCCTTCACTCCCAACATTATTTCCAAGATGAGAGCCAGCTCCTCCTCCAGGACTTCCCCGTTCTCACTCTCGTACATCTGCAAACCCGGCATGTAGCTTCAGGACAATGCTAGAAACCCTACACTCACCAGCCACTTTATTAGGTATACCTGTTCAACTGCTCATTAACACAAATATCTAGTCAGCCAATCACATGGCAACAACTCAGGTCAAGAGAACCTGCAGAAATTCAAACTGGCATCAGAACGGGGGGAACAAAGGTGATTTAAGGGACTTTAAATGAGGCGGGGTTCAAAGACAGGCTGGTCTCAGTATTTCAGAAACTGCTGACCCACTGGAATTTTCATCCCAGTAGATCATCCCCTTCATGACCACCGTGGACCCATCTTCTGATGGCTGCTTCCACATGTCACAAAGATCAAACCATCTAATCATCTGGACTCAGATGAACTCCACAGTCACCAGATCTCAATCCAACAGAGCTCCTTTGGGATGTGGTGGAATGGGAGATTCACATCATGGATGTGCAGCTGACAAATCTGCAGCAACTGAGTGATGCTGTCATGTCAACATGGACCAAAATCTGTGAGGAGCACCTCGTTGAATCTGTGCCATGAAGATTTAACGCAGTTCTGAAGACGAAAGGGTCCAACCCAGTACTAGCAACGTGTACCTCAGTTCTCCATGAGTGTATATTAAATCAGATTGAGCAGTTATAAAGAAAAAGAAAAGCTCACCTTGAAGGCCAATTTGAGGGTTTCCATTGACTTTGAAGGCCGATGAATGGTAGACAGAGCAATAACATAGTGTCTGATGTCTATCTGTCCAACTCCACGCTGGGAACAAAAAACACCTCGGTGAACAAAAGGAGCTACCTGAGTTCTACTTAATAAATACACACACACACACACACACACACACACACACACACACACACACAGCACAAGTATTCATTAATCTGATCTACTAAACTGTGGTGTATGGACTCTGCTCCATTTACCTACTGAGCACTAGACCTGAATTTAACATTGTGTCTGTCATAGCTCAAGACCACTTTTAGCCCGAGCAGGTTGTTTATTTATTACATTAAATATAACACGAACAACAATATGTAACATGTACACATGGAACCCATATATTATATCACCAAAGCATCTATAAAAATCCAGGGCTGCAAAATGAAAAATGTATTGGTGACTAAACAAATCCTGAGAGATTCTGGGTGTGATGAGAGGCAGGCATAGATTCTGAGTGACAACATTTAAAGTGGATTTATTATTCATTTCCAGCTGCATATTTGTCTTGAACGTAAAGTAGCTCTGGAGCTTATCCCTGCTGGGAAATCATTGTTTTATATATTTAATAGAAAAGAAACTACTGTTAAAACTGTGACACATTTTTAAAAATGGATCTTTTACCTTTTTAATAACCAGCTTCTTGAGATTTAGCAGATTCTACATGGAGGAACCACACAAAACCTGTACTGTGCTACGCATAAGATGGAATGCTAAAGGCAGCAGACAAGCCCCTCTTAGTGTTTTCGCTTTAGTGACCCTGTGTGTCCTCGCTAAATTGGTTTTAAACTACGAGAAACTAAATCCTGCTCAGTTTAAATGGTCGCACGTGTGGCTGAAAACATTCAATGGCAAACAAAACTCTAAAAATTCTATAATGTCCGTCAAGGATGCGGGAGAAGCAAACTTCAGAGGAGACACTGACACTGTCTGCTCAAATATTTTTGCCATTAGGAATTTCTGGTTGCTGCTACATTCTCCTCATATTTTAAACATTCCTCTGTGACCTGCCAGTCCTGCTGTAAATGCTTCCCTTCTTCCATCAAGGGCAGAATCAATGAAACTCTCGATGTGTGGATTTTGTGAATTCTTGTGAAAGCACATCAACTCTGGGTTTGAAAGGAGCTATAGAAATAAAATTCATTAACTTTACCTTTATCATTTTCTGCTATGAAAATCTTTTAAATTGTGACTTTGTTGAATTTAGAGCCAGCTTTTAAGAGTTTTAATCATTTTTACATTTTGCAGAAAAGAAAGAAAAAGGAAAGACGAAGATCTGAAGTGGATGTATTTTGAACAATTTAGAGCTGTTTTTCCATTTTGTGCGAAACCCATTTTATTACTGTGTGTGATTATTGGAGTGTAGCTGGATCAATGTTTTTTTGGGGGGGTTTTAATCCCTCCATTGTACCTTGCACTTATTAGTGTTTACCTGATCAAAGAAGCTGTGAACTTCTTTAAGTGTGTCTGTAACCGGCAGATTAAGGAACTGGGCAAAGTCCTGCAAACCCAGCGCGTCTCCCTGCAGCTTTCTGGCTCTCCTGGCCTGCTCATCAAGCACCCGCTCTGTTGTTGCTACTTTCAATCTGATATGACAAAGCAAAACAGAGAAAGCCTTAAAGAAATCAATAAATACGAGTTCGTCACAGCAGGAAAGCTCATTTTTTAAATTATTTACTTCATTTAATTCTGCAAAAATTCTACAAACAAAACAATTTTTTTCAGAGACATTAAAATGAGTGGGGTTTGAATTAGTGTACTTCAGGTTTTGTCTTGGCGTCCTGTTTTTCCTACAATACGTTTGCCTCAGAATGATGTCCTATTGCACTTTAGATTTCAATGGTGTGTGACTAAGTAGATTTCCATTTTCTATTAATTTATACAGTACATCTAAACCACAGCATTCAAGTTATTTATTACTGTTGTGTATTATTTACATTGCAGATAGAGATCAATAAACAACACACTATACAATCCACGTTATGATGTATCATTAAGTGAACTATTGAGGTTTTGGAGTCACATGATGGACAGTGTCAGGCGTGAATAAGGCCCCAGTCATAACTGGACTAGAGACGGGTCCTTTATAATCTGGCAACCACTGGTCTTGAGGGAACAATATGTCCCCGACCAGTTTCCAAGAACTTCCTTGCCATTGCCATGCTTTTGGTGCAGTGGTAGCAAGCTGCCATGGTTGCCAATGTCATGCTATCACTGACGGTATGAATAAAAAAACTTCTTGGCGTTTGCTTTTTCTGTGTGCAGGGCAAAAAATAAATAAAAAAGAAATAGAATTTTGAATATAGTAAACACACATACACACAAATATGAATACACTGCTACAGTTTCCTGTATGGTGTACCATGCTTTAAGCTCAAAACTATTTTATTCTAATTAAGATGTTGTCTTCATTACCACTCGATGAACTACACACCTGAAATTATAAAGCGTTTTACGTGAGAACACCCCTTCCCATGCCATTAATAAGACTAAAAATAGCTCAAATGTGGGAAGAGAAAAAAGGTCCAATGTAGTTAAAACTGAACATGCAGTAAATTGAATTCATTGTTTGTTTATTTTCCCTGAGTCATTTTTATCTGCCCAGTAATCACAAAAATATGGTTACAATTATTGATACTTTGACACAGGATTATTTTTGGAAAATGGTTAAATAAGCTTAATCTTTCTGCAGATACTTGTTGATGAAGAGTATATGTAATCACATGAGTCTGGATGGATGAAGAAGCTCTCATGCTCAGCATATAATCACTGCGATAACCACTCCCACAAAGAATATAATTTGCAAAAAGGAAAAAAAAAAAAATTCCCCCTCAATCAATTCTCTGGGTGCAAATTTTATTCAAAACCACTCTGAAATACCCCTTTATATCACTTCTTTAATTAACCAAAAACAGCCACACTGTGTTTCCAAATATAAGGAATCCCCTGAATATAAAGCCAGAAAACAAATATCTGCAGTCATTTTCAAAGACAGCAACGACAGACAGATTTCCCTGTGTTTCTGCTCAGCCACCAATAGGTGTCAGTGTTTATACACTTTCCCCAAAGTGTTGACTCACCACCGACGCACCAAGCAGTTCAACCAGTCATTCCAGTCTCCCAGTGCTTACCCTAAGCGACACATTAGCTGGTGGAACTCCAGAAGGCTGCTGTAGTCATATATGCCCAGCGGGCCGTGTGATAGGCTGATCTCAATGTCGTCAAATGAAAGGTCTTTGAGTGGCAGGTCCAACGCCCTATGAGGACACAAAGTTTTAAGAAGTTTTTTTAGTCATGACCGTGTCTTTGGAACATCCAAAGCAAGCGTGTGTAGATGATCCGACACTGATGATCAAAGGCTCTTGTGCAAACACACTAACACTTACTTGGCCATGAGCTTTCTGACATTACTGGCAAACAGAGCAGGGTTTTCTTTCTCCTCATTTGATGGACTGTAAACAGGTAAGTACTAAAAAGAGAGAGAGAGAACGCACCACTAAGTCCTGCTGATCTGGTCAAAAATATAAAATACTGAATTACAGAAAGTCAATTTACTGACTAACAAAACCACTCACCTCAATCTCAACAGAATTATGGGGCTGACACAAAGTGAGCCACAAGATCTTAAACCTGAAAGAGAGAATAAACAGTTTCATCTAAAATATGATGACATGAGACCAGGAGCTGAAAAATAATAGGAATAATGAAATCAGTCAAGAGATAATGAAGCTTCCCCCTATAAAATTTACCAGGTTTTCATCTTTAAGTACCAAAAAGGTGGGCAGATGGTGTCAGCAGATTTACTATGTACGCTGTACATAACCCTGGGAATACGCTGGGCGGAGCTGCATTGTGTTCAGCTGCAAGGCCGCTGAGTTAGTCTCACACAACGAAAACAATGTTTGCTTTTCACCAGATGTAACGCAGCCCGTTACACAAGCAGCTGTCCGCTCTGCCCTTTTTTTTTTTGCATGCATGCATGCATTCTTTAACGCTCTCAGATGGGACAAAACTGTGTTGGACACAACCTTACAGACATCTTCCCAATGTATTCCCAGGGTGAGCGTATAGGTGTGTGAGAGGAAAGACAGAAACACTCACGCGCCGGGACCTTTCCACGTCCATGTAATGGTATCCTGTGGAGAGAGCAAAGAAATACTGAGAACAAGCACAGAAACAGCTCACAATGCAGTTTTATACAAGTCCACACACTCTTTGGATCTGCACTGTGCTTTTGTCCTTTAAAAGTTATGTGAGCTTCCACAGAACAAATCATCAATTACACATTTATAAGCATAAATACTGTGAAGTGTACCGATTATGCTGAAACATGTGAGCAGAGAGCCTGTACAGAGTGTAATGGGTGTAGCCAGAGTGACACCACCCACTGGTTTTTGGAATAGTGTTTTTGAAGCTTCAAGTTTGGCATTTTGGCCTTCACCACTGGGATTTTTGTAACAGCTAACACCCTACTTTGTTGTCCATCTGGCTCTTAATTTGACTGTCCATTATATGATACAGCGAGCAGGAGAGAAGCAAACAGATGAAAAGAGCTGACACAAAGCAGGATGCAAACACTAAGCTGCAATTCAAAATATCATTAGGCAATAGGGACACTCCCCTGAAGAGAGAAAAGAAAAAAGTTGTACACACGAGGTTTGTGTCAGAACTGCAAACACAATGTAAAGCAGTGTAGCATCAAAGCCTTCAGTAAGGACAAAAAGTCTGATCAGTGATAAAGAGGGAACTGTAAACAAAGTGACACATTCCAAAAAAAAAATATATATTTATACTGACACAAATCTTATTCCACAAAACTGCATCAAGTTAAGATGACATCACATTTACAAACTGGCACCAGACACCAAAATAAAAACTAAGGCCCAGTCACCCTGCAGTGTATCCTTGCCTTCTTTGCCTCACTTATCTGCACAGTGACGACACTGCGCATCACAGGAAACTGTGACAAACGGTGACTTTCGGGGGAAAGAAAAACTCGGTAATGGGAGCTGCATATTTAATGAAAGCGCGGGGAGAGGTGCCGAGAGAGCGACATGACACCTCGGCGTGCGTGAGTGCGTGCGCGCGTACGTGTGATGTGCGTGAGAGAGAAACAAAGGGATGAAATATCATCCCACTACAACATGAGGTCATTCAACACAAGAAGAACACACACTAAAGTGAAGGAAAGAACCCATTACATCACAGGTCCGTCAGTATGGGTGTGTATAAAGTGTACGTGGAGTCAACAGAGATGTGACCGATGTCTAAAGCTGCAGGTATGGAGCAGGCACAAAAAAAGGATCAAAAGGGAAATGGAAGGGGGCAACAGGATTTATGGTATATACCAGTTTATTTGGGTAGCGTAGTATCACTGGCTGCACTGGGAGTCCTGGGATGAAAGCACCTGAGGAAGACAAGAGGGGGAGGAAGGTGTTGAGAGAATAATAATCTAGCATTTTTGTTCAAAGTGACCCATTATGCTCATACCCAGCTCACGACTTTTAATTTTGGACTGAGTAGTCTGGCATCTTTCGGTGTTAAAAAATAATCCTTATTTATCTTATACTGGGCTCTAAATGGAGCCTTCCCCTCCTTCCCCTCAAACCAACTTTCTTTTGATAGGCTGAGCCTCACGTGCAGAAGGTTTGATCGGCAGGCGGGTTCATAGTTCTTACAAGTAAGTAGTTATCCTAAATTATCAAAGCACTATATTTTGGGGGGGGAGTTTCCAAATGGATTTTGCGAGCACCACAAAGGGGATAGAGTTGGACTGTGTGTACTAGTTTAGATGATTGATAAAATCATAACCTCAAAATAACATCCAGAACAGACAGACAGCATTTCCATTATGTAACTACTGATGATGGGCAAGCTGATAACAGCTACATACAATATTTATCACTGGACAAAGACCTACTCGAGCTATTCAGTAACTTCTGAATGGAACACAAAGGGTTACGAATATTACACATGAGAATAAGACTCACACAGACACTGATTAAGAGCTTGGCTAACAAAATGTTTTCAGTTGATATAGTTAATAACAGTACGGGTACACACACAGTAACACTAATATTCATTGGAAGTCATGCTTGTGTACACCTGTAGTCATTACTCTCTCTTTTTTTTGCCTTGCAACCCACTCCTCTGGCTTTTTCATTGCATTACGCTCCAGTATGTTCACCTGCTGTCGCCATCTTTGTCTATCTGCGGTTTAGTGCTGGGCAGAGAGCATGCGATAGGTTAATTAGTGTTTTGGTGAATAAAATATCTGCCTGGTGCTGCTGTTAATGTGGTTGATTACACCAAATCAAAATAGCGAACATGAAAGTCACCAAAACGTCACAACTGTACATGTACAATTATCAGCTAGTGTAGATTTAAAATTCAGGAAAATGTTGCTGGGACAAAATTAGAAATGGTGCATTAAATATATAAGAAGTTCCTTGTACCCCATAAATGAAATACATATCACCAACTACACAACAACTTTACACAAATAAAATTAAGTAAAAGAAAAAAAGAAAAACAGATATATGCATATGAAAGCATAAAACACTTTGCTTAATGTGTATATAAATAGTCCTTAAGGCAGGGTAAGGTGGATTTTAATAGCCGCTTAATGCAGCAGCACCACCGATGGAAATACTGTGATGAATCAACAAATAACCTCCACCAATCAACACTGATGACTGGCTGCCATCTGGATTTAAACAGAGCAAAGTTATACCATTCAAGTTTCTCATGTGAGTGTGGGAACATGAAGAGGAGTTAAAGTTATCACTGTCACCTCCCCATGAGCCATAATAATGGGACTGTAGTAAGAGGACAGGCAGAGTGAAGATGAAAGAAACAGCTCTATTAAAAGCCTGTTTGAAAAGAGAAAAGGACTGGAGGTAACTGCTGTGTGTGTTCAAGCACAGGTGGCAAAAGCACATTAACATAGACACAGTTGATCTGTTGAGCTGGGAGCCAGTGATGAGATGTAACAAGAGGAGACACATCCAGAGAGGACCGGTAACACATAGCACACTGATCAAACTAGACACACACACACACACACACACACACACACACACACACACACACACACACACACACACACACACACACACAC
>JAVDPK010002266.1:570271-582470 GCA_034780415.1 Cichlasoma orientale | reverse complement strand
TTAATATCAGGGATATATATATATATATATATATATATATATATATATATATATATATATAGAGTAAGATACAGCGCGGATGTTGCTCAGGAAGTAGAGCAGTTCGTTTACCAATCAGAAGGTTGGTGGCTCGATCCCTGACACCTCTAGTCTGCATGCTGAAGTATTCTTGGGAAAGAAACTGAACTCCAAGTTGCTCACGATGCTTTCATCGGGTGCAGATGTCCAGAGGTGCTTTGGCATAGACAAAAGGGCCGTATGAATGTATGCATGACTGGATGAATGCAACTTGCCCTAGAAAGCGCTTTAAGCGCTCAACTGAGTAGAAAGGCGTTCATGTTTTATACTGTCTATGGTCATTCCTCATAGACTCCCATTTTAAAACAGATAGATATACTTCATTAAAAAGCAAGTTTACTGACAGGTACAAAAACGGTTATGCTCTCTGTAGCAATTTTATCTTCCTGGCAACTGTATGGAGGGTAAACTTATACAAGTCACTGGTTTAAATCATATTAAGGCTTAAAGTTATATCTTATTAGTTGTGATTGTGTCTGAGTGACAGTTGTGTGCCTTTTTGTTTTTCTTCAGTATTCAGTCATATTAAGACACACAACATTTGCTGTTCAGCTTCTCCAGTTTCTCATTTTGTTTTAAACCTGTTTTCTGCTAGCTAAAATCAACCGTCCAATAACACTGGACTACTAACCGAGCTAATGTTAGCTGATAGCTCCCCAGTGCTACTCTCTCATCCAGATGTGGTTACAAACTGATTTAAATTAAAAGAACAAAACCAAAGAAATAAAAAATAAAGAAACTATATTGGAACAGCCAAACTGCCAGATCAAAGGCTTAAAAAGGTAGCCAAGAAACCAAAGTACGGTGACGTCACATTTTTCTTCTTTACACAGTCTATGCTAATATAATCAACAGACTGTTCAGTTTCCAACAGCTGGACTATTTGAAATGTTTTTCAGCTCTTTGATTAGTTTTTTTTAGATTACAGCTATAGCGTACTATTTTGGTTCTATTTGAGTAACAAGAAAAAGAAGAGCAAATTGCTCTTCTTGTTTTCCAGCAAAAGAGGTGGATTATTTTCTTAGCAGTTATTTTAGACCAGAATAGAACAAAATGAGTAATGCACTCAGTTTCTGGTGGCTGTAAACTTCCAGTGAATACTAACGTCGCACAATGGCGAATGTGTAAATAAGCAACCTTTTGCAACGTCAGCTTTAAATGTATTAATCAGTACTGCGGTCACAGCTTCTTTCTGCTGCCCCTCAGTGGACAAAAAAATGTGTTATTGCTTGTTTGCATTTCTCATTATTCATAAAATTATCTAATAAAAAAACCAGAGGTACAAATACTGTATTTAAAAAAAAAAATTCCCAGTGGATTAACCCTGGAACAACAATAGATAGGGAACATGGACCTTTTTCTAACCAAAGCTGAGTCAGTTTGGCACAACTTGATAAAATTAAACCGCAGTCTACACCTCTGCAGTACTCCCCGTGCTCTGCACTCAAAAAAAAAAGGTCTGTCTCAAACAGCTAAGGGTGAGAGCAAGTATGTCCTTATATCTCTTTCCCCACTTAGCACTGAGCCAACCTCTTATCTGACTGCCATTCCACATCCTTCATAATGCTTCTTCTTTTGAAGTCAAATCTACCTCAAGACTTTGTAAACTGGAAACAAAATCGTCTCGGTCCTAGTTCATTAAATTTCGATCGAAAGCGTAAAAATTTGAACGAAAATATAAAAGATATATCTGCAGCCTACCAAAATAAGATCCCATCCACCGGCAAGTGAGAGAAAGACAACTTTCCAGAAATAAAAAGTCAGATGTCATTATTTATCATCTTAAATCTTACTTATTTATGAAGCAGAAACAGAATGAAATTCTCGGTTGAATTCATCCTAAATTATTTAATCTGAAATGGTTAATTCCATACAAAGCCCAGGCAGATCCCTCCTCTGTTCTGATAAATACTTTATCACTGCTCCTAAATCGAAAACAGGAGAAGCAGAAGGATGTGGGGGGTGAGGGAAAAAAAGAATAACTTCTCACCATTTCTTGTTCTGCTTTATTTGTGAAATTTGTGAAGGTTCATTTAATAATTTAAGTTGATGAAAATGTTTTTGTTTTTTTTTTTAAAGTTATTTAGGTCTAATCATACCCGCCTGATTTCTGTTTATTCCAGCAATCTTTCTATTTATTGCCTGTATGAAAAAGAAATCACCCGAGGGGATAAAGACGTGACACTTAGTTAAAAATTACTTAAGAGCTTTTATGAAGCATTTTGCTTGTGGTGGATTTTCTTGCAGTCCCAGGTTGACAAAGTCAAAAGCCGCCTAATGAAAAGGGACGCATCGCTGATTGCAGCTATATCTGGAGCCGAGGTGGAAGTGGCATCGATTTAACAATTTAGCAGCACCCTCCTCTGTGTGTTTCCATTAGTCACGGCTGAATACCACTCACATTGCCCCTTTCATTCCCTCAAAACACACACAAATACCCTCTCTCTGGCACACACACACACACATACATATGTCCAAAGCTTCCGCGGTATCTTCCCCTTCCCCTGAACAGGATTTATATCAGCCAACGTGCTTCTACTATTGGTTCCAGACAGCGGGCGGCTAATGTAAGGGCACACTCAGAGAACTTTGCCATGCTAAGGAACACACTTTTTTTATTTCTGTGACTCGGTGCATGTGCAGGCTATAGTGCAAGTGTACAATACTGTATATTTTTCATGTGTGTGAACCATACAGCCTTGGAGCAGGGAAGTGTGCAGTGACAGCTGATCATTGATGAAGTCCACAAGAGTCTGTAAGTTGTAAGAGAGCATGGGAATATCAAATTGCCACAGTAGGATCATACACTGAAAACTGACCGTTCACCAAATCCCTTCAATCAAATGACAATTTTCCAATCATAGCTTAGCAGCTGTGACCAAGCACAGCAGGTCTGCCAGGCTTTGGATTTGCTGAAGCAGTGTGCACGGATCTTTAGTAAAAGCAGTTCTCTGTATGTAAAGAATGTGTGTGTGTCTTTTCTAAAGCCTTTCCAGGCCCCCAAACACATGAAAAACAGCGTAACAAGCCATGAAACTGCTTTAACTTAAGCTACAATTGTTAGCATGCTTCAGCCTGGATAATCAGCTGGTGATGATGCTGGCTTTTCACTCTGAGCGTAAAACTTTACCCACTATCTTCTAGCCTGCAAAATCAACAGTTGTTGTCTGGAAATGATGATCCCGCTTTTGTCTTAAAATAGAATGAAAACCTCAACAGGCAAACGGGGTGGTTCTTAGTGAACGGTCAGCTGATCGTGTCTCACACAGTCAAAATATCGACTTTCACTTTAAGTGGAGCAGTCAGTCTCTCCTACTGGTGGCGTGTTGGTGGACTACAAAGCTGATGCAGACCGACCAATTTCAAAGGACTGTCCGGGTGTTCTGTTTTCTATTGTGGCTTCATTTAGGCCTTTCCACACCTCAGCTGGTTTGGGCTGTTGGAACGGAGGGCCGTGGAAAACTCCGTCCACCCATTCTCTGAGTGTGGCGACTGGAGATTCCTGTTGCCTTTCTGTCTTGGTGAGTGCCATGTTAGTCGGATACCCGGGTGAGGAAGACCCGGTTGATGACAGCATACACGGTGGGTACTCTGACTGCAAGCTGGCATCCAAAGACACAGCAGTGTGAGCGATGGACCAAATTTTGGGCTTGGTGTCTGTGCTTTGAAGGTCTGCATTAAGATAGAAGGAGCTGTTTTGGTGTTGGACCGCTGTGAGTTTGGGGCAGTTGGGGGACAGTCTCTCTTTTCTGCGCAGTGGATCTGGGTTGTGTGCGAGATGCACATGGGGGAGCTCTGTGTTTGGGTTTGCTTCATCGTCCTCAGGTAGAAACTGTGGCTTCGGATCACAGTCAGAAGCATCTGACTCCAGCAGGTCGAAGTCCTCAAGATCACTCTGTAGGTCTGCACACTGTTGCTCTGCAAAAATAAACAACACCAGCAACAGTTAGTCGGCACATAACACTCAAAACTTGGGAAACCATGAAACGAGCAAAACGTGCTGACAGATTGATTAAGGCCTTGCTTACCAGGGAGCTCCTTGTCACTTTTAAGTGGCTTCTCAGCTTCATCGCTGTCATCTTCACAGCCTCGGTCATCTGAGCTTTTACAAGCCCGTGGTGACCACGTCACTTTGTTCTCCTTTTTCAATCTCCTGCGTGCATTTGCAAACCACGTAGACACCTGAGAGAAGGAAGGAAATCAGAAAGTTATAAAACGGGGAAAAGGAAGGTGAGAAGGTGGGAAAAGTTACTAATGCCAAAAACAAAGTAAGCACTGAAGAAAAGGCAAGAATCTAATACTTTATCATGCAACTAAACCAAAAGGTACAACCTTAAACATCAAATTCATTATTTTCCAAGAACTCACTTGTGTAAGTGTCATTCTGGTGATGATAGCAAGCATTATTTTCTCTCCCTTAGTTGGGTAGGGGTTCTTCTGGTGCTCCTGCAGCCAAGCCTTCAGAGTGCTGGTGGTCTCTCGGGTGGCGTTTTTACGCCGTGAAGCGCCATCTGAGCAGGAATAACTGAGCCAGATGATGATAATCAATATAACAGTTAGCTCATACCGTATCACAATTATGATACTGACTCTATAAACCTGCTACAGACAGGTACATTTTTCTCAGCAGTCCCGAGTAAATGATGATGACGACATCAATGTATTACAGTTTTCACGTTAAAAAATTATGTTCTAATTTAAGAGCAGTAAAAGCCTTCTTGTTGACTTACCCATATCTGTCATAAGGATATTGCCCAAATGTGTATTCATAAGGATAATAAGCAGGAGTCTGAGATGTGCCCACATGCACAGATGCAGCTCCTTCTTTGTGATCTAGTGGCCCCTGAAAATGTTGAATAATAAATGCTATAAATGAATATCTAATCAAAATTAAGAAAACTTTTATTTTTGTATTTTCAGAAATGATTTACATCTTAAAGGCAAAATCTTTTATTTATTTATTTATTTTTAAATGCCGAAGAATCAATGAGCTAGAAGTGACGTGTGACACTCACTCTGGAATAGAGAGCGGCGTCCGTAGCGCAGGTGTTGTAATAGCCCTGGCTCTTTGGATACGGGCCGCTGTAGACCCCGATGCCAGTTCCCGGGGTGAGCTGGTGGCCCGGGGAGCGCAGCACCGGGTGGGACGGGGGAGTTCCCGGCTCCAGGCAGCCGGCCAGGGAGCCTGAAGTCATCAGAAACTATGGAGAAATGTAGGAAGCGAACCTATTTATATCCATAAAGAAAAATGACGTATTCTCGTATTCTCTTAAAAAAATAAAAGTAGTTCTCAGTGGAAGCTATTTTACGTACAGTGGAGTTTAAATGTCTTTTTACTTATACAAATTAGCAATTGTTTAATATGACTTATGTTCTCAAACAAAAGCAGTAAACGCATGAATAAAACTACCCGGTGGCGAGATGATTTTGTCACATTTTCAACAGAGTCATGTTGTGAATAAAGTAACTTGCTGATGGATCATTTTTTGACAAATTAAAATCGATGTATCCTCCTTATTAAGCCCAGATCCTCATCGATAACATCCAAAAACAAAATAATATATTAACTGTACCTGTGGCGTGGTGGAGTAGGAGTATCCCAGCTGAGAGTAAGCCATGGTTCAAATGTGACCAAAGAGGAAATAAAAGGAGCGCAGACGTGGAGCGACGTCCAGCAGCATCCGTGCCAAACGCAGATTTTTGCCCCTGACACTAGTTCAGAGATACTTTCCGGTCAACTTTCCAGTTTTAAAATTTTGTATTTCATCTACCATCTCGTCCAAAAGAGGACACGCAGACATTTACGCACCGATTCCATTTTACGCACCATAACTAACAGACTTTAAAAGTAACTTCTTGGCTTCACTTGCTGTTCCACCTCATTCACCGGGCGGCTGCGGCGGCTGCTGCTGCTTTTTAAAGTGTCCCTGCTCTCTTACAATCCAAAGCCAGTTTGTGTGTGGCGTGTGTGTGATCAAACCATGCATCTCTCCGTGATGCGCTCTTTGGTTTTTAAGGCGCGTCTCTCTGACGTCAGCCCGGACTCCGTGTGTGTAGCTCGGTGTTCAAATCAAGATGAAGAAACTCACTCCTAATTAATTCCCTCCCAGTTTTCTTTCGCCTCTTATCCAGGAGAACAGCTCTGCGCAGCGCAAGTGCGATGCCCCCAAGAGTCCCCAGGCGTAAAGAGAGTGTGATCAATTCTCCTTTCCAAATAAACACAGGCACACAGCTGCACGCACGCCCGCATTTACACTGGCTCACAATACAACATGGCCAGAGGGGGGATCGGGAACGTGATGCGTTGACACCACATTGACACGAGATGATTGATGACTACAACCTGATATTAGCATAATCGTTTTGCCCTGTTGTTTAGATAACTTGTCATCACGGAGAAATCTCGCTGTCACCCACATATTCATG
Source organism: Cichlasoma orientale (assembly GCA_034780415.1). Classification (NCBI taxonomy): domain Eukaryota; kingdom Metazoa; phylum Chordata; class Actinopteri; order Cichliformes; family Cichlidae; genus Cichlasoma; species Cichlasoma orientale. Next base: position 575,966 of record JAVDPK010002266.1, on the reverse strand, counting down.
AGTGGGGGAATTTCAGGTCTCCTCCAAGCAAATTAATCAAAGAATAAACATTCCATGCATTCCCTTGAGTAAGCACCTTTAGTGGCTGAATGGCTTGTCATGTTTTTAATAACAAACTCTTAAGCTGCCCTGACGAAGTGGAAATGTTTTTTTTCTCCTGTCTTTCTCTCAACCCACTTTCAGGCTTTCATTCATAGAGGAGGAGGGAAAGGGCAGGTGTGAAAGGGCTGTGAGGATGTTAGAGAGGCTTATGGTACCAAAATATTTGGGTCCACTTGTGCTACATCGGCAGAACGGAACTATTTTGGTTTGTAAGAAAAAGGAAAGACATTAGGGACTGTAAAACAATGTTCAAAATTATGGTACAGTTGTATCAGAAATGTAGCTTTTGTAGACATTTGACTGTGAACTCTACCTTTAATAAATGTCCCCAATATAACCATGTCTGTAGCCTCAGCACTTGACAGGCATCAGTTCTATATAATCATCTGATGTAATTGATAAATAAAATTGTAAATACAAAAAATTAGAGCCCGCCTAATTTATTGGCAGGCAGATATTATCTGCAAATATTAGCTATTTGCCAGTCTACTCCATTCGTAACAGCTGATGTATAAAAATGTAAAAAGAAAAACACCCTTCAACCTGTTACAAGTGTTGACGTTGCATAATCTGTCTACCAGATGGCCTCTACAACTGCCCTGTTGGCAACACATATTTGAAACGCCAGGAGTCGAGGGGAGCGTAAGCGAGAAAATAAATTACACATAACACATAATAGGGAAATCTGTTGATGTTAATGTGTCTCAAAAGAAAAGAGATATTGGCTGATAAATTAGAATATCGGATTTTTAAATCCCCAAATATTGGTATCAGTATCAGTCTCAAAAATTCTATATCGTTCTTAAAAAAAAAAAAAAAAACTTACACAGTCCTATATAACAGGATAATTTTATATGGTCAGGCCTCTCTTTGGGCTTATTCACAAGCTGCCACAGTAGATGGATCCTCATATTTGATTTGGCAGATTTTTATGTCAGATGTCCTTCTTGACACAACTTATCCAGGGATTTGTGTCCCTTCCCATTCTTGAACCAGGGATCTTTGGTGTGTTAGGCAAATGCATTAACTACTGCACTACAGCAAATAGCTTTCACAGATATATCCTTGAGATAAAAAAAACATTTGCTGGCTGGTTTTTATTTCGAGGCAATTTTTTTTAATATACAAATTTATTTAAATAAATATGTAGCTTATAACTTTTATTACACTAAGTTTATAGTGTAAGTTTAGGTACCTTAAAAATGCCTAACAGTTACTAATGGAACTTAAAATGCAGGCACAGTAGAACAAGAGAGTAAAAAGTGGAGAATTTCAAAGAAAGGTGACACAAATTACACGGTAAATGTTGCGAGGTCTCGTGGTCGATTTGGAGGTAGGCTTTTTAAAGACATCATCCACTGGTGAGTAAAGTCAGTGTGAAGTCTCAAGCTGAACTGTAATGTACACATTAGCATTGGACTGAGCCCATGAACTTTTCAGGAAAGTGTTTATAAAGGCCATGTAGCAAGGTAGCTAGCTGTCATTTTCTCATATAGTACTATTCAACCAGATTTCTTCTTGCGGTGAAAGGTGTCGCTCCCTTCTCTACATTCTGGTGAATCTGCATTGGTTTCACTTTTTTTTAAATACAGACTTTTACTTCTACTGACTTTATCTGCATTTAACTGGACTCTCAATTTATCGCAGTGTTATCTAAGCTGGGAGATTGTCCTGTAAAAAATGACTCAGTAGCTTGATTTAACAGGGTCCTCTAGTACCCATAACAAGAGTAATAGGAGCACACCTTCATAGTACGTGTCATCTAGAAAAGATAGACTTCTGCCTCAGTTTTACACCCTTGTGGACGCACACAGGCAGGTTTACGAGCTGCTTGGTGCTTGCTTTCAAGATGGGTTCTATACATGATGGCACACTTTTCTTTTTCTAAAGTCCCTCCGCAAATTATTGCACATTCTACCAAATGCAGGTGGTAATTGACCTCTATATACAGCCACCCTTCAAATTCAGCTTCTGTTTTGGTATTCTAGCACATGTACCTTTGGTGCCCTTGTAGTGAACCAGCAGTGTGGACTGGAAGGTAAACAGACATCCACACTGAGCTTCAAATACATCTTCTGATGATGAAATTTCTATCACTTGGATACTAGTGTATTGGTGATGGAAAAACATTAACTTAAGCCAAATAATGGAAGCACCCAGGGATGTATGAGTGGCACCCTGCAATATCCATATTCATCAGTGTTTGTTGACTTCTGACTTTTGTTTCCCATTTCCAATATTCAACATTATTTTTTAGCCTTGCCTTTTCAATAACCCTAACTACATATATGATTGCAATCAGGATGATGACAGTGAATTTAAGCAAACCAGCGTGTGAAAATCACTTGGAGAGGGTCACAGATTCAGATTCATATTGGAAGACCTGTCGGCCTAAATGTAACCACAGAAAGAACTCAGAATGCTTCAAAGCATACTTGTTGTGCATGTTAATTGTATATAAATATATATTTTCTGGGAGACTCAGTGCAGTTCTCAGATTTTTCACTTTTTCTAATCATGATTTCTTTTGTTAATATATTATTTTTGATGTATTTTATTGAAGGTACTGTGTTTTCTCTCTTTTTTTGTACAGTTCTTGAGATGTACAGAAAGGAAAGGGTAAAAAAAAAAAGCAAAAAAAACTTTCCGTGCAAAAATCCAACATGAAGAAATGGATGTGGGGAAGAGGAAAAGCCTGAGGAGGCAAACTTGGAGAGCTGAAGAAATCGTTAATAGTCAGGGGATCCGAAATGGAGCGAGGGGATGTGGAGGGGTAAAAGGACAAAATATTCCCAGTGCACCCAGAGTAAGGCTGGAACAACAGAGCTGCATCACCAGAAAGCATCTCAGTCCCCACAAGGGAGAAAGCATCTGTGTACTGGCGCTTGATTGACATTCCATTTGTCCCATGAAAGGTGCTCATATACCGAACACGGACGAACTGTCTCGCCCTCATCTGTGCTCAAAGCTCGGAAATGAAGTTATCTCCCTGCACTGGCGTTGCACGTCTTCACACAAAACATACGTCACTCAAAGGAAATGGCAATTTGTTTATCCGCTGACAATGAACATGAGTGTGTTTAATCTTGGTTTGGGATAGTACACGGGAAATAACTCGTAAGTTTATTTGAATGAGGAGACTGTGCAGAGTCTGAATTAAACTTTGAAAGCTTTGTATGTTCTTCCAGAGTATTCCACAAATAATGACTATAAAGCATGCACTGCACATGGATAGACATATATCAGCTTATGTTATGCCTTCTTTTTGAATATTCACCTGACTACTTATATATTAATATATGGTCTGTTTATAAATTCATGGCAGTCCTCCAGTATATCTTTCTTACGGCTCTACGTTCGTTAGACCGTGATTATATCCTTCTGATCTTGTTCCCCTCACATCAATCATTCATTCAAGATGTTCTGCAGGAAAAAAAAAGAAACATTCTTATTTTCTCCCTCCTGCATCCAACACTAGCTATTATGCAGTAGGTGGGGCGTGGGGGTTAATGATAGAAGCATGTTAATGTGAGACGAGGAGGGCTAAGTACTGCACAAAGTGTTTGCAATAGAGGGCCAAACAACTCCAATCACAACTTCTTTCAATCACAGCGCGTCGCATTTGAACATTTTCCACCTTAAAGTATGAAATCTATGCAATTTTAATCGCTGTTTAACATGTAGATGCTTTTTGAGCCTTCGTCTTGGTTTTAGCTCTTAGCGGTTAGTGCTGGAGAGCCCCCAAAATGAAATCAGAACCCTTCTAACAACCTGAGCAAAAACAAGATTTTTTTTTTCTTTTCTTTTTTTTAATGTGGAAATGAAATAATTTGTCTGCCTGGTCATGAAAAGTCATGTAAATACCATGCCAATTTTCATAATTAATTTTGTCTGTTTATCTCAAAGTTTTTTATGTAGCATTCCACATAATCCACTCATGACTAACCCTAACCTGTGTGCCAATTCCATGAAACCACAAGAACAAAGTTGAAAGGTGCAGGCATTTGCAGCTACACAATTCCATGATATCCTGTAACTACATCCTGTAACTACTGACACAATTTTTTAAATCTGGCCTCTGCACACCAACACCGTGAATTCTAAATCAAACAATCAAGATGTAATTGAAATGCAGACTTTCAGAATTTGCCATGTAAGGATTGCTTTTAATACTTGGATGAAAAGCCTTTGCATTTCACTAAATGCTGCGTTTCCTCCCTTGAGATGCGCAGCCAGTCTCTCTGCCTTCAGTTTCCTATTTAATAACTGAAAAGCACACTCTGTCAGTTTAGTGTGAGGTGAGTGACTTGGTCATTGAAGAATATCCCGTTTCTTTACCTTGAGAAACTCTTGGGTTGCTTGTGGTTGACAGATTATATGCTTCGGATCGTCCGATAGGTTTATTTTGGTGTTTCAGCCTAATGCTGGCCTCCTTCCACTGAATCAACAGCTCTTTGGATCTCATCGTGGGGGGGGCACTGTGTATAAAAATAGCTGTAATTCTTAAACAATAATGCAGTACTTTTGTTAAACCCCTTGAAATAGGAAGTCTGCTTTTCAGTCACATATTGATGATCTATCCGTCCATCCATTTTCTTCCACTCATCCAAGGCTGGGTCACGGGGGCAGCAGCCTAAGCAGAGAAACCCAGACCTCCCCCTCCCTCCACCTCCTCCAGCTCCGGTGGAACACTGAAGCGTTCCTAGGCCAGCCGAGAGATATAATCTCTCCAGGATGTCCTGGGTCTACCCCGAGGCCTCCTCCCGGTAGGACATGCCCAGAACACCTCACCTCAGAGGCACCCAGGAGGTGTCTTAGTCAGATGCCTGAACCACCTCAACTGGATCCTTCCTTTCCCCTCTGTGAGTCGCCACTTTATCAGAGTGGAGGCATTTGTGTGTCCCAGTGATCCCAGTGGCTATGTTGTCCGGGGACTTTCACCCTTTGGTAGGGCAAATTGGTCCTGGGTGAGGGGGCAGGCAAAGAGAAACATGCCAAAAATAAAATGTGTTTTCGTACTGGACTTCTTCCTCTCACAGCATTGAACCATCAAGCCAAATGAACACAGGGGTAATACGAGGTAACTTTTCCACCTCATGTCAATGTTTCCGCTCTTTGAGAAAAAAGGAGGGATGCTCAGGCAGGAAGAAGAGGACAGAGGAGGATAAGCAATAAATGGATCATGAGGAAAGAAAATAGCCCTTTCTTTTCCACCACAAGACACAGCCTACAGCGGCTGCCTCTTGTTAAGCACGATGGCACCAACCGAGTACAAGTGCAAGCCAGGCTCGAGCTGATCCACAAACAAGGCTGCCAACACCAAGTAACCTGTCTGACCACTGAGTAGCAGCCATGCTATCTCTGCGTGCTGCTTCTCTGCTCCTGTCTAATAAGAGCCTCATGGAAGATCTGGATTTGCTGAACTCTGAGTGGGATACTATAAATGCCCTGGTCTTCCTCATCAATGATGTAAGACACGGGAACAGAGACAAGCTAACCCTCTTAGCCAATGTGCAGCGTGCGTGCGTGCGTGTGTGTGTGTGTGTGTGTGTGTGTGTGTGTGTGTGTGTGTGTGTGTGTGTGTGTGTGTGTG
>JAVDPK010002266.1:557280-570171 GCA_034780415.1 Cichlasoma orientale | reverse complement strand
TGTGTGTGTGTGTGTGTGTGTGTGTGTGTGTGTGTGTGTGTGTGTGTGTGTGTGTGTGTGTGTGTGTGTGTAAGAGGCAGATGCAGACAGACAGGGGAAGAGAGGGAGACAGGTTTAGGCTACAGGAAGCTCTTAAGAGTGTGTACAGTTTACGTTGAGCCCTGGGAGGCCAGCCGTATTCCTCCCTATCACTTCCACTTCATTACTCCAGGAGCGGACATACATTATTCAGCTCCGCAAGCCTCAGTCCACCGGGACCGATAGAGCCTTTAACAAACACTTTAACCTGCCTTAACTTGCCCATTGATCCTCTCTATTTATTTGTCCATTATCTCCCGTGGTCTGCCTTGGTTTGTCTTCATTTATATCCCCCTATTGGTCTCAAAACAATTATTTAACCTATGTGACCAGTATTATAATCTATTATTCTGAATTAAAACCTTGTATTTTCTAAAGGCTGGCTTTACTTTCCTGTTACTTGGCTTTACCACAGACCCCAGAATGTGTATAAAAATGTGCAAAAATCAGACATATTTTCCATTTAAATGTTTTTGCTCCCTCTGATCTTTCTTTTGAAGGAAAGATATTTCTTTTTCTTTTTTTTTTTATCCAGGCTATACATGTTAGCTGTGTCTCAGGTTGGTTAAAACTTTTATGGACAAAGTGTGTATCTTTGAGCTGCTACACAGGACGTGTGATCTGGGTTAAGATCAGGGTTATGATTCCAATGATAAACAAGAAAAACAAGGTTAAATTTCAAAATGATCAGTCTTGTTCCAGTGTGCCCACTTTAGATTCATAGATGAGTTGGGAATACCATGCAAATATTCACTGTCTCACATTTTCCCCGGTGTTTGAGCTGCTGCAGCTCCACAGCTTAGACCTCAGGTGCCATCCTCTGGCGGTCTGCAGAACTACAACCTCATGATGGTGGCGATATCTGAGTGTGTATTTGCTTGTGTGTGGTGGTGTAAGCCCGAGGGTGCAGCAGGCTCAGTTTGCAGTTGTTATTGACCAGGGTGAGGAGGTCAGCCACAATTTTGTGACTGACTAAAGACGACACAGTAGGTCTGCTTGTCTGCGTGCTGTCCACTTGGGTGTGGTTGCAGATTTCATGTTACATCCATGACTGGACCTCCCAGGAAAATTTGGCCACCAGCAACGTCTACCCCAACTGAGATTACACCACTTGTTTTTTCCAATCAGCATATTAAAGTATTAGAGTATTTGCACCAGGCCAAGCAATAAATACGGCAAAAATTAAATTAAAAAATATGGTATTCTTCAGAGATTAAACCATCATAGGTTTTTCTCCCCATATCAAACAGAAATGTGGGTATAGGCAGACAAAAGATATTAACTATGGCATCAATCTTCATTTTCCAGTGATTGTCTATTTCCCAGCAAATGCTGCTAATTGTCTGATCTCTGCATTCCACGTCTAGAGAGCTCTGCAGCTCCCGTGAGAGCCTTACTGTGTGCCATGACTGATCACGTGTCATCAATCGCATTTCACTAGTATAAATCCACACCAAATGCCTCAAAAACCCATGCAATACAGCCAACAGAGAAGCTGCATGTGATAGCAGTCGATTAAGTGCTTCTTTCTGGAGCGCTGACACTCCCGGGAGAGAAGCTGGGCAATAATTTCCTCAGATTGCCCCTTTGGGAACAAGGCTGCTGGTTTTCTATGTCCACTCCAATCACATCTCTAATGGAGAGGCGGGTAAGCATCTGTGACAGTGGGAAACCAGATCTCTACTCCCCCAGTGTGTGTGTGTGTGTGTCCCTTGCAGATAAACAGTTGGCAGGTCTCCCCTTTCCCTGTGCATGTGCGTGAACACGCGCACACATCTGAGGGGGGGAAATGCAAGCTGGACAGGGTTAATACACTCCATTAAGCTCTATTACCCTGAACGACTTGGGTAAATGAATGAGGACTCACATTACTCTGCAACTGTTCGTGTGCGTGTGTGTGTGGTAGAATGATACAGTGTATGTACGTGCACATGCATGCATCTCAAGTGTAATTAATCTGCAAAGATATGTGACCCAATAGCCATCTATCATTATTCACAAAGGGAAAGACAGCAAGGGAGAGGGGGGTGTCACCCTGTCTTACTGTATCTTGCCAAATACCATGATCTCATTCTGTGACTAATTTAAATAAATTTTTTCAAGCTTTTTTTTTCTTCTTTCGATATGCTGTAAAAAGTACCTCAAATTTAGAGGTAACAGCAAGCTTTTCTATGCGCTTGCTTGGAACGGCAGCAGTTTGAGGTAAAAGAATGCCAACATGTTCAGTGGTAATGCTAACAATGCTAATGTCACCAACTCTATTGAATTCTTTTGGGGGGGGGGGGGTCAGTCATTTTGTTAACTTTATCAACTCACAAAAATACAACTTCTCTAAAATCAGTATGAACAAATATTACTGATATATGCTGTGCTCACTCAGTTTGTACACAAAATATCATCAAGCTAAAATAGAGCACCAAAACCAAGCGACTCATTCAGGCCATCCACAAATTGTAGAAACCGCCGAATGAGGAGCAGGGCCCCGTAGCACAGTTTAAAAAGGCAGTTAAGCATTAGCTCACAGAGAAACAACGCAGTAATTCTGCCAAATCAAACATGCAGAGCTACCCGCTGTAGCGACCCCTTGTGGCAAAGGAGCAGCCCAAAGTAGCTTTCTTGGAGGGTTAGTTGCGTCGCAGAAAAGCAAATGCTCTTAGCATTTGTCAGCTTACCTTAATTAGCCAGAAAGTGTGTTGATAAGCTGAGGCTTAGAAGTTACTGAAAGGGATGAAAGTCACAACAGATGATATTAATACTGGCGTTTAATTTTTAATTACCACTGTAATCGTACATCACAGTACCGCTAATGTGTAGCAGGTAAATATTTCACAGTATGTTGGTATCTTAATGGAGTTTTTTTTTGTTTTTGTTGCCAAGAGTGTCGTTGGAAAAGATGTATAAGAATAATATATAAAAATGCTGCCCATATTAGTTTTGTCTTCTATAAATGTGAAGTAGTAGACGGGTATGACAAAAGCAGCCCGAGGTTGGTTGACATGAAACATTTAACTCACAATTAGTAAAGTAAAAATCAACTTCTAGCAAACTGAGGGTCTCTGGGTTTCGCTTATTTCACAAACGGGTGAAAGCACGAGTTATCAGTTTCATTTAGCAAAATCACTAAAGGGGAAATTATGGTTCAGCGGTGATTGTCTGTCCATCGGCAGCTGCGGAGCGCCCGTCTACCCGCAGAGAGCGTCTGCTGTCAGATGGGGACAGAGACAAAAATATGTATTGCAACTGGTCTGCAAGTTATAACATACAAAGAGCTGAAGTGAATGAATAGTGTGCACTGCAGGCACTGTCTGCACATTTTAATACTGCATTTTTTTCTTCATCTTTGATTTTTTTTTTGGGGGGGGGGGGGGGGCTTCTCCCACTGCTGGTGAATTCCCTGTTCCAGTCCACGTCTGCAGTTAGAATTTTGGAGGGCTTCATGGGAGCACGTTTGTAGTTAATAATGTGATGCTGAAAATGAGCCTATATGTAGTGCAGTATTGTTCCCATTAAAATAGCTTCCGTTTCTACAAAGTTAATGACACAAGTTGTTTGTATTTGAAGCTCTTCCTTTCTTGCCTCTTATCACGGCTTAATAGACAAAAAATGATTGGCAGAGTTTTCTAGCAGTTTACATCCTACAGATGTCAGGGAGTTTTTTTGCTACAAAAAGTCAAATCGTGGATTAATGTTCGTGATATGCAGTCAGTGAGTGTATAAAACCTCAAAGACACTTTGCGGCCTGCATTCCTTACAACATTTCCCAGATATTCTGCAAACGGATTCACAAATTACAGAAATCCCCAAGATCTGATATTTTGTGCAGCTTCTCCGCCCCTCTCTAACACACCAGTCTACCTCAATGGATGCTGAACAAAGACGCAGTGAGTCCTCAGCCCGCTTTAGGACTCTCCCAGCAGTAAACTAAGCTAAGTTTCTACGCCATAACAAACCAGTGGATAAACATTGTCTCAAAATGGCTGAAAGGAGCCATCGATGCGAACACCCAGCCGCAAACCTCCCCTCGCTCCTAATCTGCTTCTTCCCTCAGATTATTGCCATGAATGGGCAGACAACAAGAGAAAAGACTTATCACTCCCACCCTTTCATAGCATTTGTTGTGTGTATTTTCCCTGTATATTAAATTTGTCTGCTTTTAAAGGCAGTGACAATGTTTGCTGTTTGTCTGTACGGTACTCGCAGCTGCAACGCGACAATAAAGCAGGCTAAGCAGCAGCACTCTGTAAACTCAGTATTGTGGAGCTTGTTGAATTACCCATGAGTTTTGATACTTTGCTTTTGTGTAAATGCTTAATTCCACTAATCCCTACGGAGGAACAGTGAATGGCGTAAATTCCCTATGATATCTCGTCTAGGCTAAACATTTGCTCACTTACGTATACATTGGGTACAGAAAATTATTCTTTTGACGACATTACAACAGATTTAACCCAGTGCCCCGCTTATCCAGCGATGACATGCATTAGCTTCATTGCAATGGGAGGTACATTTCCATTTCAAATTACAGCTCAGCAGTTAGCATCCACACACACACACACACAGACACACACGCGCGCGCGGATCAAGCATGATTATTTTTTCTTTTTCTTTTGTTTTTTTTCGGTTTTTTTGCAGCTTGGTCTTGAGCACCAGCGGTAAAGAGTTTTACATGTAGAAAGTCCATTAAAAATTCCACAAATATTAACTACCATGTTAATTATTACTCCTCTAGAGACTTTAACCGCGTGTCAGGCCTTTTCTTCTCCAAGCCCCTCGAGGTCAAGCTCTGTAAAGCCTATTTGGCAATCAAACACTGACCCTCCCCACCCCCCCACATACACCTCTCTTGCCCTCTTTTTCTTCCCATGGCCTTTTTCTCTGCCTCATCATCCCCCTTTCTTTCTCCTCCCCTGCCCATTTCCCTTTCTGTCCGGCTGGCCCTCTCAGCGGGGCTATAGAGTCCTAACTTGTCTACATTTACCCCCTGCGTTGGCTGACCAATGGGGCCGTTGAGAGAAGAGTCCCTCCTTCAGTGCTTTGCCATTCTCCCAAAGTCAGCTCATGCTCTCTGTTTTCACGACCTCTGACCCCAGGCCATGGCAACAGTGGCAGGAATGTCAGGAGTGATTGGCAGGATAAAGAGTGCAGGCCCTCTCTCCTGCACAAGCGGATTTGAGACACTTTGAGGGGCGAACAATGGCGGATTTGGGCTTGATTGGATCACTGATGAGCTGATGACTGTCAAAAGAGCACGTCGTCTTTACATAAGCCCGATTATCTCTGCGTGGCGGAGGAGCGGAGGGGTAACCGCTGTAGGAGGAAGGGGAGACCGGCAGGGATTTCACCCCCATGCAGAGTGCCTCGAAAGGGGATAGACCTGCACACGAGGACCAGGCTTCGAGGCTTGGACCTCTCTCATCCGCTGGGGGCCTTTAACAAATCTATTCAGGCGACCGGGAGCCCTCACACATGTGGGCATAATCGCAGGAGGATGGCTAAATGGTAGGGGGGGTGTGAGGGGGATGACACACGGAGGCGATCATTGTTCAATCCCTGAACATCCCATCAAGACGACAGAGGAGCAGAGAGAAAGGAAACGCGAGGATATATATAGAGAGAGTGAGACGCTAACAGAAAAGAGCAGTGGGACACACAAATCAAAGCCAAATCCTTCCATAATCTGCCTTATTAATGGGGATTAGAACTCACCAAAGAGCCTATATCAGAATACCAAAGCACCAATAAAGACTCTGTTCAAACTGGGAGTTTGAGGAGCTGATATGACTCTAAAAACTCCGCACACAGAGTCTTGTGTTGTGTTTCTTTTTTTAACTTTTGGATTCTTTACCTACCATTTCTCTACCAGTTCTACATTTGAAAAGTTTTGGGACAATTTGGGCCCTAAACTCTGAAGAACTTTGCTTTGGCACTTGCCAAAAAGAAAAAAAAAACTAATCATATTTTGGATCTGTACTGCTTTTTCCACTCCTTTCATAGCACAACATGTTTTGGACACGCTGTGTGACTGATAAAACAACCATTTGATGTCATTTTCAGCTCCATCATGCTAAGCTCACTGATTTCCAACTTCGAAAGAATAACATATTGTTCGGGCTGGGATGAAGTGCAGAAGAAGTGAAGGGCATGCAGGCGAGAAGAGTGGCTGATATTCTCCTCAGCGGTGCCGATGGCAGTCGGTCAGAGCTGGCAGAGGAAATGAAAATGGCCTCAAGTGTCTGGCTCCCTTCCACGCTGCTCTCACATCAATGACAGCCCTCGCTGCATCATCTCTCCCTCTCTCATTTGCTTTCTTTAGACTCAAATTTGCTCTTTCCATCCCTTGTTTGCTGACTCTTTCAATATGTGGGTGGGAGAACGGAGGGGCAGATGAACGACACAAAAGCACCACCAGTCACGATGCTCCCGTTTTCCCCCAAACCTCTTACACACGTCAGGTTTACAGTAAATTTTCAACATAAATGAAACTACGGTCAGCTGCCAGTCAGCTTACCTTAAAAAAAACAGGTGAAAAAATGGTCTACATTTGTCCAGCTATAACAAAATTTGCCTGCCAACACTTCTAAAGATCACTAATAAGCACTTTATATTTTGCCCATGCAAAATCAGAAAATCAGAAAATCTGAAAAGCCGTGTTTTTCTGGGAGCTTTTGAGTCACCGAACTCTCAACAAGAAAGCAAACGCAAACATCCTAAACTGTTCCTTGAAGGTTGCTTATGAGGAAACTGATGAATTTGTTACATGTCAGTTTAAAAATGAAAGGGTGCGACTCATTTATTAATGTGATAAAATTATGCTTCTGTAAGATTTCAAATTTTGATCACTTACACGATATTTTTAATTAAAAGTAGATCAAATTTTCTGGAAAGGATTATCAAATACAAGACAAACTGTGATGTCAGAGCACGATTTATCAGATTAAAGGTTTTAAAATTATAATATGATCATAAGTGACGTGCCAAACTGTTTTTACTTTGGGAATTTTTTTTTAGACACACACTCTGACTTCGAAAAAGATTTGTATACTATGAGGAGTGCATTTTTGGTCTTTGTTTGGTTTATGACCATAAAGATGAAAATTTGTAGATTTAATTTTCCCAGATAAAACCTTTCCAGTTTATCTACAGTAAATAAAATCAAAATGACCAAATTTGGGATTGTGCTCTTTTCCCTTCTGATTGCACGGATGTCAGAATCTTTCAACTCAAATGATATCTTTGCAAAGAGCGGTTCCGATAGTTAGTCGGCTTCTAAAAACTGACCTGCAGCAAAGGTTTGCGTATTGTGCCTGCGAGGTGGTGCAGACGCCACCGCGGGGCAGCTGTGCCCTACTTTTTCTGAGAGTCAGGTGGCAGCATTGAGTCACTCTCCGGGTCCACAAACCTGGTGGGCCTGATTTTTTTTTCTCTTCAGAGCATGATTTATGCTCAGATCACCATCTCACTGTATTTTATTTGATGCCCAATCTGGACCTCATTTAGATCCATTTCCCCTGCATGAGACAGTTTAACAAAGAAAAGGTAAACACACAAGCAGCTATTCGGTTATCAGCTTTTGATATTAAGTAGATGGCAGAAAGTAGCTATCTAACAAAATTCTTGCCATTTCAGTGCTCTGTAGACTTCAGCTGTACTTTACCAATTAAAATTCAACATACACTTTACAGGCCACATTTTATGGACATCTTCCCATATCCACTTCACTACTACCATTGGACTATTAGGTTAACAGCTTTAAATATCAAACCTTCAAAGATTTATAGCACCGACTCCTGCAAACACTTATGCCCGTTAAATCTAAATTTTGCCTGCACATAAACCTGAAGCTGTCTGGGCCCCTTGAGAGGCCCCAAACTGTGCTGCTAAACCAAGCATCGGACCACGGCTTTGAAAACGCTCACTATTAGCAGCCTTCAGACCCCCCACCATCCTCTCTGTCTCTTTCTCTCTATGCCCCCCAACCCCCCGTCTTTGGGCCTGTGAACGTCAAGGATGCCACAAAGTGACACACAACCCACCACCACCACCACCACCCCTTCCCTCTTGCCTCCTTTCCACCCACACACCCGCCTCCCCCTGAGCTGCTGCCCCCATACTGGCTTGCTGGCCTTTCCTCTTCGTCTGATCCATATTTCAGAGGCGGCAGTGGTGGCACTGAGGGGTATAATCCAACATTAAAGCAAGGAGGCCTGGGCTGAAAGCACAGGCGCAGGTTCACAAGGTCCTGGAAATCTTCAATTTTCAATTTCCGCAGCGTTTGCAGTGGCTTCCAAGGCGCTGGCATAAGTCTTCCAGTTTTGTTGGCGAGAGTGCAGGTTTCAATAAAACTGACTTTCCTTGTTAAAAAAAAAAAAAACAAAAAACGGGCTGACCCGGCATGGTTTGTGTGAAACAAACTAGACACAGGAACAAAGAGGTCAATTGGAGATTAAATGTAATATATGTATTATGTATATTAATATAGATACATAATTACCCTTAAAATACCTAATCTTCTGTGATTCACTTCATTTCTTGGAAGGAAGAACGACTAAAGGAGAATTTCTCTGCTTACATTAATCACACTCTTCTCGTACTGGTTACTTAACGTAAATTAATGTATTAAAATTTTTCAATCAGCCACTGGGAAAAAAAAGATAATACTGGGTGCTTAGTTTAGGAAGTTTATGCCACTTCATCTGCATTGCACCCTTTCCCCCCTGATTTCCATGGCAGAAAATGAGCAGCGTCTTATTGAATACAGATGGTGGGAATCCTTCAATAATAAACTGCTATAATGACATTTATTTAGTTCCCCAAAAATATATTCTTTAAAGACAAATTCATATCCTGTATTTACAATTTTCAAGGTTTCCATTCACAACAGAGGAACAGAAGGAAAGGAAAAAAAAAACAGAAGACATAAAAGAGATACAAGAGATTCAGAGACTGAAAAAACAACCATCTCTTTTTCATGTGGAAGCTAAACAGTAATACTACAACAGGTCACCCAGTCCAAAAAAATAACCTTCGTTAAACTGTTCTCCATTAAATAAAATTATTTCTTTCCCTTTTCTTTTTTCCTCTTAACTTTGTCTTCTCATATTGTTGTCAGAACTCGCTGTGCTGCTGTCCCATGGTGAGGTCTGAGGAGAGAGAGATCAAGAGGAAAATATTGCTCAGTGGTGAATAACACATTAATGATACGATACATTATAGCTATATTATCAGAAAAAAAATGATTTCCATGGCTTAATTCCTAGCCATTTTAAATTAATAAAGCAACTTTTAACACTTTGAGTTTGTTTCCCTCAAACAGTGCTAAGCTGTATTTATGCAAATTAAAAACCTCTATAGGTAAATTGTTTTATGTCTTTTCACGCTCTGCTTCATTCATGATGTTGCCATCAGGGCTCTCTTTGACATACATTAGCTTCATTCACTCAGGGGGCGTGAATAAACGGCGGCAGATTATTTAAATGACATAGGTGGCGATAAGTCTTTGTTGGAGGATGAAGGGGGGGAGGGAGGGAGAGGCGCAGAATATATCAGACTCCTGCCTGACGAGGCGTTAAAGTGGGGACTCAATCATATGATTTATGTGCCGAGTTCTGCCTCCCGGCCCAGTCAGGTGTGACAATGTTTACCTCTGCTTTCAGGTTCATTTAACAGAGGACACGTGGAAAGAAACTGGTGGTTGATGGTGTTATAATGCCAAATTGATTTCAAATCACCTGTCAGTGATCATCTGAAAGGGAGACTTGAGGGAATCGGGCCTGTGATCGCTCTCTTCATCTGTAGAAGGAAAAATAAGGGCAAATGAGTAACAATTTGTTTGTGAAAATTAACTTTCAAATGAAACTTAAATTGTTCTGTAGAAAGGAGATTTGTTGCGTCATTTCTGGTTGCTATTTGCGTAATTCAACTGAAACCCAGTCTTGAGAAAAAATATATATATATTTGTAGGCATTCAAATAAGAGCCATACCATCTCTTTTTGGACTGAAGCTTCCTGACGACTCTATATCGCTGTCGTCTTCCGTCCCCGACGTTCCCGTGCCAGCCGCTGCTGGTCGCGCGTCACGACGCGCAACGGGCACTGCGCCGTGGACAGGCAGGTGTCCGGCTGGCGCCCCTGCCAGGAGTGATCTCATGTTCAAAAGAGAGTTAGCATTCAGAAAAGCCGCGTTGGCCCAGTTGTGCAGCTTGCCAATCTGACATGTATATATTCCATGACCCGGGAGTAAGGCCGGGTGACCGGCGGAGGCCAAAGCCGCATGGTGCGCATGGGCCGCGGGGGAAGATTTGTGAGAGCTGTCGGGGGCCGTGGCGGTCTCAGCCAGAGACCAGATTTTAGGTTTGCTTTGTGGTGGTCTCTGACACTCTTGCCTGGTGGGCGAATGATCCACGGCAAGCTTGACAGCAGGCGATTTACTGAGAGAAACTCCCGCCTCCACTCCTCTCAGGCCCTCTACAGAAAGCGTCCTGCTGCTCTCCGAGCTCTTCGACTCTGAGGCCTGCTCCGTGGAGGACAGGCCTGCCTCTCCCTCCTTCCCCTTCACTGAACCATGCTCCCCTCCTCGCTGCTCCTCGGGTCTCTCAATATCGACAGTTTCCAAATCAATTTCCTCCTCTTCATCTTCGTCGTCGCTGCCATTCTTTCCGTGCTCGTCCTCGTTGTCGCTGCTGAAGATGCGACCGTCCCGGTCCTCGGCGCTGCGGCCCCAGGTTACCTTGTTCTCCTTCTTCAGGCGTCTGCGGGCGTTTGCGAACCACGTCGATACCTAGAAAAGGAAAGCGTATTTTTATGCTTTATTGTTCAGATGCTTTAGGTTGAAATCAGTACATGAGAAATTATTAAATACAATAAAACATTTGGATTTAAAACAACTCCATAATTTATTATAACCGAGAAGAACGTCAATGAAGTTTTTTTTTTACTCTGCAGGTGGAATTCCAACTTTATTTTAAAAAAGTGAAATGTCTGCTATCATAAAAAATAATGTAGAAAAGTATTGTTTTAGAATGAAGCATAAAAGCTTTAAAATAATTATTAGTGATTAATTATAATCAGGCCTGCAGGATGATGCCCAGCGAAGAATGCTTTTCGGCTGCGCTTGAGTGCGTCCTATCAAATTTTTCGTTTTCTTTTTATAAACATTTTATACAAATTGGACACACACATTCCACGCTGCCCACCTGTGTGAGTGTCATTCTTGTAATGATAGCAAGCATAATCTTCTCTCCTTTGGTGGGGTAAGGGTTCTTCTGGTGTTCCTGCAGCCAGGCCTTTAGGGTGCTGGTGGTCTCCCTTGTGGCCGTCTTGGCCCTTGACGGGTCCCCGTATGGGTACTGGCCGTAGGGGTAGAAGCCTTGGGCCGTGTGAACAGGTAGAGAAGCTGGGTGAGACCCCGGGCTGTCCTTCAGCTCATACTGAGAGCCCTGGAATGTTATTGGAGAAAGAGGGGGCAACTTGTTGAGCAACTTGAAAGTTTTTTGCCCTTCAAGTTCAGAAAATACGTAAACAACAAAATCCACATGAATATTTGCGCAGCAAAAACTTTTTGAAATTTGAATAGAAGTCTGACACCAAATACGGTGTCAGAAAAATCAGAAATTAGACATATCCTAATATAAAAAATTCTCATTTTTTTTAAAGTGCCTTATAAATTTCTATAAACTATAAACTATATATTATTTTGTTTTGATCTTTATTTAATTCCTTATTAATAAATGTCTTTGTTTTTTTTTTTTTGCTAAAACATGCATGCTGCCACCACAGAAAAGTCTACATATGTACAAATTATTTTATTAAAAATGTCCAAAGCATGCCCTCTATTTAAAGGTGAAATTGCAAAGTTTAGTGCCATGCTCCCAGAGATCATTGGTGTCTGTTATATGTGGCCATTCGGTACTTTGCAAATCAACGCCTAAATAGTCATAATTCAAACACGAAGACAATTAGATATTAATTATTGATTTAGCCCAGTCAAATGAATACAATACTCAAAGAGAATGATCCGTGCAATTAAATGATTTATTTGGTAATTGCGCATTACAATAAAACAAACAAAAGACTACAAAACGTAGGCTACTTTATTATGAACACCTGAAACATATATCAGCTCTCACCATCTGGGATATGAGGGCCAGGTCTGTGGCTCCGCTGTACGGCAGAAAGGCACTGTAGTTATGAGCCGCCCATGGGTTCCCGTACATACCCAGCATGGAGCCGACAGCCGCGGCGGTTGCTGATGAGCTCATGCCGCCCTCGGTGGTTCCTTCCCGGGCAGAGCCCGGCCGCTCGCCTCCGTACACCTCATGGGCGGCACTGAGGAACTGGGGATACCCCAGCTGAGGGAAAGACATGTCCGGAGTACGCGTGCAGTAAATCTCTCCCAGAGTCACACGAGAGCAAAAAGAAAAAAAAGAAAGAAAAAAAAAGAAAAATGATGCAGTGAAAAAAAAGAGAAAAAGAAGGAATCCCCCAAAAGAAGAGAAAAAGCGGGACTGTTTGAAAAAACAGGATAACCCCCACTTAAAAAAAAGAAAGAAACTGTCAGCCTTCACTTCCACCGAGTTGTGTCACAGGAGCAGTTTGGCACTTCGAGTGCGGAGTTGATACGTGTGTCTGGCCGCAGGAGCTTCTGGATGTGGAGCTGACTGACTGATTGGCAGCCTACTTAAGCACCAAGCTCCTCCTATGCCCGGGGCAGGCGATTAGTGCATTGGTTAGCCTAGGTCGTCTCTGTGTGTGTGTGTGTGTGTGTGTGTGTGTGTGTGTGTGTGTGTGTGTGTGTGTGTGTGTGTGTGTGTGTGT
>JAVDPK010002266.1:538040-557180 GCA_034780415.1 Cichlasoma orientale | reverse complement strand
CAGAGAGTTTGTGTTTTGATTCACCTCCCTGTCTAGGAAGCCAGCCCCCCGCCCCACTCCCACCCCCCACCCCCACCCCCTTTTCTGTCGATCACTTATTTTCTGCCACATTTTTTTTTACCCCTCTCTTTCGCTCTCGTTTTTTTTCTCCCTCTATGACTCCTATCCTATTTCTCTGTGACTCTCCCTCTCCCTCTCTCTTTCTCTCCTCCCTCCCTCCGTCCCCCTTGCTGCGTCTGTCTTTGGAGATGCTAATTCCTGGTCCGGGGAGACTAGATGAAACAGAGCTGAGTTTCTCTCATTAGCTGACACAGATGCCGAGGCGTGTGGACCTGAATAACAACACTCTGGCAGGCTGCTGCCTCCTCTTCCCTTCCACATGCCCTGTTGACGATCTCACATTCCAGCCATATTCCCCACAAAGCTCAGAGCGAGTGTGTGCGCGCGTGTATCAGTCTGTTTGCTTATCTGTATTGCAAGTTTTCTTGAAATATTGCGTATGCTGCAATGCCATTTTTAAAAGATCCGGGAGATTTCTTTAGGGAGTCTGGCTAATTTTTAAAACACCTTGAGTGGCTATGTAACTTCAACAAGTATTTTTTTTTCAAGTTTTGAGACATCAGTAACATTACAACAAACAATCAAGACCATCAGAAGTGAAAAAGTTGGCAGCCTTCGTGCAATATTTCACAGCAGTTGCATAGCCAGGTATGGAGTTCAGGAAAGGCCAGGATTATTTCAGAATAGTATTTAATGAAAAGAGAAGTTTTTCTGACTGTGATTGCTACAACACCCACGGACAGTAAGAAAAAATGTGCACACCGGCGGCAGTGACCCTTCGTCCTCCTCAGGAGAAGCACCTGAGCCAAGATCACTAAAGTGCGTTGACTGTTTCACTGTGTGTGACAGATCAGGTCGGGTCATATTTCTATGAAACTGACTTAATTGTTTCACAGAGCAAAGCCAAGCTGAAACAAGTGTGAGAAGCCAAAAACTATATTTTTAGTTTTACAGATGATGAACTTTCTATAACTCCTTTTTGTAGTTCCCTGAACTCCTGGAGGAAGTCCCCCCTTCTCTGTGAGTCCACGCTGCAGGAACTAAAACTGAATAGAAACTGGGCTCACTTTAGGTCATATTTCATGTTAGGTACTCTCCGGCACAAGAGGAACCTTTGAGTGATGCAAGGATATGGTATTGTCCCATACCCCGAAGTCATATTTAACTTAGTTTCACTTCATATTTTCTCCTGATCTTCCAGTTATCAGTTTAAGAACTGCTGGTGTTTAGACGTCAGAGACCCTGTTGCTGCACCAGAAACCACGCAAAGCAATGACACCGCCACCTCCCCATGCGGCCGGTCACAGCTGCTGGAATTAACAACTTTTCAACTGCTGTCATCATGAAACACGCAGTCGATCAGATGGCTGTTACGTCACATTAGCATTGCATTGCTGTGAAAGCACTTGTGTTAGAAAAGGACTTAAACATCTCCATCAACGACTAAGCTTCTGTGTTGACATTAGAGCTCCCTGAAAACTCAATGAGCCACTTGTTAGCAAATACCTTCTCTGGGGCACATAAAATATTCAAAATTACATGCTGCAGGGTAAAAACTGAAGACTGGGGGTGTCACGGTTGTAGAATTTCACACTCGATACAGATACCAAGGAAAGTGCTCTGTTTATATCCTGTGCTTCTGGTGACCCATTTCTACCTCGTTACTGGCAGACCTTCTGGTCTGGTGACATTCTCAGTGAAGATGACCACAGACCTTTGTTCTTCTAACTTCAATTTGAGAAAATGTTAGTGTTTATTCATGCAGCAGCCTATTAAAGGTCCAAATGTAAACAGGAAAAAAAGCCACTGAAGGTATGTGTTTCATGGGGGAGCTCCCCTTTGGGCACTTACCCTCAGGGAGTCCCTTGAACTCTTTGGTCCAAACGCACATATTTTTAGGTAAATTAAAATCCAGTGTTCATGGGAAATGTAGTCTAATATTAGCATAGTTTGTTGTTTATTTAGGTATAATTAAATTCTTATCACTATTAATTTATCAACGCAAACTGTATACAACTTTTTTTAATGAAATGTTGAGATTTTAAGTAATGATGTCCTCTACAGTATCATGTGACTGAAGTTGCCTCATGACAGCTTGTCTAAACTGTTAAATCAGTTTAAATGAAATTTTAACAAGGCATTTTGAACAAACTCTACATAAATATGAATGCATTTTGGTAATTAATTTTTAAGTAATCTTGGAATGAGTTTCAGCAGTGGGAGTCTACAAAACCTGAAAGCTGCTAAACAAAGTCAGAGGGAGTCATTAGTTGAGAGTTGATTCTTCACAAAAACAAAAACAAGCCTCTCGGAAAAATACTAGAAAATATGACAATGAAGAGGCTGAATGGGTTGTTTGGTATCAGAAGTGCGCATTCCTAACTTTAATAAAGAATATAGCAAAAACATTCAGGCTGTACTCCACACAAAAGCCAGAACAACGAAACACAAACACTGCGTACAAGCTCTGCGACAGGCAGTAATCCAGTGTTAAACCAGATCCACATGTTAGTCAGATGATACTTTCTGGCATTTTTGTGCTTCCTTGAGCGCCAGACATGACCTCACCGGCCAATGTATGTCATCATCACCATCATGTCCTACCTGATCTCCACTTCTGATAGTCACCTCCCCACGAAGATCTCCCCTCTCACGCACATGCGGCTGTACATAATTCAACATTCATTTATTGAGGCCTGGCTCCTGCCTTCTTGCATAATGGATCAAAGAATATTCTGGGTTTAGGTGCAAATTTCACTATTTTTCTACTCACTCACACACTCACATGCATACACACACACGCACACACACACACACGCACACATAGGACTCTTTAACTGAGAGATTGGTCTGAAGTGACAGTAATGTAATATTAATAGCCAGGGGGGATGACAGTCTGTCCCCATTGTGTTGATACCCGCAGGCTTGACAGAGCTTTGGTCACACATCCCACTGCTGTACATCTGCTAACACTGGTACAATAAGTCCTCTCTGTCTCTTTCAATCTTCTCTCATTGCCTCTGTTGTTTTGCTTGCAGACTGAAGATTCTGGGCCTTCTCTGCCCAAGATATAAATCCTCAGAATGGACTTACACTGTAAACACCTAAACACGTGTTATGATTCTCAAAATAAAGTAGCTGGTGTTCCACCAACAGTTCAGTAATGTCAGATATTGCACTATATTCAGCTTAGCCAATGAAGAGCTTAAAATTGTATTGAGCCTAACAAAAAGAAAATCTCTGTGATCATAGCATGATACGACAATCTTTTAATATGTCCAAAAACTAATAAAACACTCAGCTGTACACTGTTGTACTGACTCTCTGGGGGTGGGGTGGGGGTAGGTTTCTGCCATAGACTGTACTGAAAAGATGGACATAGCCTCTGAGTCTGTGAAGTAAAGCAAAAGTGAAAGTGCCTTCATCCTGCATTCTTTCTAACAGCCAGCAGGGGGCAACTCCTCTGGTTGTAAATAGAACTCTAGAAGGCAACAAGGAAAGAAATCAGTTTCTGACTTGAGTTACGGTCTCATTAGACACCCTCTAAATTAGTTTAGAGGGTGTTTAGGTCCCCATCAAGTCAAGTTTCAAGTCTTAAACATAACAATGTTAATCTTATAAATTAGCAAATACCTTCTACCTGCGATAGATTGGCAGCCTGTCCAGGATGTATCCTGCTTGTTACCCAATGACTTACAATATAAGAATATATCTGGTTAAAATACGATCTGGCATCTGTGGGGTCTGAATAGGACACTTTATCAGAAACAAATGTAACTTCGGTGTTTGTGTTATACCATCAGCATCATATGCCCATATCTATGTTGTGACAGCATCTTTTATTTAATCGTGATGTGAAAATCTGATATTGTGACAGTGATGTCTGTCATCAATCAGTCACATTAAGCCAGTGGATAAAACAATATGCAGATGCAAAGTAAACTTACTGCAAACACCACTTACTGCACACACTGTGTTAACACCATTAGTACGCTTCACTGCCCAAACACCTGCAGCTTAAATCTGCAGTACAATATAAGATTCATGTTGCATGCTTAAAAAATCTCTCATCACGATCCCGCTCGCTGCTCAGATACCCTCAAAGAACCAAGTATTTTCTGCCAAATCAAACTGGAAAAACATTTGCTATAAATGTCATTTTCTTGATGTAAGTGTCCGGGGCCATTTCTGGACACTTTGGTGCCCTAGGCGAGACATCCACTGGCGCCTGAGGGGTCTGAATTTTTCATTAGAATACTTTGTTTGTAATAAAGTGATTTGAATTCAGATGTAACTTTATACGACTTCTGTGCCGTATAAACATCACCTGTCAGTGTCTTGACACAAACAGAAGTTACAGTAATGATCCTTTCACATTGCAGACAGTTAATCCAACGAGGATGCAAATTTAATTGACTTGATTTACAATACTTTGATTAGTATCTGAAATGTGCCAGTAAAAGGAAGGTGTATATAGAGGTTTGGTTCAACGTGAACATACTGATGGAGCGAAAGCAGCTCTCAGACAGACGATATTATGTGCTCAGGGTTTCTGGCCTTCAGTTATTCAGTGCGCAGCCCTGATGTGTGCAGCCATAGCGTCCTGGCCTGAAGGATAAAGGCCTTTTTCCTTCAGAGAGAGGAAGCGAGGCAGCGAAGACAGCACCACTTTGACTTAGCAGTTTTGTGCCCGGGACCAAAGAGAGACAGAAGAGACGGGGGAGAAAGATCGAGTCTGTCCGCCTTCAATCACACGAGTCCGAGTCAAAATCCCCATCTGAGACACAGATGCAGAGAGCTGAGATGGAGAGATGGGGGAGGGGGTGGGGGGGGGGGGGTGAAGAGAGTATGGGGAGAGTAGTGGAGGAGCAGCAGGGGAAGTCATTATCACTTCCTAACCTCACTCACAGTCTAATGCATTCAAGGGGAAAGAGTTAGATTTGTTCCCTTTGGCAGCCAACCGTAAACAAATCGATTTGAATGGGAGAGATATAAAGAGCTGTTTATAGTGCCACCGCATCTGTGAGCGTGTGTGCGCTTGTGTATTGTCAGTATACTTTAGTGTGACACAGTATGGAAATGCCATTATGCACGCTCACTGTTCGGCTCTAGCTTCTGCTGCAGCTTTCAACTGTACATCTCATGAAGAATAACTACGTAACCGTCAGTGTGTGCGCGTGTGCAAACCCGTGCACGGTCCCACGTGTTTTTTTTTCTTCTTCTATGCATTTTTTTCTTCTTTTCTATGCCATCATTGGTGGTCCGCTGTCGGCCACGGCCTCTTGTTTGAGCTGCAGTTAGCCAGCGTCTGGTTTAATCGAAAGTTCGTAGAGTCCCAGCGCTGCTCCCAGATCCGGACTGAGGGGGATTATTGTAATGACTTAAGAGAATGTTTGTGTGTGCGCAAGTGTGTGTGGGCAAGGGTGTTGTCCCTTGTTGAGAGAAGGTTCAACAGCCTCAAACCCATTCAGGTAGAAGGGGGCTTTACCAGGCAAACATCCGCACAGGGCGCCACTTGTCCCGATTTGATTTTGGACATATTTGAGGATCCGTCAGAAAACTGATGAAAGGAAAATATAGAGCTAATCCTTGTTAAAATTAAAGTTCCTGCAGAGCACACACACACCCACACACCCACAGACTTGCAGGCGCACACACGCACACGCATAAACACACACACACACACACACGTATATATACGTGCACAGGCACACGCTGTAAGACATGTGTAACCTAAGTCTGTTGTGATTCCTTTCCTGGTGAGGCCTGGAGGAGTCTGGGAGAGGTTAGAGAAACAGTGTGCAGTGTGAAAACACACTCATGAGGTGTGCAGCTTGAAATTGGACACGCACGGACACACACACACACACACACACACACCAGGCTTTGATTAGTTGGGTCAGCCTGTGTTTGCCAGTGAAACAGTATTCATTCAGGTTAGGGAACCTCTCTTAGAAAAGGTCACCTCAGTGAGGCGGCCATTTTGGGGATTAATCCTCTGGTTGGTCTCGGTTACCTCTGAGACACCGTGGTTCAGAGGTTAGGGTTATGAACTATTACAAGAGAAATGCAAAATGCCGGCACGCTCGCTGACTAACAAACTGAAAGTCTTGTGGATTTAAGTTATTACGCTTTCAAACTGGGATTCGGGCACGAAGAAAGGTCACTGAAGGGGATCCACAAAACTGAGCGAACATTAAAATATTTATAATTGTGTACATTTCAGGTAATCCCACGAGGAAATGAATCATTTCTGAATTACCGACTTAATCACCACCAACAAAATACTACACAAAGGGAGCTGGTCACCTAGAATCCAGGTAAATTGATATTTGTTGATAAAGTGATAGATTTCTAGAGTTTTCATAACAAATTACATAGAACAAAGGCAACAGTGGACCGACCCTGGACAGAGCCTCTCGATGGCAAAGTAATAATAATATTAATATATCTGATTCCTCAGTGTTGCAAGACCTCCACTGATAGCCCAAAGTTATTGAAAGCAGTATACCCTCCTGTGATTCATCCACAGCTGAAAAAAATTGTGCCGGCTTTCATGCTTTTCCTCATGTTCTGTCTTATAAAGTGGACGATGGTGGAAGCTCATGCAAAACATGGTCAAATAACAACAACAGCTTATGTACAAGTAAGTAAGTCAAAGGCTCAGGCTTCAGACGGCTCTAAATGCCCACTTTCTGACATTTTTTTAACTCCTGGTTCTGTGTGATGTCAATGAGAGAAGATATTCCCAATATGAGCATCTCAGGCACAGCAGCCCCCCTCTCACCTGCTCTTCCACTATTTAGCTTTAGAAGGGCAGCCAATCAGAAGAAAGTGGGCTTGAAGTAACCTCAATGAGAGAGTAGTTAAAACAGCTTGTTTTAGATCGTGAATGAACTGAGGGGCTCAGCATCAGATGAATGATTCACTTGAACTGTGAGTCATACAAAGCTGCTCTAGTCCAAGAATAGAACGGTGTTAATAGTTATAAACTAATTTGTAACTAGTTTATAACTAATTTGTAACTAGTTACAAATTAGTTATAAACTAATGTGTAACTAGTTACAAACACAGGGTGTGGAAGTTGGAAAGTATTAGCAGTTAGTAGTACTGATATTTTGTCTTTTTTTTTTTTTTTTTACTTTTTTGACAATAACAAAGGTATAGAACAAAGAAAGCCCGGTCCTTTAATGTGTGTTTGTTTTGGATTATTGACAAAAAAAAAAAAAGTACATGTGAGAATACTGAATTTTTTCCTCCTGTTGGTCATTACATGAGAATATCCAGTCAATATAAGACAGTACTGCACCACAAAAAGCCTCAATGTGTATTAAATTAACTCTGCATACAAAGGTGTCATTTCTACTCTATGTGATGTGATAATGGCACGGCTAATAATGGCTGCTCAGCTGCAGCCAATCCAGCGGGTGCATATGACCTGTTTCGAAGAAGTGTCCCTCCGTCCTCTCTCTCTCTCTCTCTTTTACACACATGGACACACACACACACACACACACACACACACACACACCCCAGGACGGCTGACGCAAATGTTACTCCTCAATTATTCAACCACTTTAAATGGCAACCAACACGAGCAGAGCCGAAGGAGGAAAGAGCAAGAGCACTAATATAATGCATAAATACACGGATCTGTTACACAAAGTGTACTGCGGTCTTTTTACAGACTGATTTGATTTGAAAAAGCAAAAGATCAAAGAACTAATGCGCGGACGTAAACAACATGCAGCAGCACATATTTGTGCAGTGACGACACCGCTAACGTGTCGTGTCATTAGCTTGTCACTTTGTGATTTAAGGAAGCATATTGAATAGATTTAGGAAGACACGGATATCAGCAGATTTCCTGAGTGCACAGCACTCACTCTCACATGGTACTGATTCAGAAGGCAGCACGAGAGCGCTTCATATTCCTACCGTATGCATTCTTTGTTCGACACCGTATGTTTGCCTGGGATGATAAACAATCAATCCCGGCGATGCTGAGCCATCAACAGATGAATAGTGATGAGGTCAGGGTAAATATTAGTCATGTGCTGATCGCTAGGATGATAAATGCAGGGAATACAGACACACACACACACACACACAGTGCTCTGTAGCTGGGATCACTTAGTGGCTCTGCTTTGGGCCAGCGCAACTTGGAAAGTGTGGCAGTGGTGTCAGCAGTGTTTTCTGAACACTGAAATAATCAGTTTTGAACACACGGTTGGCTTGATATTCCCTCCTTAGTGCCTTCATTTCTAATTCACCTTTATTTAAAGTACACACTTTGTAACGAATGTGATGTTGTTGATCAGAAATGAATCAAGAATGTTAAGAATAAAATGTACACAATAAATGTTGCTTTACACAATAACAATGAAAACAGAGACCACACAAATATACCAAGGCTGAAAAGTCCCTCCACACAAAGCTGGATCCGGAAAGAT
This sequence comes from Cichlasoma orientale, assembly GCA_034780415.1. NCBI lineage: Eukaryota > Metazoa > Chordata > Actinopteri > Cichliformes > Cichlidae > Cichlasoma > Cichlasoma orientale. The sequence continues at coordinate 548,667 of JAVDPK010002266.1, read as the reverse complement.
ATCTGGGTCCAGATTCGTTTGTGATGTTTTCTTGAGAATAGCAAATATTCTGATTTCAGTTTGGTATGTTTTTATAAAGATCCCTCCATCCATCCATTGTCTTCCGGTGGGGGTGTTATTCCCAGCTCTCACTGGGCGAGAGGCAGGTGCACCCTGGGCTTTTTTGTGATGATCTGATGCAAAATATTCAGTCCTTCCAAAGATTTCTGAATCCAGTTCCAAATCTGGAAGTTAATCACTTCTAAGTCATTGAAATCCATCCATAACTTTTTCAGTAATCCTGGAAAGCAAACTGGCAAACACATAACCAGTCGGACAAACCGAACCAATCACACGAGCTCTTTGGTGGAGACGCATCTGTGATCCTGTTCCTCTAACTGCATCACATTATAGCGTAATCTGAATACCGTGTGCTGCATGAGAGGTTTTGCCAGAAACTCATAACTAATTATATATTGTGGTTTTATTAAGAATAATGTAAAAAAAAATTTATAGCAATGTTCGAAGCAAGGTATTTTATATTATCCACTCATTCCTACTGAAGACAGAAGCATTGCAATGTACTGTATCTATATAATGTCCATAATGTCATTTAAAAACAAAGTATATTAATTTCCTACAATATTCAGGAATTGTAGTTTTTAGTACTCATTACTCCAATTGAACTGCTTTCAGCTGTGGATTAATACACACCACCAGGATCTATATTTGTCACATGGTCCAGGAGACTGAGCTGTCCTCATTAGAGCATCATTCATAATTTTTTTTATTTTTTATTTTTTGGGGTGGATGGGTGGGGGGGGGGTTGCCAGGCATAATGCAGCAGGATATCACCATAGTCACATACATTATTCATCATATATCTCTGAAATCATTAGTTCGATTGTAATATAATGCATGCCTTATTAGAAAGTGGTAGGAAAAGGGTACAGTGACAGTAGATCATAATGTACGTAGTGCCGGAGTGAAACCCTACATGATGAGAGGGTTTGAAAGGGAATGAAGATCCAGGTCTGCTGTAGTAAAGGTGAAAGGTTGCAGTCAGGGTGGGTACTGCAGCACCTGGTTAACTCCCTCCATCTTTGTATTTAATGCAGCGATGATGAGATAATCCACCCACTTCTACACCATAAAGATGTCTCTATCCTCTGGCCCTTATCACACACACAAAACACACACATGCAGCGACATCTAAGGCTCGGCCCATGCGTTTGAGGTGCCAATCTCATAGGAACAGCTGTAGCCTACAGCCTATATGGAGATGGAGGGGACCCAGTCACCCTGACCCCATCACCCCGCACACACTGCACAGCTCTCGCAGAACAAGAGGCAAATGCTGGGGGAGGGCTGCAGTTCACTGGAGCTACTTCAAACAGCTAGCTATAGAGACCTAGAGAGCATTATCTGATTGAGGTGTCTGCACACAGAGGTGCTGAAGCAGCTTAGTCCACTGCTGAGTAGGAGGTGAGAACAAAATAGATGGTTGCCAATGCCACATTACGCTTTTGAAAATATCAATCCTAAAATTAATCGGCACCAGTTAACACACCAGTGGTGATCAGAAGATGACTGAGTTTTGTAGAAGCAGATTTGGCCAACATCGTTCATCTTTTTGCAGGACTGTTTTGGTCAATGTTTGCTCTTCAAAATAAAGACCACATTTCCCATGACGCCCCAGTTTTATCCCCCTCGATGGCAGTTGTCTGTCTTTGGCACACTTTGATTTTCTAAGTAGCTGGCTTTTCATTCTTTCCATCATTTGCTGCTCTGAGAGACGGGCGAGGTTCACGATATCAGGCACAAAAAAACTCCCCGAAAAAAACAGACACAACCTTGGAAATGAACAAATATTACAGAAGTAGATGAGAGAGTTTTTTTCCCCTTTTTGTACTCTATTTATTTTTATTTTAGATGTTCTTCCCTTCAAATGAATTCAGGTGCTCAGTGCGTTCTTATGATTTTCAGTCAGAGACAAAAACGAAACATTTGCACCAAAGTAGCACCGCGTAGACAGTTATGTTTTCAAAAAGAGTTTTCTTTGACGCATTGTAGGGGAGATCACAGACAACTGTAACATTTTTTTTACATTTTCATAACTCACACTACTTAAAATACAACAGAAATCTTTTGATTGAAGAAATTTACGTGCATTACTTACTAATAAATTTGACACATTTTCCCTAATAAGGAAATTACTAAATTCAATTATATCAAATTTAACACAAACCCTTTAGGGTTCGGGCTATTGTAACACTAAAAAATGAGTCATATTTTTATCTTTTTTTTTTTTTTTAAAAGCCCACTTTAAAGTAATGACATTACTGCTGTATATCTATCAACTACCTAATATCTAATGTGACTTTTAAAAAAAAAAAAAATATATATATATATATATATGTATTGGGACACCTAATTAGACCTCTGTTTGAAAAATCTGTGCAAGTGAATCCACAATCCTACAACAAAGCCACTGTAAATCAGCCAAACTGACGCTGGCATAAACTGTGCTTTTTGCCAACATATATAATATTCACACGTTCTGTGAAAAATTATGTTTGTTGATCAGCTTCTATATTAGAATTTCAATACGTCCTTCTAAATGTCATTTAGCGAAAGCTGTTCATTTTATAAGAGGCAGCGCAGACAAACAAGCTGCTCACACTGGCACGTGTGAGTCTGGGGCAGCTGTAACATCAGGTTATAACTGCCCCCAGTGTTGCAGCCATGATAAGATCTTGTGTGCCAGCCAGTCACAGCTATATTTGCACAAGTTATTCATGATTATTTTTGACTGAGAAAAGTTAGCTTGATGCAAAGTTGTAATTATTTCAATTTTAGACCACGGGAGAGAGATATTGTAGAGCCACAAATTTATATATATTTTTAACTTCAACATTTTAAAATGTATACTACAGTTCATTCATGTTATCATACTACACAGTACTGTACAGGGAAGCTAAAAGGAGGACAGTGAGGATAGTGTTTGTGTCTCAAGATGACCACGTAGTCTATACCAAATTAACTATAAATCCTTTTATTTTTTATTGTCGTACAAACATTTTTTTCCTGCTTTTCTTCTTAATATGCAATATTTGCAAGACGTATTATTGTAATTTTTTTCATTTTAATTTTTTTGCAAATTTAACTATCACCTAATATTTACAGTGATTATAATATTTGCATATAACAGGTGCAGTTCAAATGATAAAACAATGCACATTTTGACTGGTCAAATTTCAGCCACTCACCCAATTTCAACACAGTGATCACTTTCAGTTAACCTAATCCTACTAAAAAGACAAACTTAATTAAATCCTCTGCTGCAGCATCTGAATATATTCAATCAGTACCCAATAATGCAATTAAAAGTTTCCCAGGCACCCCAGTGATTACTTCAGATTTGAGCTGATTGTGTATCCCGGTGCGGTGATGTGCTGCGGAGAAGCTGATGTTAGCAGCAGGTGCTGGGTATCATGTACCTGAGCAGAGCTCCAGCTAGTGCGTATCACAGCAGAGCGGTGGCTGTTGATTATAAGGCTCTGCAGTAGGGATGCTCATTAATCACCTCGCTACTGATAATCTCATTTAGTGCCGCCAAATTACCTCAGGCTATCGCATGTGTGCTCGCCTGGTGTGTGTGCGACTGTGTCAACATTCACCCCTAATTATGCCCCATTACTCGCACTCAACCCCAAGTATTCGTTCCACCCTCATTCTCACCACAAGCACATCCACTCTGCAACACACACACGCACAGTGTCATTGATCTGCAGATAATAGTCAGTGGCGACAGCTGAGGAGGATCTGTGAGCTTTAATGACTCTGTAATTACTAACATAAACAGCAGTGGAAATCAGTCTCTGGGTTACACTCAGAAGTTGGTATCTGCTGCCACCTACAAGTCAGAGTGAAAAGTGACAAAATGAAGACGTAATTTAATCTTACACACAGCAGATGGCAATACTGAATCCTGAATGTGGCATCGATGGAAGAGGCAGTCAGATCAGGGCTGTCAAACCAATTTTAGCTCCTCGGCCTGATATGGCTCATTTTGATCTCAAATAGGGCAGATCAGTAGGAACAGAAGGGCACATTTCTGAGCTTACTGACTGTACACTGCAAATCACATTATTCTATACACACTTAAGAGCTTTATTTGTTTTACATCCACACCCAGATTCGAATCACCAGCTAACCTAAATTGCCAGTCTTTGGAGTGTGGGGAAGGAAACTGGAGCACCTGCACTGCATCCAAACTCCCCACAGAAAGGAAATTTTAAACCCAGAACCACCTTTGCTGTGAGCCAACCCATAAGAATCCATATTAAAAAAACAATATAGGAAAAAATATTGAAAAGCCTTCATTTTAGTTTAAAGAAAGCTCACATTTAATTAACTTTCCATTTACAAAGAAAAAAAAAAACAAGTGCAGTTCCAACACCAGGCAGCATGGTGATGCTGCAGTCAGCACTGTGATGCTGCGGTCAGCACTGTTGGCTCATAGCAGAAAGCCCCTACAAACTCTACATAGAAAGGCCGCGGCCGGCCTTTGTATGTTCTTCCTTTACCTGCGTGGGTACCCTCCAGGTGCTCCGACTTCCTCTTATGGTCCAAAGACAAGTGGTAGAGTGACACATTCTAACTTGCCAGTAAGTGTGAATAGTTGTCAGTCTCTCAGTGTTAGCAGTCTGGTGACCAGACCAGGGTTTACACCACCTCTCACCCTATGACTGTTGGGATAGGCCACAGCCCCCCTGCAATCCTGAATTACATAAGCCGATTGCTGGACTCAGTTGGACCCCCAGCCGGTTGTGGCAGATGGCTACTCCTCCCTGAGCCTGGTTCTGCTGGAGGTTTCTTCCTGTTTAAAGGGAGTTTTTCCTTCCCACTGTCGCCAAGTGCTTGCTCATAGGCGGGGTCCACTAATCACTAATTGTTGGGTTTTCTCTGTATTGTAGAGTCGTTACCTTACAACATAAAGTACCTTGACGCAACTGTTGTTGTGATTTGGTGCTATATAAATAAAACTGAATTGAATTGAACTGAATTTTAACAACATGTCTCAGTCTCAGCAGACTGACTGCCAGAAGCACCAGGACTATCTTACTCTCATTCTGTAAAAAAAATAAATAAAAAGTGTAGGCTAATTGGTATTTGCTGTGCTTGGTGTATCCCCACAGTTTTTGCTGGTGCGCCCATCGCCACAGCACACTTTGAAATCTCAGACTTCAGACCCACATTTCTGTATTTTGTAATCATAGCTTTGCTCTCAGATCAACATAGTGGAAAACACAAGTTGACTCGTACTCTTTATATCAGCATTAGGGTTGTACATAGACTGTTACTGACAACGCAATTTTATTTTCTTTATTTGAAAACAAAGTATTTTTTACCACAATAACACGAATAACTTTTACATGGTTTTGTTCAGTCACAGTGTCAGACACTTTCTCCACCTCCCTTCACTCGTTTGCCAGAAAGTTGAGACAAAACACATGATAAAGTTAAAGATGCATTTGACTGATGTGCTGTTATTCTTTTTTTCCCCCAAAATGTCTTTAGGCATCGCAGTAACTCTGGCCTGAGACAGTTATTGCTCTAGATTGTCTCAGTTTTCCACTGAGACCACCTACCTTCATCATGAAAGAAACACCTCACATCACACATCCTCATCTTAACTACCTCGTAGTTCAGTCACACTGGAGTAAAAATAGGAAGCTTGCTCCTTGCAATTAGGAAAAATTGGTGGTTTCCCAGAGATCATACTGAATTCTTTTCACTTTTGGTGACCAATTGCAAGTAGTTGCAGTGACCAACTGCTTGCTCAGAGGTTGAGCGTCTCAAGGCAGTTGTACACATTGCCTGGATGGAGGCAACACAGATAAAGAGCTCACGGATTGTTCTTTTTGGAAGGTAAATTATTACATGCACTAACTGACAATAACTGAATTGCAAGTGCAGACATGTTCCTCCAACAGTGTTGTGGTCAATGCAGTCAGTTGAGAAGTGAAACATTGGTGGTTTGATTCCAGCCAGACACACAAATGCACTTTGGGGTTGCATGTGGTGTAAAATTCTGCTAAATCAAATATGCAGAGCTACCTGCTGCAATGACCCGTTGTTACAAAGGGAGCTGCTGAAAGTAGCTACACCATCTTCACACACAGAAGTGCTTCACGTCAACTTTGAAAAGTGTTATATGTGTTCACTTCCTCTTCATTAACCACATTTTCACGTATCACCGCAAAACTACATTTAAAGACATGTTTTGTAACTTCATATTTTCACCACTACATGCAAATCTCCAAACTGTGTTGTAAAAATCCATGTAAACTTGATCTTTTGTGTCATAGTGGTACGCATCCCCTTTTAATCCCCGAACCAATCTCGAATCTCACTTTCATAATAATTTTCATTCTGTGTGATCCAGGTCTGCTGAATATCATTACTGACTTCAAAGCAGGATCCAGAGAAGGACTTTAATCAGAAAGTTACAGCTATAGCGAGCCTCTGTCACCTCTGGGTACTCTGGTGCAGCTGATTGTAGCCAAATGAATATGGAGATGAAGTCTAGTGCACATGGGAAAGATTGAGGAGCACCCTTTAAAGCTATGAAGGCGATCGTTGAAGCTGCGCGCTGCACTCTAGCTGCTGAGTGTGACCACCAGGGGGCAATCATGTTACACCCAACCTGTTTTCTGCTGTGCCAATATTTTCAAGGTTGGATCAGGACTCAGAAGGAATTGGTGCTTTTTTTCCCCAAGAGGATTTCAATAAATAGCAAAAAAAATGACAATTAAGAACATTTGAGCTTGATGTACAAACAAGCTAAGAAACAAATTCCAACTGTGAATGTTTTCACCGGTGCAGGGCATCTCATTAGCTGTACGGCAGAATTCAAAATTAAGGTGCCCTGACATTTAATAAAACTCTTTTTATTATTAGGAAAATACACTCTAAAAATGTATTTTTTTTTAATCAAGGCAAGACGAGCTGCAGGAGTTCCACACTGGTTGCACAGAGGTGAAAGAATTAAAGGAAAAGAGGGAATAAAGGGACACGAAAGCTAGAGGGATAAAGAAAGAGCACAAAGGGGTGAGATGGCGCGATGAGATGACAAGTTGTCCTTGAATGGTGAACTGTGTCTGCACCCTGCATCCATCCTCATGGCGACTCGAACGCAGACCTGATAAAAATGCAACGGGGCAACAGCCCGTCTCCTGTTCCTCCCTCTCTTACTTGTGTGCCACATCGCTCCTCGTTCTTATCTGTCGTCATGCTTTACTCTCCAAACACGCACTCACCCTCCTTCCTCTCTTATCAGCCAGATACCCCCCCTCCCCATACACACACACACACACACACACACAAACACACACACACACACACACATCTCAAGCGCTCTATTGTCTCCATGCTGGAGAAGCCAAAGCTCTTCTCATCCACAGTTTCCTCTCTCCCTTCTCTTGAGGAATTGTGACCCAGGGGACTTCATGAGTGATCTAATTTCTGCTGTGCAAACAGCGCATGTACTCTGAGGCCCACAGGAAGCTTTGGAGGCTACCTCTGTGTGTGTGTGTGTGTGTATGTGTGTGTTTGTGCGTGTGTCTGCATAATGGATTGACAAATAGGCTATTTTGTTCTAATAATAACATATTGCAATGATTTTCCACGCCCGTCTGATTGATTACCATGCCAGCATCAGCCTGGCATCCACACAGCTTCCTTCATCTGTCTGAAAATCACATGCAACACGATTGTGCTCTACTTGTTTAACCTGTATTTAACCAGAAACCAACTACAAACACAGAAAGGATAAGTCAATATCACTCTCAGTGTAAGTGGAGCTTAAGTAATGATGTTGAGTTTGTGTCTGAGCGTCTCTTCTTCTTCACATCTCCAGTAGTTTTTTGGTCTCTCATCTGTCTTCCTCCTCCTGTCCTGCTCATTGAAAGGATGCAATTAGGAACCATAATTCCATAGAATCCCATAGTGTTACTGTATATGATGAATAAATCATAAAAAATGTGTTTTTTTATCTGTTTATTTTATGCATAGATAAAAATAATTTGAACACAGCAACCAGCCAGATTACGCAAGAACAATCCAATAAAAATTTGGCTTAGGAGCTGGCCTGGAATTAGTCTTCTTTATGGTACACTATCCATCTATCACACCAGTCGGAGTTTGTATATGAGGTACTCTCTGATACAAGAACATCTGATCTGATCTGCACCCCAAAACAATCCCTGCATGAGGATTTTATCAGCTGTGTGTCGTTTCGAGCACAAAGCTCATCCTCAGACTCTCAAGTCCTGACTCATCTGCTCTGAAAGCTCCTTCCTCTTTGCATTTATCCCTTTTCTATATGAAAAAGCTGCTTTTATCAATAGCTTTGATTACAGTATTGCCTCTTATGGAATTAAACAGCGACCACCCACAGTCTGCATTGAAAAGCTGGATGCAGCCTCCAAGACTGAAAAGTGGAGCCAAAGCAAAATGAACTGACTGTATAGAAGTCTATGATGAAGTCCCTCATTTCAATATTTCCCTATTTATGGTAAATGGACTGGTACTTCTACAGCACTTTCCTACACTAACTGAGCCTCATTCACCCAATCACACACATTCATAGAAGTATTTTTTTTCTATACCTGAGCACCTTGCCTAACATTCATACACACTGATGGATGCATCGGGGTCAACTTGAGATTTGGTATCTTGCTCAAGAATACTTTGACATGCAGACTGAAGGAGCCGGGGACCTCCTGATCCACAATGCCTCCCACATTTATGGCCTCATCTGCTAATTTCCAGTCTTATTTAATACAGCCTGATGTTCATTCCTTTATATTCCCATTTAGATTAAATTAGACAATAAAACGGGCTTTGCTTGAATCACTACCTTATAATTTGCAGTGTCCTCAGGCTCTCGTCACTTATCCAGTTTCAGCAAAAACTAAGATTGTGATGGCCAAAGCCTCACCTCGAAGCTTCAGAAATAGGACTTCATAAACCAGTAGGTGAGGTCATAGTGGCTACGGCCATCTTTTAGAAACACTCTGTACAAAGCATGCATGCCAAGTGGTGTAAACTAGATCTGCTGCTTGAATGACCCAAAATATACTTTTTGAAAGTGGAAGTTCTGCCACTATGTTGTTTTGGATCACATTTTTAAATGAGTATAAATCCTGGAGCTTCTTTACTATGTATATATATATATATATATACACACACACACACACCTGTGTATCACCCGAGAAAGACTCACACGGAGATGAAAAATCTCTAGCAGTCTCTTTATGCTTGAAACTTTCAGGCATGTTGCACTCTTCACCACCTTCCTAATCAGTGATGTCACAGCAGGAGCTTTCCATCAGCTGTCAAAGGCAAAGCACCTGCTGTGACATCACTGATTGGAGTGAGAACAGAAGCGCTCAGAAAGTTTCAACCTGCAAAAAAAGTCTCAGCTGAAAGGGATTCAGTGATGATTAAGCCATTAAAGCTGCCCCTAGTCAAAAACGTAGCCACACATGTTTATTCGCACTGGATGCAGCACAATTCTGCATTTCAGCATTTTTTAATTAATCGGTTTGGTTTTGCAGCCCACGGCTTTACACTTCTGCATCAGCGCTTTCATGAACATGCTATCATGCTAACACACTACCTGCCCAGCACTAAAGAGCAGACGCACAAAGACTGCAATGCCAGTTTCATAGCGTCATAGTATATCTGTTATAATAGTGGCATGTCAAGCTAATCAGTAAAAAAAGTTGAGTAATATTGGACTTACATTCATCTTTGAGTGTTGCCAGTATGTTATGTGTGTCATCTTTCTGAGAGGATAATATGTCAGATACAGATTACAGACTTCCTGTTCAGAGCAGTGATCATCAGATGGTCATTACCTGGTTTAACTGCAGCAAAATTGTTGTGTGTGCAGTTAATTGGAGCCCAAAGTCAGCAAATATATTATGATATATTCAGGAAGGCACCAACTGTGCTGAACAGTGAGAGTGAGTGTGTTTAATTGATGTTATTGGTTGGGTATTTTTAGCCAGCTTGCACAGCTCAAAGCAATATATAAATATTACAAAGGTTTTATTCCAATTATCCCCCTCTGGTCATCGATCCTACCTGTGAAAATCACCTTCAGATCCTTGCTAATTCAGCTGGCCTGTTAAGATATGGGAAAGGCAGAAGGAGACTGAGAGGGCAGAAGCATGTCAGAATTAGCCCTTCATTTTTGCCCGCTACAGTTGTTAGTGCTAATGTTTTATTGCTGATGGGTGAGAATATATCGGATAGGTGCACACTTAATGGGATAGTGAGATCCCGGTTCATCCAGCTGGTTTGCTGCACATTGGCTGCGTGACTCTTATGCCCTTGTCCTCACCGGGAATAAATGGCCTTGCAATGTACTGTAGTCCACGGAGAGCAGGGTAACATTCATTATGTGCTTGCTTCAGGGTGCATCAGCAAGGTTGGAAGGAGAGGATCAAGGCTCAGGTTTAAAACAAGAATAGCAGAGGTTTAAATTCAGTGTGGCGACGAGCGGGGGGGGGGGGGGGGGGGGGGGGGGGGGGGGGGGGGGGGGGGGGGGGGGGGGGGGGGGGGGGGGGGGGGG
>JAVDPK010002266.1:510623-538033 GCA_034780415.1 Cichlasoma orientale | reverse complement strand
CCCCCCCCCTCCCACCCCACTCCTCTTCTTTGGTTTCTCTTCCCAGACAGACCAGAGACGCAGAGAGATCCCCCAGACACACTAGATCAATGGCGTTGATAGGAAGAGCATCTGAGAGCGAGGAGAGGAAATTATACGGCTGCGCTCACCGCCAGCAGATTTCTTATTTCCAAAAGCCTCTCATTCCACCTTCTCATCTTGATTTCCAGAGCTCTGATAAGTTCCACTGATGCAAACTTAAAAGGAGAGCCTGGCTGGCAGCATGATGGCATCACTCTCTCCCTCATTCTCTCCTGTGCTTTGTGTGAACAATACCCACTTAATAAAGCTTTTACTCTTGCCCTGAGCTAATGAGAATGAAGCATGAGCACGAGCTGTAAAGCAGCCACGACACTGCTGGGAGGAACTGGGAGACCATTTGTTTTGTGCAGTAGCATACGGTCTCTGTCATGCCCTTGTGTGACCTCTGGACATATCCAGGATGTGTGAGTGTGTGTTGGGGAGCACAGGGTTGGGGGGGGGGGGGGTAATGCTGGATGAGTGACAGAGGGGAGCATCTGTCAGGGAAGCACACTGGCAGACAACTCATACATTATTCAGTAAATGGAGGAATAATACAGGCGGGAGGCGTGTGCATACAAACACGAGTGTGTCTGTGTGCAAGTTATGCTTGTGTTTTTCACGGCTTGTGGTCAAATGGAAATAGGACCAAATGATCGATAAATGAGATGACATATTTGCCAAGTAAGCAAATGCCAGTCCTAGATGGGGATGATAGGGAAATGATTTTCTTGATGAAAGCAAATCAAAGCAAATAAGATGTTCTATTAAGACCACTTTAGTCAAAATAGGACTGTTACTCCATCTGCAGTAATGGCTCTGTCTCTGACTCTTCGGCCCTTTCAAATATGAAAAACCTTAAGGCAGGGACAACATCACTGAGAGCTGATATGTCGTTAATAAGTCAGAAGTAGCATGAATGGTATGAAATGTAGGAGGTGGGGTGACTTTGTAAGATTTTTTTATTTTAAGGAAATTTGATTTCAAAGTTTCATTCTTTCTGTAACCTGCTTGTAAGCCTATTGCCCCCTTCAGTGCACTTTGATGCTAACAGGTGACATCTATGTTTGCCTTTAACCATCTTTCACGGCCCCCTCCTCAGCATTCCTCAGACATCGGGGGGGTTCGTGGTGACATTGTCACACCGACCCCTGACCTCGTCCTGTCACTTCGGTCTCCCAGAGCACCTCTTTTCTTCATATGACTCCATCCCCCACCTTTCATCCCTTCGACCTTCCATTAGTGCCTCAGGAGTGGCGCTTCCTGCCACAGTCCAATTAAATCTTTCCTGTAATGCGTTTCCTTTTGTCTTTCATTGGAAACTTAATGTCTGCAAGTTAAGTGAATATTTTTAACTGCCATAATTTATTTAACAAAAGTGATCAGAGAAGTCGACTGAAGTTGGATATGCGATAATAACTAAATAACTAAACTATAAAATGTTTTTCCCCACTGATCGATACTCACATTGTGTCTCTACAGCCTCTTTTTTTCTACTCAATTTTTTCACTTTGCTGCTTTTCACCACAGGGATTTGAATGTATAGTTTATTTCTTCGTTGTCTGAATTCAGAATGGATTTCTTTCTCTCTTTCCTGCTCTCTGCAGTTAAAACACAGACATTAGAAAAAAAAAAAAAAGAGCGAAACAATAGCGTGAGGGCATGCTTTTGTGATTGTAGGATTTTTCTGAGGGGAGGATCAGGTCCGCTGCCATCTCTTTCTCAGTAATCTGCCTGGTTATGCCTCAGTTTCCCGTGACAGACAGTAATCTGCAGATACCATATTTATATATATGTTCTAGATGGACAGATGAAAACATTATTACATGCCATAATTTGGATTGTCCCAAATAAGATGATTACTACAGGTGAAAAAAAACAAGCAATAGTCTCTACATAAATATATATGTAAGTGTATATGTATATTTGTAGGGTGAGTGATGTCCACAGTATATTGTGGAAGATTTCAGTTACTTAGGCAACCCTGACTCTCATTTCTGTAAACATGTGGATAACTTTTTTTATTTACTGATATATACGGTCATCAAGAAGCAGATGATTTATAGATTTATAGCAAATCTTTGAACCGCTGACCTTTACATTCCGCTTTAGAAAGAAGATTAAAAAAGTAAGGAGGTGATTGGTCGGTGTCTCGCAGCAGAGACGCCCCATTGATTTCAGTTTGGTTGATGGAATTAAAATTAGATTCACCCGCTTCAGTACAATTTCTAAGCTACTGATTATTAACTCATTATATTTCATTAGGTTAGCAGGTTGGCTGGGTGCCTCCTAATGTGTTTGAAATAATTGTGTTTTCTGTGGGGTTGCCACTAGTAATCAAATGATCTGTTCCTCCTGGCTTACATAATCAATTCTTGCCAGTCCATTACAGGAGTCATCTGTAAGATGTGAGTGGCAGGGAACGGATGCCGGTGTCAGTTTGAGATGAGTGAAAACATTACGGGGATTTCCAGGGGAAAAAAAAAACAAGCTTCCATATTCCCTGATGTCATCTTGGTCAGGCTAAGCCAGCATCACTCGGTGGGGGCTAAGCTGTTAATTGAATTTGATGGCGCATCTGCTGCCTTATGCGATGACATAAGACGCCACAGCCTACTGCCTCGTGCTTTCATACTTTATCTGTGCCTCGTCTGGTTTAACCTCATCTCTGTTCTCTCTGTCTGTCACTCTGTCAGAGCGTGCAAGCATATGGCTTGAAGGATTGCAGAACAGACAATCATACGCACTGATTTTACTCACGTACTCTTAGATAGATGTGATGCAATGCATCCCCTGACAGCCGTACTGGAGGTCCTCAGGTCTTGGCTAACGGTTACAGTGAACAGCTGGCTACGTTTTCAGATTTATAAGGGCACGTGCTATTTTAGAAATCATCCACTAGCTAGATGTGGAGTTATGACGAGGACTATACGGTCTGTCAAATGGGAATATAGATTCAATGAAACCATCCCTTTTCTCTGGTCATGAAGTGCTCGCTTATTGTTCTCTGTCTGAACTCTCTGAGGCAGCTTTTTATCATTTCTTCAAGCAGTCTTCAGGAATAGTTCTCCAGGCTTCTTGAAGGACATTCAAAGCTCCTCTGTGGATGGTGGCTGCCTTTTGTCCTGTTTTCTGTCAAAACGATCCCACACTGCCTCAGTGATGTTGAAGTCCTGGCTCTGGGGACACCAATCCATGACTGACAGTGTTGCAGTGTGTGTCCAGTTATTCTTTCACTGGCAGTGTGTTTGGGATCACTGTCATGCTGAAAAATAAGCTGCTGACGCTCTTCTGATGGCACTACATGGTGGATCAAAATCTGGCAATCCTTCTAAAGTGTTTATAATTCCATCAGTTTTGACAAGATCTCCAACACCACTGGCTGAAATGCAGCCCTAAACCATGACCGAGCCTCCACCGTGTTTTATAGATGAAAAATATATATCGCTGAATATTTTCCAAGGTCTCAAATTTTGGTTCAGACGCTGAGTATTTAACGTTAAAATGTTTATATTTGACGATTTCCCTGCAACCCTAAACTGACCAAGCGGAAGAAAATGGGTGGATGGATATTTGAAGATTTCCCAGTGTTAGTATCAGTACAAATACAGGCAACCTGTGTACACTGTGGGATGGCAGCCTGCTGGTCTGTGTGTTAGGAACAATGTGAGCGAGGTCACAGATACAGCCACCAGAGAAAAGATGAGGATAGAGGGAGGAGATGAATGAAGCTGAGGTCTTGAGATTGAGAGCAAGAAGGAAAGCAAGGGTGAGAGATGCAGAGAGATGTGAGCGCTTTGCCCTGGTTCAGTGAGTATTGATCTGGTGTCAGGTCCCAAAAGATGGATCATGAACCCTCCTCCTGTCTTCTCATCCTCCACCTTCCCCCCCATGTCTAGTCCTTCTCCCTCCTCCTTCTTTCTTCTTCACTCAGCCATTCATTTCAGTGCTCTTTACCCAGGCCTGGCTGTCAGCAGCGCAAGAAAAAGGATAAAGCTTTACATTCCCTGCTGTCTTTTGTCTCCTCCCTTCTATTCTCAAGAGCCAAAATATCTCTTTATCGCCATCCATTTAGATCCTGCCAAATCTATCCATCTCCCATCTCTACAGGCACTCTTGCATTATCACTGCCTTTTTTGTAATGCCGCTTTCAGCAATAACTGCTGAACAGTCACACAAACACATACATAGAAACGTACTACCTGTCTGACGCACAAATAAAAGAACATCCAAGAAGCACTGGTTCTTTTATTCAGGGGTATCTGGTTCACAAAAAAGAGGAAAAATATCTGTTGTCATGGAAGCCATCATCATCCATCAAAAAGGTATAATTAAATCTGCGTTTTGCATTTTCTCCCTCCTCTTTATCTCCATACCTTCTATTTGACATATTCTGATAGTTACATGTAACAGTAAGGAGTTAATCACTCAGTTACGGTATGCCCACTCATCCTATTCCCACCTCAGTTCATTTTCTCATGACACAGAAGCAGAGGATGACCCTGGAGTTGGGGCTTGCCTCTGTCTTCAGAGGATACCAACTGGCTGAAGAACTGCCAAGCCAATTTTTTTCAACTGCATATGTCCATGTGTGGGTGCCAGTGTTGTTAAAATCCCGCGGGAGTGATGGTGTTCACTGTACCTGTAACCTTCAAGGCATCTGCAAAGTCAGAGTGAGAACGAAGTGGAAAAAAAGAAGAAAGACAGCGAGTGAGGTGCTGAGACTAGAAAACAACACACACATATACTGTATATGTGAGCACAGACATATACGCACAGTCAGCAGAGTCAAAATCCAGGCCCTAAGAAATGCTACGTCCTGCAGCGGTGTTTCAAGTTCAGCAGAGAGCGACTCGGCTCCACATGACACATGAAGATGAATGGAGAGAACTGAAACAGGAGCCTCTGCAGCTCTGCCTGCACAAACAGACAGATCTGCATGGTGACATGCGTAATAGGACAAACAAGAGATAAAGAGATGTATGAGGAGGAGGGGGAGTGAAGAGGAAAAGGTGGGATGCTGTGATTGGTGCTCTCTTTTTGCAGCCACTGTGTCCTCTGGATGTTAGGACAGGAGGTTAGCGTCAGAGTTCACTTTGCACTTGTTCTGTGTTAAAATGAGTATCTATCATAATCAGCTCACTGTGTCTACATGAGGTGGAAAAGATCATTTGCACAGACTGAGGGCACAAGTTGTTATGATACACATTATATGCTCAGTGCAGTTTATTTAAATTAGTGTGTCGAGCGTGTGCTTGACTCAGCTCAGTCATCCAGTTCATTCTTTAACCTACACGATGCACCGTGTGTACTTCCCTTACCTGAGCAAAGCTGAGTCTGAGTCATTCAAGAGAAGCTCGTACCCTCACTGTGTGCTGTGAGACGCCATACCAGAGCACCCATTTGCTGTGTCGCTGGGCGCCTGTGCTGAGTACCATTTAGTAAATATAGACCCCTAAAATGTCACGCTATATTCATATTATACAAACGTTTATTAGATGACCCTTAAAAAATACTAACATTCCATAGTGTTGTGGGTTGCCTAACAAGTGACCATAAGTGACCACAAGTGAACACAAATCCCTTTGGGGTTGTGTCAGGAAGGAAATCCAGTGTGTAAACAGCCAAATCAAACGTGGAGCTGTGATGATCCTTTTGAAATCGATAAGCACTTAAGAAAATGGATGAACTTTAGTGCACTTTATGAAGCCATGCAAAGTTTAAGCATCATACTATGAAAACTGTCAGAGTTACAGGCCCTCAAAGTACATGGAGGGGTATAAATGGGTGACTTCAAGTACATGAGCTAAATATGTGAAATTTCCAGGGCTGAAAACCACATTGAACACACACTTTGCAGTTTACAGCTACAAACATCCCTGGAAAGGTTATAGGTTATCTGCTGAACTTAATAAGGCCTTAAGTGGTTAATTAACCAGCTATTACTTTTTCTGGTTCTGTCGGAGGTTTCTTTCTGCTAAAAATTTTTTCCCTCCATTCTCTCACCACAAACTTCACACACTTGCTCAACTGGTCTAAAGGATCTGCACTTATTCAAAGGGTCTTTTAACATCATTGGTTCTGTTAACATACACACTAGCGGCATGGAGCAGTGGACCCTTTTTAGATTTTAAGTGCACAATATTTTGGTGTGCATGGATTTTTTTCGCTATTCAATTGTACTCTTGTGTTACATATATAAATGTGATCAGGACTGTTCTGTTCTTCCCTACTTACAAGAAAAAATAAGCAATAAACACTGCAGCTAACAGCCCGCAGGCTCTCCATAGAACCGACACAAAAGCATGAACATGCCATAAGGGGCTGAGATTAGTAATGCTGTGTTTTGGCACCACAGAAATAAAACTTTATCTGGTCCAAATTTCCTCTGGGGTTGATAGAGCGCAAAATGGAGCTAGAAAGGGGAAAAGCTCTCCAGAATCAAGACTCTGAACGTTGTTGCTCAGCGTCTGTCACATGCACACACAAATGGCGTTTGCGCCCACGTTTGCGTTCATGACCTGCAATATGCGAGCGGTCGCAATGATCACACTGAGCTTCAGTGTGAGGATGTGTGGACGTTTTGTTTTAAGCAAAATGACGCACATGCAGTCGTGTTTACCGTGACCGCATGGTGTTACATCGTTCATATGGTCATGTGAGTCACATGTTATGCAATAGCTTTGTTGGAGCCCTCACAAGACAGATCACAACATCACGCAGGGAAATTTGTATCATTTGCATGATTCCGTGATGCAGGCAGTGTTTTTGTTCCTCCTGTCTTTTCTGCCCGCTGATGCAGTTTATGTAGAAAATGACTTTTTTTTCAGTCGAAGAAGTCCAAGGTCCCCACAGTGATCCATCTACTGAAAGTAATTTCGCAAGAGAAAGCCAAATCCTCTGCTATCTGCTTTGTTGCATTTGTCTCTGAAAGACGTAATCGTCCTCATCCATCTTCCTGACGTTAAGACAGGAAATTAATTATGAGGCCAACTTCCTGTTTAATGAATCAACAGACACACAAATACACACGCGTTATAACCAGAAAGAAGGGGACAAACTAATGATTATTATTGTGACTGTTTTACAACCAACTTGGTTAAGAGAAAGGGAGAGATCGCCTTCAGAGTGCAAATAAGTACTTTGTTAAGGTTTGAGGATCTGTTCTCGGGGTTGCTATAGTAAACCTGCTATTAAGTAATGGGTGTTCCTTATTTTTTGTCACATATAGTATATATACAGTACTATTCATTGATGGATGTTCACATTAAACACACCCCAAAAATTAAAAAAATTAAAAAGCAAAAGGTCCAGTGATTTGGTGACCTATTCATCCACCCCAGCCTCCTCCTACACTGACTTTACTCCATTGTTACAGACTTCAACTTTGGTCCTGACATAATATTGCTACTAGAGGGCATTGTCCATTTTGGGGGCTTTTGCTCTTTTATAACAGACATTTTCTGAACATGTATAACTAGAAGTTGGAATAAACTCCTATCACAAATAACCTAAAAGCTATTTTACATAAAGGGAAAGTCTCGAGAATAATGGCAAAAAAGGATTACTTGGGGCGCAGCCCTCGATAAAGCAAAAGTGTGTAGCCTGACAACAATCCAGCTATGTGATTGGTTGAAAAGCTGGCTTGAAGAGGAAAGTGAACAGAGAGTGAAGAAGAGGTGGAAGTGTGGAAATAAAAACATTAAAGATCATAAAATCAAATGAATTCTGTCTTGGGGCCGAGATTAAAGACCAACAGCAGGTGATGATACACAGCTACAACACAGATGTGGGTCTTCAAAGCTCTGAGTAGCACCTATAGACTAGCAACAGTGTATCATGTGAGGCGCTTTGGACGGTGACCTTTACTTCTCAAACCAATTCTTCAGTGATGAAAGGTAAGCAGACACACACACACACACACACACACGATTATTGACTCATTGTTTCTTTTAGGGTAGAGATAAAGGTACAGAGCTTTTGAAAATCTGTTACACTGAAACTTTGGGTTATGTCAGCTTTTTATGGTTGGCTGCTGTCATGAATTGTCCTCACACCAAAAAACAGACCTTTATTCAAGCCGATGACCATCCATAAATACAAAGTTAAACTAAATCTACGATATTCCATAAACAGACAGAAATCGCACAGGGATGGCAAAGACTGAGGGGAAGTTGGCACTGTTGATACGCATAAGGAATTAGACACAGGAGGGCAACAAGATGCAAGTGAAGATAATCAGAAACACACAGGAGGGGGTATAAAACCTGTATATTGAACATTCCCCTGTAATTAAATAGAATTTCAATGTATTTTATTTGAAATTACAATGTAATTACATTTATCTACAAATACTTAAAGGTAGGTACACTAAAATAAGGGTTAAAAAGTCAGTTTTTACAAGAAACAAAGAAATAATTATACTGCAGGCAAATTTATGTAGTTTTAAGTCATTTTAAGTAATGCATAACTTTTGGTGTTTTACAGGGAAGGAGACAAAAATTATTCTAAGTAAGTTTAAGTACAGCAGAAGTAATTTTAAGTAGTATGTAAATTCATCTTGTTTTATTTATAATCAAAACTAAAATCGAACACAACAGAATTAATAATAAACTGCTCTAAATCCTAAATGTTTGTTCTAAAGTGGGGGAAACTGAATAATAATTAATATTAATTCATTAATATTAATATTAATAATATTCAAACACAAAATAAGGAATATTAAATAAGGATGTAAAAATGTAAAATGGTAAGATTAATCCACTCCATAATATGGCCTGCACCCCCAGAAAGCACATCGAACTTATACGTAAGATGAGGAAAAACAGTTTTTCTGCAAAATTACAAAGAAATTACCCAGTAGTTAAAAATTACTTAAAATGTAATAATTTCTTCTTTCCTGTAAAATACATGATGTTATGCCCTACTTACACACTACTTAAATTACTTACAGTATAATTATTTCTTTGTTTCCTTTATAAACTTGACTTGTTACCCACTTACTCTAGTGTACCTCCCTTAAATAAAACCTTTCAGCATGCACTTCACAGTAGCTGCAGCTATGTGTCCTCACTGAGGTCATTTCCTGCTCAGCAGCAATGGACCTACATCACACACAGGTTACCCACAAGCCCGGGCTGGAAACATCTCAGCTAACAATGAGTGCCGATGATGTTGTCATGCGGACAACTGAATGTTCGACTTGAAGAGTGTGAGTCGAATCGGGGATCCTCAAATGATCTTTTGAAGCATCAACTTTTCCGAGACAAGACAGAGCAAATATTCAAGGAGATATTCAAACACAAAAGGGGAGAGGGAGGAAGACAAACAGAGAGGCTTACATAACGACACCTCAAACTATGAATAATGTAAAGTCTCTGTTTACTGTTTTCTATGAATAATTCACTGTTCGCGTGTGTGTTTGTGAGTGGCTGCGTGCACGCCTGTGTGTGTGTGCATTGATGCATATTTGGTTATGCGTTTAAATATGTGTGCGTGTGTGAGAGAGAGAAAGACAGAGGGGGAGATCAAACAAACCTAGACAAACACGGGTGAGGTGGGGTTCTAAAGATTTGCTTTGAACTGGCAAAGTAAAGAGAGAAAGAGAGGAGAGCGAGGTGAATCAGAGAGCTGGTCTTCACTTTACATGTTTCATTTTCTCACCCTGTGATCTTTCTCTTCTCTTGTTCAAACTCTTCCACATCATCAATGATGAAGACTTCATTTCACGGTCTCTCTCCACGCACCTTCAGGATTTTTCAGTTTGACTTGTGCAACTGGAACTGCTTTTTTTCCACCAATAAACAATGCTCAGTTATTCTAACACACTGGTTTGTCTCTAAGGCAGCAACACAAAAAAAGATTGCCCAGCTCCTGCCAAAGCCTGCCAGCAAAATATCACAAATGTTTGAGTCATCTGATCTGAGGGTGGCTTGGATTTCTTGGTTTTCTTCCTGTAAAAGGACAGCACATTAACCAAACAGAGCCAAGCAGCAGTACAGAGCTATGGTCCCATTCAGTAAAGCAGCCATCGCTGTGTTTGCTTATTCAACTGTAAGACTTGAAATGGGTCAAACATTATCTGATACACAAAAGGGGCCATCAAGAGAACTGAGTCACTTCTGTTTGTACAGTCTCATGATGGTGAGGTGTTGTGCCTGATGGACCAATATTTTGATCATGAAATAGAGTTATTGAAATGAACGGCTAGAGTCTAGTTTCACACTTGCTCCATGTTTTGGTTTTGAAAACCGGAACTGTGATGAAAGCAAGGGCAACCTCCAGGGCTGAGGACAGCCTCCCTCGCTGACGTTACAGTGGAACGGTGACTAAATGTTTACAACCTGGTGCCAAAAACCTGTTCTGTTCTCACTAATTTCCCCTTTAATGTCTTTTGGAAAACACGTCCTCTGATCCGAACGACAACATCAGTCGTTTGTTCCAAAACCAGATGAGCGTTTCCAAAATGAGCGCTCCTACATGTGGCTTCGTGTGTCACGTCAGTGGCTAATGTTGCTGTAGCTCAGGGGGTAGAGCTGTACACCTATATATGCAGTCACAGAAAATTCCCACTAGGCTTAAAGCATGCTTTATTTAACTCCATTTTTTGGCACTCAAGGTGAATATGTTGATATAGTAATATGTTATGTGACAGACGTAATAGCATAAATATGATACAGATGTCCGAGGTGGCAGATTATCCTAGTCAGAATTATTATCATATAGCCACACAAAGATCGCCTACACATATGGATAAAGCCATGAAGGCGCACACATGCTCCTCCACCCACACACGGGTTGAGCGATGGTACTCCATCTGGTCCTCATACTGATATGTGTCGGGGGGATGACATGGACACAGAGGGACAGAATGAAAATGAAGAAACAAAAGGAAAGGAGATGACACAGATCGAGGTGTGACGGCAGAAATATCTTTGTGAGAGCAATTTTCTCATCCTGCCCAAAGCAATTTTTTTTAACTCTCCCAGCTTGCTCCACACAGCAGGTGCACAAATATGCTCACTGTTTTTCCATTTCTTTCTTCCCTGTTGTTTTTTTTTTTGTCCTTGTTCTATCATTTCTTTACTGCTGACCTCCCATTTTTCCCTGCGCTCAGATTATTTGTCCATGCTGAAAGCAGACAAAATAGACACTTCCAAAGCTTTTTTCCCCTGTCTGTTGCGCTCCACTGTGCTGAAAAATAGAAAGAAACAGACATCAGAATCACTCTGCCCTGTTACCATTTGGCTGATTTTGAAGGTCTAGCTGTATGAGGTGTTTTCATAGAGGCTGTAATGATGAGCGAGTGAGTGCTTTAGCTCCTCTACCTGTTTTGTCAAAACGGTGACAAAGAATGGTGGGGGGGGGGGGGGAGACCCCACATGCATGTATAATGGCAGCAGTCCCAGTGTAACCTTTATTTGCCCCTACAATAGAAGTGTGGATTACAGATGGGGGCATTTTTCACAGTGCATGAACACACAAACCAAACACACACACACACAAACTGGGTTTGCGCTCTGCAGGAGAGCTGCTGGTCAAATACATCCAGCTGAGGAAGTCACCCCGCCACCATATGTCACCCACACACCCAAGCCCCAATCCTCATTAGTCACCCAGCCTTTCTCTCTCTCTCAGCCACTAGGTCCTCAAAACCAGACTGTCCTCACCCCTCATTGGTCGCCCCATCCATCGCATCTCTTGCTCTCTGCTTTGCAAAACTATTCCCATTCACTACAGTGGTGACATCATCTCAGTGCAACCTGACACTGCACTGCAGCATGACCACTCGCTGAATAAGTAACCCGAGAGGCTGACTATCTATCGACTTATACCCCAAACTGAAGCCAATCTATGACTCAAGTTCCAGTTTACTCATTGTTGAAGGAGAGAAGACCAGAAAAAATAAAAAATAAAATAACTATATGTGTATCCTGCTATTGCATTCCTTGTACTGGTAAAAATTAATAAAAAAAAAATCCCTGAGGCTTTTGAGATAATAACACTGGCTACATAGACAAAATAATATTTAATAGCCGCTACAAATTAGTACAAACTCATATCTGCTGTTGCTGATACCTGTTCTCTCTTGTGACCCATTTCCCATACATGAATGTCAAGATAAATGATTAAAACAGCAACTCCACTTTGGGGCTTTAAAGCCTGCCACATGTGGTTGTGTAATAGAATCAGACATCACACTTGTTATGCCTTTTAGTCAGCTGGCCAGTGGATAACTGACCTGTAACCTGCAAAGCAATTTGTCATATGACAAAGCCTGGAGAAAGAGAAAAGTTTCCAGCCGTGACCCGGGCTATTGTTCCCGTCAGTAAGTGAATGGATGTGAAAGTTAACTTGGCCTGAAGTCAACCTGCCAGCTCTTCCAACAAGGTTTACTGGAGATAAAGTTAAAGCTTAGTGACTGCGCTCTTTCTCAGGATGAATGGTGTTCACTCTACACGTCACATTGTACAGTGATATCAGTCTTTTCAGTTGACGGTCAAGGAAACCTGACGTCACAGCGGTGACACTCAGAAAGGAAACTCACTAAATTTGGTCCTCTTGTCCTCTGGCCTACTGTACTGACCTACTGACCTCTCTCTCCCTCTCCTCTGGCTGTGTGAATGTGTGTGTGGGTGTGGGTTAATCTCGTCCTGTGTTTCAGGAGTGGAGTCTGAATCTGGACCCTCACCCTCTGGTTCCACACACCTGATGGCAATCATCCCACTTTGTCTCTTGCATCCCAGCTAGATCGATTGTCTCTGGGTATTATTTATGTTGGAGAAGATCCTGATCGCTGATCCTGATCGTTGAGCTAACCCCATCCCCCCCGGGAGCATTCTTGTTTGGAGAGGATTTCTGTGGAGCGGAAAAGGAGTTGTGGACTTACCTATTGCTGGACCTCGCTTCTTTGGCCTTCTTGAGACCTTCTGCACCCTCAGATATAGCAAATCATCTCAGGAAATGTATTTACAGTCTTTATGCATGGTGTGTTACCTGCTTTAGTTTATTGTACATGCATTTTATCCTGGTATTTCTGTGAGCCTGAAGACCCTCTGTAAGTGTATGATGATATGTGCTTAGGTTGGCACTCTTTCAAGGTGTTGTACTTTTACATTTAGTGAGGGTTTTTTGTTTTGTTTTGTTTTTTACAAAACCCTGAGGTCCAAAACAGAACAACACTTCAGAGAAATGCAGTGCTAAGTGGCTGTGATGTGCATTTGCACCTCCAAATCCAAGTCTGTGGTTTTTAGTCAGAAAAGAGTCAAACAACAACTGTTTGTAGTGACTGAAAGAATAATGGATACAAGAACTGGAACTGAAAGGGTGTCTGGGCTTATCCTTGGAGAAAGGGTCAGGAGCTCAGTCATTCAGAAGGGGCTTCGAGTAGAGCTGCTGCTCCTTGAAGCCAGGTGGTTCAGGTCTTGTGGGCACCTCTTAGGTGAGGTGTTTTGGGCACGGTCAGGGGCGGGGCTTAGAGGGGGCCTGGATGGGAGAGAGGATAAGATTTCAGGTAGCCAGGCCTCTATCACGTCCGAGGAGAGCTGGAGAAGGTGGGCCCTCTCCTGATTGTATCCAGATGAGCACGGTGTATGGCCAAAGGCATAGAGTACTTTACATCACCCATCATTCATGTTTTACACGAGGGTTTTAAAGGTTGCCACAGTCAGGACTGAGTCATGGTTGCTAAAAACTTTACAAGGCTGACTGACTTTAGTGATGCACTAGATGTAAAATATTGAATAAAATGTTGTGCTACACGACTGACTTTATTTTCACTCTTACATCTAACTTTATGACACACAAATTTTCAAGTGGCTCGCCGATATTTTCTCCAAGTGTATTTTGGGTAAAAGGTCTACATTCAGTGAGGTTTTCACTGCCCTCCGTTTATTTTTGACTCTTCCCGTCACCGTTGCAACCTCTGAGCACTCATTCTCCAAGTTAAAACTCATTAAAAACCACCTGAGGAGCACAGTGGGACAGGAGAGACTGAGTGGACTTGCCATGGGAATGAGAGAGCAAAGAAAATGGACATACAGAGCATCGTGGATGAGTTCACGGCACGCAAGGCTCATCGTATGCCCTTCAAGTAGTAGTGAGTAGGCCTAAAGTACTTCATATTGAAATTGTGTTTGTGAACATGTGGGCCGCTGTCACAGTTTTACCAAACTTAAAAGCTACTGATAGATAAAATGGACGTCAAAATGATCCGATCGCTATCCGTGGTGCTGAACTGCTTTGAATTTGTGTTGTTTTATTATTAGTTACCATGTAGCCTAATGTTTTTGTTGTTCTCTCGGTGTGTTATATTTCATGTCCGTTTCATGGACTTCAAAGTGACATAGTTGTTTTCCGTGGTGCCGAAGCTTGTAAACTGTTGCAGGCATGTGTATGTTGTAAAATGATGTTATGATGAGCTTCATTATTTGGGTATAAAGGGCCCGGTCATTTGCCCCGCCCCCGGCCCGGCTCTGATTTGTTCCACTAGTGGGCACGGTCCATCTGGATGAATATGCTGGAGCAGACCTAAGACATCTTGACTGGCTTTGGAATAGCTCCCTACAGAACTGCTAGAGGATGAGGAGAGAGGTCTAGACCTTCCTGTTTATACCGTTACTCCTGCGACCCAAACCCATTCAGGTTTTAGAACATGGATGGATGAATGGCAACAAGATTTCAGGAACATAATAACAAAACTGAAAGCACAGTGAAAATTCAAAGTCAGTTTAAAACTCAGTTAAGTGCAGTGCTGAAAATAGTATAAAATCAGGAAATTATATTGATTTGTCTCTAGGACGTTGGGTTCTGTCCATTCATAAACAAACAGACGGTGCACTTCCAATTTCTGCAAAGTCAAATGATGAGTTTTCCGAAATGTTGGGTTTTTTGTTTTGTTGTGTAAGTCCTTTATCCTGAATTGTTTTTAATGGCCAACAGAAGCCACTGCAAAAACACTTCCCTGGGAAGTCTGTGGGAAGATGGTCCTCAGAGCCATTCCTCTGTGACCTAAGCAAACACTTCTGTTAAGATTTAATAATAACGTAACAATAATTGTCCACTAATCACTAATATCAGCAAAGGCCAGGCTCCACCTCCTCATAAGGATAGCTGGGTGTAATATTACCATGATAGGAGGTAAATTCATGTTAGCTAATATTAGCCAGAGAGGCCATTTTATCAAATGAAGCCACTCTGGATAGGAATTTGGCCATCAGGGGAAAACAAGTCAGAATCAGCAGGGCAGATCCACCCTAGAGCTCCCTTTCTTCTGGGATGAATTAGCAAACCTAACAACTTGATTTTCAAACAATTTTGTTGCCATACTGGTGTTTTGAACCTACATATTAGGAGTGAGGTGTGGACCTGACTTTGAAACCGCATGATCAGCAGATAATCTTCCTTTCTGGCTCTAATAATGAACAAAATTCACAAAATAAACTTTCCCTGATTAGGACCATAAAGTCATAAGGAACCTGTTTACTAAGGTCACAGAGCAAAGGAGCTGAGCACCATTTTCCCCTCGCCTTCTACTGCAGGTCTTTTTGCAGCCTGATGGCCTTCAAAAATAAAGTGGGTTTATATAAGGTTAATGTAAGGCTTAACCTTTCAGACACAGACAGTCCCCAGTGCATCACAGATATTTTCCATGATTAATAATATTTTTGAGCTCCTTTAATCTTAATGCTGCTACAGTGATGATCATCAGTGGTGCTTTGCTGGTGTTGAGGTCATTACTCAAAAAAACGAATGTGCTTTATCATAATTAATTACTCCCTGGAGAAAGTAGCTTGTTACACAACTCATTACATTGCTTTTACATCCATAGCATGGACTGAAACGCATTGTAACAGTTACAAGTTAACAATATAAACCTTTGGCTACAGGCCTTGACACAAATACCTGTGCTAATGAGGACATGCACACGAGTCCAAAGAAACTTCTACTGTAGAAAGAGGTCCAGGTAGAAATGTGTGTCTGCTCATCAGAGCTTTTGTTCCCTGCTGAAGATCAGGCTCTGTGGGCGCCTGGGTGGCTCAGGGGTGGAGCAGGCAACCACATTCATGTGTCGCTTTGCGGTGCGAGTTCGAGTCCCGGCTTGTCGCCAGTTTGCCGTGCAAATACCATTGTAATTGTAGGTGCAATGTACCCAATTTAGTACAGTTGTGTGTTACAGAAAAATGTAATAAGATTACAGCAACGTGCTGCAGCCCAACACTGCTCTTTGCAATCCTCTCTAACTGCAAATTCATATTGATGCCTGAATTTGTGATTTAACTATACATGTAGTAACTATTAACTAGTCTTAGCACTCTGACAGACTGTCAACCTGCCCAGGGTGTAGCTTGCCCCTCACCTAATGATGGACGGATGGACCAGTCATGTGTAAAAACACTCAATAAACTGATCTGCAAGGCTAGTAACATTGTGGGTGTGGAGCATGATTCTCTGACAAGTTGCAGTCAATATTGGACAATCCTTCACACTCGCTCCATCAGATGCTGGACAGCCACAGGAACACGGTCAGCAAACACTCATTTAGCATGGGACTTTGCTTTATCTCTGCTTATTTTCAATATAGAGTTACACTTTCTCTCTTTAATATTTATATTTTAAGTGAGCATCTGTAACTAAACAATTCCCCCTGGGATTAATAAAGTATTCTGATTCTGATTCTCAGGTGTCTGATTCTTAGGTTTGCCTGACAGCAAGGGTACAATGGGTACATCAAGGCAACATGACACACAAATGAAGGCACCGGTGGTGGATGCAGCAAGCAGAACCATATTCTCCTTGAACTCCCCCCCCCCACCACCACCACCACCACCACCACCACCTCCCCGCTGCCACAGACGGCACGTTTGGAAAAGGTTCAGCAGTTTAATTCAGTGAGGGGTGGTGAAGTGTGGCGCTGATGGGACTGAAGTGAATATTTAGAAGAAGAGGGCAGAGAGGGACTGGAGTGCCGCACTCGCTTTCTTTTCTCTTTTGGCCCATTTATGACCGTAATTCATTTCAGCATCACTATGGAAACTGAGAGGCCATAATCAGAGAGTGGTGTCCTAAATGGGGCCTGAACAAAAAGATAATAATTAAAGTAAAGGCTAAAAACACGCTGTTGACTTTAGTGAAAGATGGGGAATTAAAGAGAAAAAAAAGAACACAAGTAATGATTTTGCATTGTTCAAAGTGAAAGACTGGATAAATTAAGTTGTGGATTTAAGTGCAATTTAGGATCCTTGATCATTTTGGGAGTTATTATCCTGGAGACGATAAATACGAGGCAATCAGTCATTCTTAATGAGGATGTGATTGGGACCACTTCGGTGAATAAAGGCTAAAGCGGCTTTGCAAAGACTTGAATCGCTTTTCATTGACTGGGATAATTTCAGCGGAGCCGGTGTTGCTTTGTGTACAAAATTTACAGTGCATTGAGTGCTGTCAAAAAATGCAAAAAAAAAAATCAACAACTAACATTTACACACATATTTAAAGCAGCCACATTTACACCTCTCAGCACAGGGAATGCCGGCTATATATCAAGCAGCGTAAAGAGAAGGGTGTTTTAAGAACATATTAAGTTTTATTGTAATATTAGGGATTATTATACCTTTATTTGGCACAGTATCTCTAACATAGGAATTCTAAGAAAGTTGTTACTAAAAGAAGCTTCATTGCCAGTTAGTGGTCTTGCTTTGAAGCCTCAACTTGAACATTTTAGCTCTCATCATATGAAACCAGCCACATAAACAGTCATAATATTTTTGCTTTATTGTCTATGTTATGCTAAGTGGGCCCATAATTTAAAAAATTGATATCATGGTATATTGAGGAAGACTTAGAATATAAAGTCTTTCACTCCATTCACTGTACCACCGTGATCGATATGAATAAAACTCGAAGCAAAGTACTCTCTATTTCCCCTGCGACATTTTGCATACAGCACAGTTATTGCCACTTTGGAAAACTAATCTGTGAGGGGGGATAACATATCTTTTGTCCAGTATGTTGACCATTTTCCTAAAACCTCCATTCTTCGCAGTATTTATTAGACACATAACTTTTACCAAATGGAAATGGAGATTGCTTTGGTCACTTCAGCGGGTCTTTGTGAGCTGGACGGATATGCCGACGCGCTCTAAGGGCTTCTTTTTATTGACGTGTGAGTTGATGTTGGACAATTCATGTGAGCAATCATTGCATTGTTTTTCTTGGCCTTCATGCATTAATTAAACTGCAATTTGTGGTGTCTTTTCAGGGGGGCTGAATAAGTTAGCTGTGTTGCTTAGTTGTGCAGAAAGACGTCTTTTGCATATGATTTTTTCTTGGTTAACATCAGTTAAATCCAAAGTAGTTCCAACGGATCGTGATCGGCTTTGAGGGACAAGCTCAGGTTTTTTTTATTGTACATGTGTCTTTTAATGCAGTGTTACTCATCCAGACTACTCCGGGAAACTTTAAGCTGCACAGTGATAGGAACAGCTGTGATTGGCACATGGTCAGGCACCCATTTAGGGAGCGCTTGATTTGCTTTGCATTTGAATTGGTGGAGCATGCATTTTAATATTGCACAATCACGTTCATTTAATTGTGGGATGCCAAAAACATGACTGGGATTAACAATTGAATGCAGGTTTAAGGTACTTTCACACTGGCTTCATTTTTCAGACCTGGAGGCTTAAATCCTTTGAATACAGTCTTGCACAAAATAATATAAATAAACAAAACTAAAATGCTGTAATTCTGAAAAGAAAAACTTATCCTAACTCTGTATGAACTTATTTAAATTATATGTAGTGGTGTTGTTATAGATTGTGGTATCTTCTTACATTCACCAACACTGTTTTTAAAGTATGACATCACTACTAAGCACATTTCTGACAATGCCTCCAACATCTGTGCAGTGAATTTAAAGCACCGCTGTCATGTTCAGTTCCAACACAGAGAGCAGATGTGAGTGGCCACCAAGCGTATTCGGCTTTAAAATCATGTTTTGTCACAGCTTTTGCAGGGGTGGGGTTCAAATAAACCAATCTCAGTGCTGTCTATCAACGCTCCTTCAGTACAAATACAAATATTTTTGTGAAATAGAAAAGCTCTCGTATGTACTTATTCTGGCATAAACAAGTAAGATCTCTGAGATTCTGCATTGAGGGCATTTTTTACATTTAACAAAATATCATAATCTATACCAAAGAACATCAATGACTGCACCAACATGCAAACCAGGTCCACTGCTGGTTGCCAAAGAGCCATAACTTCAACCTCTCAGATGAGCAGGCACCATGATGAAATATGGACAGACGCCCCCTCACCTTGGTGAACAGATCGGTACCACAGCAGGACAGACAGACTCGTGTCCAATGCACCCTGGGGAGGTGTGTGTGTTCAACTATGTGCATGCGTGACAGACGGGCAGTCTGCAGCCCCCTGCGGATGAGGAAGAAAGACGCAGAGGGGAGAGGAGGAGTGGGTGAGGGGCGGAAACGGTACACCTAGAGAGGAGGAGAGATGGATGAAGGGAGGATGATACTGAAGGATGATGATGGAGGAGGGACAACCCTAGCAATGAAGCAGGGGCTGAGGTGGGAAAGAAGCAGGGGACAACAAAATATTGAAGTGCCGGGTGGGAGAAAGGAAGATGAAAGAGATGATGTACTATAAGGATAATGCAATAGAGATAAAAGCAGGGTGGGGAAGGGGGAGGTGATGAGAGAAGATGGTGTGAAAGCATGGCTGTGTGAAGGATAGGTTTAGTTTTAGAGAAGACCTGAAGAATAAGAACATCTTTCCTCTGCTTAGAACATCAACACTGCTAAAACTCTGCT
Organism: Cichlasoma orientale; assembly: GCA_034780415.1. Classification (NCBI taxonomy): domain Eukaryota; kingdom Metazoa; phylum Chordata; class Actinopteri; order Cichliformes; family Cichlidae; genus Cichlasoma; species Cichlasoma orientale. Next base: position 518,144 of record JAVDPK010002266.1, on the reverse strand, counting down.
GAATGATACAGCCTGATGCTGCAAAGAGTGCACACGAAGTCAGTTTACCCACCTTTTAGGGCTTATGTGAATCACTGATTATTTCAATTATACACTTCACACACAGGAACAGAAGCAGGATTTCGGTCTTTTAAGAAGGAGCTTTGCAGCACACTGTTTTGTTTGCCTTGAAAGGTTTTTCTGTTTTGTGCCATGAATAGGCTAAATGTCTACACACTCACCCAACGCTGACCTGAAAAAGCTGAGAGGAGACAAAAGGCATTATCCTCATATCACACACCCGTTAGGTCCAGATAGCCTTTGCAGCCAAATGCCATTTTTCTTGCTTCCTATGTGTGTTTTGTTCCGCTGCTCTGACCTTCAGAGCCCACGTTTGCGTTATTAGTTTATGTCAGTGTTGAGTCAGAGATTTATTATCATAGTTATCTCATATCAAATACACACACACACATATCAAATTATTCCTATCCTAACCCTGTAAGGAACTTTTGTCTTTTAATGTTCTCCCAAGTCTGAGGGACATCAAAATCTATTTAAATCTATTTTTTCAAAAAAATTACTCTTTCATTTGTCTTTGGTTTTAATTATAATGGTTATTTGTAATATGTGGAACCGGTTTTGCACGATCACATGAGACTTTATGCACGACTAATGTATTTTTGATTGGTAGTGATTAACAAGCAAAGCGAGCGCAGCATCTGTGATTGAATTGTTCTTGAAGCCAGCCACCTCCTACCACACTGGCAGGAGTCCTTCCACTGTAGCTTGTAATGAGGAACCATTGAAGCAATTAAAAACACAGCGATGCTGAGTTCCCACTGCGAACAGCCTTGTTCATGCTTTGCTCTGCTCTGACCAATTATGGACAGTGTGAAAGGCTTTGATTGCGAGTGCAGAAGACACACACAGTGCATTTGTCATTGTGAAGACACGATGTTATTATATTAATAATACCAAAAGAAAGTAGCAAATGAATTTAAATTAGAGTTTAACCATTTATCGTGGAGTTAGTTCATAACCAAAGAGCCAGGCATACGTCAGGTTTGGTTGGGTGATATTATCCACTTAGGTCCTGGTCACACAGGTCCAAAGACCAGTCGGCAACCATCAAATGTGCATTCAGTCCGATCTTCTACCAGTCAAAGCAATCATAAGGAGGTTTTTAGTGTGCCACCTTCTTTGTGACTCCTTTTACCTGGCAACAGCCAGCAACCTCCAGCAACCACTCACCAACCGGTTGGGGAATACACATTTTTCCATAGTGACCAGAAGTTGCCAGGCTTTCTCTAGACTGGAGCCTAACACACGGTACACAATCTCAAATCTCCACAAGGTCAGTAAAAGTAGTGTTTTTTTTTTTTTTTTTAACTAGGTTGCATTGCTGAAACACAAACAAGCTTTGACAGCCAGTAATCAGATTCTCATCCTGACATGCCAAACCATCACTGACACAATCAGAATTTGCTGATGGCTGGTGACCAGGAACAGTTAAGAAACAGCAGCTGAAAAGCTTGGCGATGGCCCAGATATCAGTGAAGTTTGCCTGTTTTCTCAGTCAGTGCTGCCAACTGTTTCTCTCGTAAAGTAGCTGTTGGTTTCCAACAAAGCTGGAAGCTTCATTCTTTACTTTTAAAAGTTTTTTTTTAAGAGGAAGATGTAAAATGTTACAATACAAAAATGATCCAGTACAGAATGTTAATTTGATATGTTATATTTAGTGAAATGGAAGAAAATCTGGCATTTTACTGTTACATAAAAAAGGGGCCTGTATGGAACTTGCCAGTTGCTCCTTGCAAGAGAGGAGCAAATAGACAGGTGATTCAGGTCAACAACAATTAGCTGCAATGACTCAACAGTGCCATGTAGTGCAGTGCAGATACACAACACTATCAAGGTATTATTTACACAGGCTAATGTTAAATCTAATCATGCACTGTTTCCCCTTAAGTGTGTGTTGATATAATAAAGAGTCACAAAAATTAGCCTGAGAATCAGAGATAACAAACACAATGTAACTCAACTTTTGAAAGCAGTACAGTTATAATGGTTTACTTATTAAACCTACAGGTATGTGTGCTGCTAAACAACCCTGTGTCCTAAAAATTAGTTTACTACATCTGTCACCTGAATTCTCAGTTACATTCATGGAGGTATTTCTGCTTCACCCACTTCCCTTACTTTCAAAGACTTCAACATAGGAGATTAGGGTTCAACTCCAGTGTGGCTCCAGTGTAGCTTTTGTGTCTGACTTTAAGATTTGGGCTGTGGCTGATTAGGTTAAGGCACCAAAAACTGCTTGCTTCAGGAAAAGATCTTGGATTTGGGTTAAAACTTTTTACAACCACAAAGACGCGTCTCTATATTCTGGGTTACTGAGTCCTATATGACCAATTAGCTAAAAAGAAGTGGCAGTGAAAAAGAAAGAATATGATTGGCACAGATATAATGATTGCAATTATAAATAAACATGTTAGGAGAAAATAGCAAATACTGTTTTGTTTTTGTTTTATTATGCTAATACTTAGGTGGGTAATGCAGTTTGTTTCTTAAACTCAAGCTACCTTTCCCAGTTGGCATATCTGCTGTTTTTCATTACAATTCCATATCATGTTAGCTATCTCAGGTTTACATGGCCTCCTCTCTGGGGATTTAGCCAACCAAATTCAACAAGATAGAAGCAGATTTAATGTGAGCTATATGGGTGATTTCCACCCCCTAGACACTATAAAGCTAGTATAAAATTCAGTGAGTGAATCTAATCAATATCATCACCTTAAATATAAATTGACTAACAAAGTACCCAGTGCATGTTTGTAACGGGAAAGCATTGTTGTAGAGTCACCGCGGCTGGGACATTCGACAGTGCATACACCCTATAAAAAATATAGACCTGACAATACTAAGGAACTGAACATTACTCAAGGAACTGACGGACACATGCTCAGGTCCCTCCATTTTTTTCATTTTAACATACTGTATTAACACACTGGACCTAAAACTTATAGGCAAGTTAGCTCGAACATCTAGCTCTGGTTTTAGGTCATGTCTAGTCGATTGAATCCACTTACTTCATCACAATACTGCAAACTAACCAGTTTAGCCTGCACTAAACTTAACCAAACAGCTTAGTAGGCCGACAGTATTTTCATGCAAAGTTTGAATAACACAACACATCATTGTTGGTCCAACATCTCATTTAAAAACTTTAAAATCAGTAAAATTTTCATTTCCAGTTTATGTCACTTGCTGAGAACGACTCACCTTCCTCTCCTGTCCTTTCTTTTGTATATATTTTCTCCCTCTCTCCGTGTCGCACATTAAAGTTTTTTACTTTTCTCTCCCTGGTAAACGCAGCAGGTGCACATTAGCTAGCAGACACATTTTGTGATCACCTGCACAGAAACAGTGTGTGTTTGCCATTTGACAAATTACGTTTGAAATTATCCAGCACTTAAAAACTGTTACTCTCTTTATGCCCGCTCCTCTTTGGTAGCTATCTAGATGCTTAAGTACCACTACCGCAACTTCATGTCTGCATCATGAATGCATCATAGGGATGAGAAGGAAAAAAGGATGAGATATTATTATATTCTTATTACTGACCAAATATCTTCATGCCATCACTGGAAGCAATGCCAGGCTGCAGCACAAAAAATTTACTGATTCAGTAATAGTATGTATTAAGATTTAATTGCTCCTTAATTAAGTGCCAGCTCACTCCAGCCTGCTTTAAACCCTGAATGTACCCCTGGTTAAGGTTATCAAGGATGCTAAAAACATAAACATTTAAATAAGATAACTGGGCCAGAGTTGCACTTATCTTTTTTTACTTATGTTGCATTAAGCAAAACACTTCACCAACCTGCCAACTGAGCTGCAAGAGCCAAACTGATACCAACCATCAAAAATAAGAAAACAAAAAAGCCTCAAACAGCATCAGTCTAATTGAGCGTTACTGGAAGCAGCAACTGTAATTATTGAATTTCAAATTGATCTAAACTCCAAAGCACAACATTATAACTGAAGATACAAAACTGAAAGTAAAACTTAGACACAGCGCTTATATCGCTTATAGTTGATATCACCAAATATTATAGATACAGTTGAAAAAAACAGGCTGTGAAAAAAGTAATATTATCCCCCTTCATCTAAAAAAAATACACAGTGGCCATATCCAACAGTGTCACAGTAAAGTGCTGCTCTCGGGTGCCCTGGACTAAAACACAGTTTTAACCGTTTCATTACAGCCAAGGACAATGAAACTGATTTTCTCCCCTTCTGAAAATGTTTGAAGCAGACCTGGATGTAATCTAGAACTGAATTACAGACATCAACCATGTGCAGTCTGCGCTGAAGGCTGCACAAATACACACTCTCACACATGAAATGGTAGGGCAGTGTTACACTGCGCATCGAGAACCTTTTACACTTTCTTCCTCGATCTTGGTTCAGTTAATGGTCTTATCTAACAGGAATCAAGACTGGGAGGAGGGAAGATGATTCAAATCACCTTCTGTGTGTGTGCGTGTGTGTGTGTTCGCTACTGTTACAAGGTTGAGTCTGCTTAGATTGCTTAGATCAATAATGCAGTGCGAGAGAGAGAGTGAGTGCAACATCTCTAATTTGGATGACTCACATTGGAACAAAAGACAAAAGAAGATAAAGAGAAGGAGAAAAGCGAGAGAACGAGCAAGCAGACATGATGACGAGTGACGAAGAATCACTGACACACAACAGAGAAAAGAATCGCTCCTCGACGTAATTTAACATTTTTGCTCCTAAAATTCACCTTTTTTACGCTTGCGATTCTAAAATATTTTTAATTGAGACACACTTTGATGCACCTCATGATGACAGGTAGCATATGGTATCGTTAGACTGGGACACATAAAACGTGAACACTAAATGAGTCCTGCACAGCCGTGCATTACAACCAGAATATGGCTCCATGGCAAAATGAATCCTTTGGCTATAGGCAGAAATCTTTATCTCCTGCTACCTGATCCATGTCTGTACCTGGTCTGTCTGAAGATATCACCCGAATCAGGACAAATTCAAAACATAAGGTTGGAGCCTGGCAGATCTTTAAATACAACGACTACCACAATAACAATTAATGTAATCTCTTTTCTTTGTTGTCTATATTTGATTTCTACAGCTGAATATGGCGAATCTGTAGCCAAGGGATGTGATTTTTTTTCTTAAGGAAACCAAATTTTTGAAAATGTCAAGGTGTCTGATGAGGGATAAGCTTTTTATTAACTTTTTTAAAAATATGATTACGATTAATGCAAAGCACATACAAGATGTCTCGAATCAGATATCTGGTGGCTACGCTACCCCTGAAATGTTGGCGGTTGTTCCCAATTTGCAAAATCTGGGACCCACCAAAGTGCAGAAACATGCAGTTCCTCAAATGGCCACCTGAGGCTGGCTCCAAAAGGTTGACAGTCCCTCCTGACTCACTTGTTACAGCGTCCAAATAAACAGCATTTAAAAGTACGTTTAAGCACGTCTGGTACAAAAAATAGTTTAGGTGAGATTAGTTGTGATAGCACCTTCCCCATACAACAACTAATCTGTTGGTGGCTTTTAACATAACTCGCCCTGTTATTATAGTATTAAGGCTTAAAGTTAGGGTGTGGCTCTGATGTGCTGCAGCCAGTCGCTAATTCGAGTCACTGAACTGGACCTCTCCATCATGTTTGTGCTGCTGGTGACTTTTGGAGCATTTTTAATGGAATTATCTGAAAAATAATAAATAATGTGCCTTGGTCATGGTTCTGTGTTAACTCCGTGCTATAGGTGTATGATAACCACAAACAAATTTAACAATTTGCCAGACACAATGTGGTGAGTGTTCATTTACAACTTTAAAAAAAAAAAAACATACATTGTCAGTTTTTATCTTTATTTTAAATATTGATCAGCTGTTTAATAAAGACTTTATATTGACTGTATTTTGGGTTGAGTTTGGAAATGTGCAATAATTCCACCTTCCTGGACTGCATGAAGGTAGATGAGGTTTGGTAAAATAAATGTAGGGCAGCATGGTGCCACGGTGGTTAGGACCACAGCCTCACAGCAAAGAGGTCCTGGGTTTGAATCTCCAGGCTGACCAGCGCCTTTCTGTTGGAGTTTTTCTCCCCGTGTCTGTGTGGGTTCTCTGCAGGTATTCTGGCTTCCTCCCACAGTTCAGAGACGTGCATGTTAGGTTAACTGGAGATTCTAGGTGTGAATGTGGGTGTGAATGGTTGCCTGCCCTGCCTCTAGCCCTATGATAGCTGAGATAGGCTAAAGCCCAACCGTGACCCTGAATTGGATAAGCGGAAGAATATGAATGGATAAAATATACTGACATGTGATAAAGATTATTTGTCTCTTTTATATACTAGTAATTTAGCCATTTTAAATAAGTAGAGCTATCTGTATGAGTTTGAAACCATCAACCATCCATAATTCATGCCCTTTTTTGTGTTATAGAAGCTCCCTGCCCCCTCTCACTCCTTCAGCTGCTGTATCTGGGTCAGGGTAACAGTCAGACATGGAATGAGCTGGGTGACTCACAAATGTTTCTTCTGTTTTCACACTTGTGTAATGTATGTACAGTGTGTGCAGCAGTCCTCTCCGGGCCTGTCAGACTGGAGAGAGCTCGGTGCTCCTGTGACACACTTCTCTCGACTGGGTGTTTGGTGTGTCTGCAGAAACTGAAAGGGACTTAAGATGCAAACTGTCTAAATAAACTCTCTGAATTCAGGCACTGTATGAATGAGATAATATAAGCAAGCCATCCAGCAGCCAGTGTTCATTCTGAAGTCTGTGGCTCTCCATTTCTTCAAAGGTTAGGTTAAAGGTCACTTTCGAGACAGCTATTTGCAGGTTCACAGATACTGAATATGGCATCATGGGAGTTGCAGTGTACTCCAAAATACACACAGTGACTAACCTGGTGACTGGTATTTCTATAAGTAAATCTGCAGATTTGCATGAGTCTTAAAAATGTGTCCCCACTGCTTCAGTTGTCATCTCTCCAGGTCAGGTGAGGAATCCATCATACAAGAAGAAATGTCAAAACCCAGAGGTGAGTAGCAACCTTTCGCACATCAGATCCCTTCCCATGCACTTCATGCATGTCTGCCTGGCCTGTCTAGCGCCCTGCTGGCTCCTGTGCTGTTCCCAAATACACTTAGAGGGGTTTAAACAGCCAAGCGTGAGATTAGGTTCACAGGGATTATTACTGCGCACCCTTGTTTCCCGTAGTCCCTGTGTTCTCACTGGCCCTAAAGGCCAGGGGTCACCGGTAACCCACAGCAGCATCGTGACACCTCATTAGTCTTCTCCTGGCTGCATGATCACCACGTTGCGTTGTCATGGCAACAGCAAGATCGAAAGCTTATCTTGATGCTGAGAAAATTGCACCTAAGCACCGAACCCCAGGGTGCAGCCCGAGTGTGTGTGTGTGTGTGTGTGTGTGTGTGTGTGTGTGTGTGTGTGTGTGTGTGTGTGTGTGTGTGTGTGTGT
>JAVDPK010002266.1:489312-502694 GCA_034780415.1 Cichlasoma orientale | reverse complement strand
TACACACACACACAACCAATTTGAATGGCGTTTGGGGTGGTTGCAAAACACAGCTATAGGAACGCTCATTGGACAACACTGCGTGTATTCAATGTAGCGGGAGTAGCAGAAATATAACAAAGATAAACTTACTGATGTTACAAAAGCTGCCATACATAACAATGCACAAAGTATAAGCTGGTTTTGTACTCACTCGAAGACCTCCAGGGGTACGTTGATCTCATGAAGCTGCTGACGGCACTTCTCGATGTCCTGTAGACCAGATATCATGAAGTTTCTGCAGAGAAGAAACAACCAGACACGTTAACACGGGGCTGATCTGCGGGATCTCCGCGGTGGAGGAGAAAAGTGAAACACGACTCACAGTTTCTGGTTGAGTCCCGTCTGGCTGCTCGGCTGAAAGTCGCTTACGATGATCCCCAGCTGTCGAATATTCTCGATAAACTTCTCCAGATGTTCTTCGAGATTATCAAACTTTTCGGCCATTATAATGAATTGTTACAAAATCACCTAAACCGTCATATAAATGTCTCCGTGGAGAAGAATGTCTTTGTTAAATAAGCTGTTTACTGTTAGCTGCCGACACTACCGCAGCCTCAGCGACGAAGTAGTTTACGGCCGTATTACAGCCAATCGCTGCGGGTACTGCTCTGTTACCTTGGCAACAACCAATGGCAGACTGTCGTTTAATGACGCTCAAAGCGTCAAAGTGTCGTGCTGCTAGCTTCATCGGGGAAAACGGATGAATTGGTCTTTGTGATACAGAGTGAGACCAAATTTAAGCAGTTTATACACTACTACTTAAACACAGCATGTAATCAGTGCTGACTTGCGAACAGGCAGTGATGTTTAATGTTTAATGTTCATACTGTACCTGCTCAATTCAGGTGTTCCTGAAATTGCTCTCAGATGTGCGTTTGCTGTCTCATATCACTCTGCTACTGTAAGTACAAAAGCGCAGTTTCAGAGACAGTCTGTTGCATCCATTGTTAAGCTGGCAGGGTTAACATTCTGTATAGCCTGTTGAAACAATTGAAATAAAGTTTGCAAAATGTCAAGTCTCTTTGATTTATGTCTCTTTGATTTATGTCTCTTTGATTTATATAGCACATTTAAAACAACAATAGGTGACCCAAAGTACTTTTTACTCAGGCAAACATCAAAATTCCAAGTATCCAAACATACAAAAAAAAAAAACTACATATAATGTGAGTCAGTCTTCACAGCACATGCTGGGAAAAGTAAGCAAGCTCTCAACTTGAATAGCTCACAGAACCACCTTTAGCAGCTACAAACTCCGTAAGACATTTCTTGTTGCTGCTTTGGAGACTTGTTCAATGGTGAGAAGGAATTTACAAAACCTAATGCATCAGTGTTGTGCTCTTCATTCTACTGCAAAACCTCCTGATGCACAGGTTAGCAGCATCGCCTCACAGCAAGGAAGTTCTGGAGTCAGCTAGGGGCCCTTCTGTGTGGGGTTTGCATGTTCTTCCTGGGTACTCCAGCTTTCTTTCAAAAACATGCTTGTTAAGTTAACTGTTGATTCTAAATTGGACGTAGGTATGATTTTTTTCTCTGTGCTAGCCCTAGTGATAGACTGGCGACCTGTCCACGGTGCACCCTGCCGCTCGCTCTGTGACAGCTGGCCTAGGCTACAGGCTGAGTCGGATAAGTAGTTAAGAAAATTGATGGATGTTACATATTGCAGATCATCCTGAGCAGCTCAAAGCCTGATGCTCCCTCCACCATGCCTCACAGTTAGAATGAGGTTTTGATGTTGGTGTGCATTCCTTTTTTTCTCTCTCTCACAAACAAAACGGTTGTGCAGTTCCCACCAGTAACATGTAAAGATGTCTGCTGTGGAAAAAAAGGTCATGTCATCTCCCTAATTGGAACACCTGACTCCAAGATGCCTTTAGAGAAATCATTAGCACAGAGGTGAACTGTTTTTTCCAGAATGCACCATCACTGATTACTCAGCTCAGGTTTTCTTTGTCTGTAACTGTGATTTAGATAAAGATCTGACCACATTCAGCTCATCAGTGCGGTGGTCACTTCAAAGCATTGACAAACTTTTCAAGGGAACTGCAAGAGGACCCTCAGTCTTTACACAGATATTGCAAAAGGCAGCTAAGAAAGCTAAAAAAAAATGCTCGTCATTTCCAATTACCCTATAAATTAACGCTGAGCTGTGCTTACAATATAAGACAACTTTACCCTGAGTAAAAATACACAGGCGCTGACTGCTGGGGACAAAGAGACACACTTAAAGTGAAAGTGAATGCCAGTGACGCAGGCATTACACCATCCTGGCGTCTCCCTTCTGCTTAGCCTCTTCTCTTTCAAACCACCAAGTTAGCCAGAATAAACCAGGAAGTAGTCAATTTACCATCAAAATAGAAGTAATGTTATGATAACAAATATGGCCCCTTGCTTAACAGTTGTTAAATTTAGAATATAACAATAATAATATCTAGTAACTTTAAGACTGTCCCCTATCCTGACCCTATATTTTCCAGTGGGTTGTTTACTTGTTTCCCCTTATTGTGTTGCTCGCTAATTAAGCATGAAAAATAGACGTTTATTGGTAATGGTAAAAATAAATAAATAAATAAATAAAATTCAACGTAGTTCAGCTGATTTATTGTGCTGCGAATGGTGTTCGTCAGCTGAAGCACAGTGCGTATACGGGTTGCCTTGTACGGGACTTTTATTTTGAAATGTGACGTCGCCGCGCTTCGCCGGTGTAGAGCAGACTGGCTGAGAAGGATTACCGGGGGCTGGCTCGTCCTCGGCTGCATTAAAGCTGAAGCTACCGCAGCTGCACACACACACACACACATACTCACACACACATACATCAAAGGCTCTCCCTCTCCTCGTCACTGCAGCTCTCACCGACAGCAGGTCAGCTGGATGGTTAGAGCCCCCCGTTTTTTCTTTCTTTTTTTACGCACACAGAACGGGACATCGCGGGACATTAAACTGACATTTCACCAGACCAAGGTAAGAAGAGGCTGGATTTCGGTGTAGTGTCGGGTTTGTCTGTGGGCAGGAGAACGCACATAAAGAGGAAATTCGTTTTATTATACATAGTGCGGGACTTAACTGTGCCTAGGTTCGGCTTTAGTCTTTTCATCATATGGGGACTGGTTTACATGGCATTTAATGGATAACATATTCCATAGTATTTATACCAGCCTGTGTGTCCTTATAGCGAAAGGGTTACGACCCTATATTTACATATTTCTGTTTATTTATCTTCCATAGTCGTTATTCTACATTATTTGCCGTAGGGATCCAGTGTGTTCATTACATCAGGCTATAGCAACCTTGGAATGCATTATGGCGTTTCCCCCTGATTTTTCTGTGCTGTAGCCTGTGTTCATATATCTTGTTGTTTTCTATAATATGGATACTGTGCAGCTTTCTCTTAAAATATTCTATACGATCACCCCTGTGCTTCTGCGTAACGCATCGTCCTATCACTGAACAACTGCAGTCACAGACATGATGTCCGTCCACTTGTAGGAAACATGACTGGATTCCACTGGTCTGTGTGAGAAAACTGTTTTATTCGAATATTCACCCGGACTCGCATTCATTTGTTGTTTCACTGTTTTGTTTTGGTTTTTTTTGCTTTTAGTCGAGTCTTGACGAGATGAAGCACTGAGGAGAAAACTGCACACGCTCCCCGGTTGTGTTCATCCTGAGGCTGCAGTGAACGGAGGGGGGATTGCGGTATAAGAAGGTTAATATTCAGCATCCACAAAGGTCGTCTCTTTGAGCCGGGAACCGACTCGAAAGGGTGAATCTCGCCCCTTTGCGGGGGGATCGGCGGAGCAACATAGTCTATAAAAAATTATGGCCACCCTACTGCGGAAGATCGGTCTGATCCGTCTGCACGACCGAGACACTGAGGACCCAAAGCACCACCAAGGCTCGTTAAAGGGGAGCAAAGGAAACCAGAAAAACAACACCAACAAACACTGTCAGACCGCCAACGAAACCAACATCCTGAGCACCCCGGAGATTAAAGCGAGGAAGCTGGACCAGCACGGCAAGGACAAGCCGTCCGGCAAGGATAAGCAGGGAAAGGATGCGAAGGAGAAGCAGCAGACGGGAGGAGGAGGAGGAGGAAGCGGCGGCGGCAGTAAAGCGACCAGTGCCTCCTCGATACCACCGCTGGCGCCTCACCGGCAACACTGCACCCAGGTCCGGACGCGAAGGTTGATGAAGGAGCTACAGGAGATCAGGAGGTTAGGGGACAACTTCATTACGGTGGAGCTGGTGGAGGACAACCTGTACGACTGGAACGTCAAGCTGCACCAGGTGGACAAGGACTCGGCGCTGTGGCAGGACATGAAGGAGACCAGCACCGAGTTCATACTGCTCAACGTAAGCTTTCCCGATAATTTCCCCTTCTCGCCGCCGTTCATGCGGGTCCTGACGCCCCGGTTGGAGAACGGCTACGTGTTGGACGGCGGGGCCATATGCATGGAGCTGTTGACCCCCCGCGGATGGTCCAGTGCCTACACGGTGGAGGCCGTCATGAGACAGTTTGCTGCCAGCCTCGTAAAAGGACAGGTGAGGGGAAGAAGGGGCTGGTGGGTGAGCGTCCTTGCTTGGAATATCATCAACCATCCGGCATGTTTATCATGTATATTTATGACCATTACTGGTGTTGATGTATCATGCCTGATTACCACGTAAAAGCACTTTTACGCACAGGTATACATTGTGGTCTTTAGCTTTTTAAAGAGTTTAAAACCAGCATTTGTGCAGCTGTTTTTGGTACATTCCTCTATTTTGAATGCAAAAAAAACCAAACCTGCCTTCATGGTTCTCAAAGCATGTTTGTCAGAAAGATTCCTAAAATAAGCATATCAACATATCATGGAACTACACCACACCAACCTACACCGTAATCTATACATTGAGCCTATTTATAGCATTTTCTGTCCTCCGTGGGTTGTAAGTGCACCACTGTAATATCTCAGGTCGCTCCTCTCCTCACTCCCCCTCCTCTCTGCTATGAGCAAACCCCTGATTGTGAATATTATTAATCTTTATGTGACTTTACTGCGGCCATTTCATGCAGTGCAGCCGTCAGTGTCTCCTTTATGCCAAATCTTCTCTGCAGTTGCGCTGTGCTCTCCTTTTATCACCTCCATAAATCAGCACCCTTTGACAACAAAGACCCGCTTCCATGCAATGGAAAAGTCTCTCTGCATTTTGTAATGCAGCCTAACAAAATCTGTAGTTCCATTAGGCCATTCTAAAAGATGAATAAAGCAATTATTCCACACGTGGTGATGGGTAGAAAGACATATGGACGAATAGAGACAGCAGGGTTGCCTTACCTAGTAGACCTCAGTGACTTAGAGTGTCTGGATTATGTAATCCTGTCAAATCTGTTTTTCACATCCCCAGTGCACTGCAGCAGCAGCATGAGCAGCAGCAGCAGCTCTGCAATTCCAGTGAAAATGGCTGCATCTCTAAATGCACTCCCGGCTATAATTGTTTAAAGGCCGGGTAGAGATTCTGTTCCCCACGCAGATAAAAATCGTTTTTCCTTAATGCATTCCAGCCGTTTCATCTCTACACTCTTCCCCCTTTCTCTTCGCTGACTCGCGCTCTTTTGGAATCAGCAGTGGGACATTGCTGATGTATTAAACCTTATGTAAACCGTCACTGCACTCCCCTGCCCCAACCTTAGTGTCTTTTTTTTTTTTTTTTTGCCTTTGATGATATAACTAAACATCATTTCCGAGTCATCTGTGGTCATTTAGCTTCTGTCACCAAGAGAGGTCATGCAAAAAAAACCCACTAAGCACATTGGGGAGGTGGGGGTGTCTGTGTTTGTGTGTGTGTGTGTGTGCGTCTTGATTTTTACTGCTTGATGAGATGAGGTTGCAGCTCTGCAGTGTTTCCTAATTATGGTGCAGTGTCTTCCTTCTCCGGTTTGCTAATGGAAACAATATTGATTAATTATTCCTGTGTGTGTGCGTGCGTGTGTCTGAGTGAGTGTGTGTGTATCTCTTTATCTCTTCTCCTCTTTTGTGCATCTGTGTCTCCACAGGCACTTGCGTGTACTGCGTCCTAGTTTTCTGAGGTGTAATAGTCTTTTAATCATGACAGACAGAACACACACGCACGCACGCGCGCGCGCACACACACACACACACACACACACACACACACACACACACACACACACCTGTATATAAATAACTAAATACACAGGATATATTTATGTGTCCTTGGCCAGCGGTTTCCTGTGACAATAGTGATGAGGCCGGTTTAGAAGCTCCTTCCCTATTTTTAGTGTGAGAGGATACATGAGTGACACGGTGCTGAGCTGAGAGTCAACAGAGCGACATGTGTCCCCACCTGCACACCTGTGAGGAAGCACAGACACACACGCTCACCATCACACAAACCGAGGTGCACCGAGGAGCGTCAAGTTCGATGTAGGTGTTTTTGTAATGGCATCCAATTTTGTAATTAATCCTGTACATCTCTGTTGTTGTCTGTGGAGCAGAGTTCAGACAGTGTACCAGCGGCAACTGGAACTCAACACTTGCTCGTTAATTTGTGAACAAAGCAAAACATTTCCACAAAATTTCCATCGTTATTTGCTTCAAAAATACAGCCCAGTTTCCAAAGAAGTTAGGACACTGTGAAATATAAATGAGAACCGAATGCAACACAACAGTGAGAAATCGGACTTTATTTTTGAAATATAGGCTCTTTTTGAATTTGCTGCGAGCAACGAGTTTCAAAAAAGTTGTGACAGGCGCGTGTTTACCACCGGGTTGCATCAGCTCTTCTTCTGATACTGTGTAAGTGTTTGGCAACTGAGGAGACCAACTGCTGTAGTTTTGATTGGTAAACTTTTTTTTTGCTTTCCATTTTTGGTTGAAGAGTTCAGCTGCTCAGCAGTTCAGGGCCTGCTAATTTTTTATTTATTTATTTTTTTTGTATAATAAGCCTTGTCCTTTCAGCTGCTCCATTATTTCCCAGGGGTTGGGTAATAATAGAAGGGTCGCTACAGTGGAAGGATCTGCATATTTGATTTGATACAGTTTTTGTGACGGATGCCTTTCCTGATGCAACCCTCCCATTTAGCCACGATTGGGACTGGCACAAGGAGTACACTAGCTTGTGACCTCCTGAGGTTGGTTGTGTGTCTCCTCCTTTTGCATGCAAGACAAATGTGTTAAGTACTACACCATAAACCAAATGTTTTAAATGGGTTACAGGTGTGGACTGCAGGCAGGGTTAACTCTGCTGTTGCAAGACATGCAGAATGTGTTTTATTATGGCTGAAACAGGCAAGGCCTTTCCTGAAGAATGATGTCATCTGAACGGCAACATACGCTGCTCCAAAACCTGGATAAATCATTCATCTCAGTGGTTCCTCAAAAGTTTAGGAAGTTGAGGATAAATGCCACTCTGTGTGTGCTAATGCACCCCCATACCATCACAGATGTTGGCTTTGAATGAGGTGCTGACAGCAAGCCTAATATTAAAGTTTTGATTGCTCAGTCCACTTTGCCTCAGCCCGTCCTAAACAAGTTCAGGCCCAGAGAAGGGAGCAGCGTTTCTAGATCTGCGTGTTTCTTTCCTTTCACATTTTCTCTATGAGAAATGATAGTCTGAACACGGAAATACAGTATATAAGACAAAAGCAGTTTGCACAAGTCTAATGAGCTTGGAAGTTTGAAATATTTGGTATGACCAGCTTTCTTGTCATTTCTTTAAGCAGTCTTCAGGAATAGTTCTCAAGGCTTCTTGAAGGACATTCAAAGCTCTTCTTTGGATGTTGGCTGCCTTTTGTTCTGTTCTCTGTCAAGATGATCCCACACGATAATGTTGCGGTCCGGGCTCTGGGGAGACCAGTCCATGACCGATAGTGTTCCATTGTGTGTGTGTGTGTGTTCTATCCAGGTATGCTTTTACTGCATTGGCAGTGTGTTTGGGATCATTGTCTTGCTGAAAAATGAAGCTGTTGCCAATCAGACACTTTCCAGATGGTATTGCACGGTGGATCAAAATCTGACAGTACTTTTCTGTGTACATAATTCCATCAGTTTTGAGTAGATCCCCAACACCATTGACTGAAATGAATCCCCAAACCATGACAGAGCCTCCACCTTCCCTCCCAGTTTCCCCTCCTTAAGAATGGCTTCTTGACACCACCCTTCCACTGAGACCATTCCTGATGAGGCTTCAGTGAACAGTAGATGGATCAGATGCATCTCCCAGGACCTGTGTCAGGTCTTTGCTGGATTTTTTTTTCCTGTTTCTTAATGGCATAACTTTCAGATACTTTTCATCTGCTGTAGAGAGTTTTTTTAGGCCTGACATTCCTTCTTTTGTTCTCCACTTGTCCAGTTTCCTCAAATATTTAAAGGACACACTGCACACCACGCTACGATATGCCAAGTTTTCAACTAAGAGTTTAGGAATCACCTTGCTGGTGCAAAAATATTATTTTATGCCTGTTAAACTGTGCACTAAAGAAATGGAAACAAATGATGTGATTTTGTGACAGGCTGCTGGTAACAAAGTGCATAAAAATATTATTTAAAATTGGTTCTTTGCAAAGTTGTTATGTATAAACACAACACTGGTTCATCCCTTTGAGTTAGGTTCCTTATTTGAATGCTTGAATTATTCATAGGTCAGTGTTAAGTGGCTTAATAAAGAAACCAAAACATTCCTGTGAAAACGGTCAGGGACAAGGATTGAACTGAAAACGAGTGAAAAAGCAGCCAATGTCCAAAAAAAACTAACTTCCAAATGTTTATCACTTAATCCATTAAGTAAAAAATGTCAAAACTTTGCTCAGTTAGCTTATCAAATGTGAGACTCTGCTGCTTTTCTCAGTTTTATTTAATTGTAAGTCAACCAAGCATTGACTGGGCAATGCATTAATTAGACTGAAGCATAATAGGTAGATTTATAGAAATGAAAACAGTCGTCACAGACCCTGACATCATCACAATAAGGATCAAATCTGGCCAAACTAAATTAATGGGCTATTCCAGCAATTTCTCTCTAAATATCATTTCAGTAGACATGGGGGAATCACCAAAAATTAAGATGGCAGGACATACATGGAATGCCATAGGCGACATACTATACAGGAACATCTGTGCTGACTATGGCCTGGAAGTCCCAAGGTCAAAATAGAATGTGCCCCCAAAGGTGGTTGAGAATGACAGAGCTAAGATCCTGTAGGATTTCCAGATACAGACAGAAAAGCTGGTGATGACTAACCAACTGGACATAGTAGGGGTGGACAAGCAGAGGACGAAGGCTGTAGTGATAGATGTAGCAATACCAAGCGATAGCAACACCAGGAAGAAAGAGCACGAGAAGCTTGATAAATACGAAGGGCCTAGAGAAGAGCTAGAGAGGATGTGGAAGGTGAAGGTAACAGTGGTCCCCGTGGTACAAGTGGCTCCAGCAGATTCCAGGAAACGATATCCGAGATCTCTGTTCAGAAGTGCGCAGTCCTAGGAACAGCTGAGATACTGCGCAGGACCCTCAAGCTTCCTGGCCTCTGGCTTGAAGGGCAAACAAAAGACCACCCATAGAGCAAGTGGGGGTATATATGTGTGTGTGTTTGTGTGCGTGTGTGTGTGTGTGTAAAAAAAGAGGTATTTGGATATCTAAACACATAACTCTGAGAAAGCCCCAGTGACATCATCGGGTTATTTGTTTCATCTTTGGAAAGCACCCTCTTAAACAAAAATGGAATTTTCACAGAATCCCTCTGATGAGAAAGCTGAACTTCATGTGTAAAATCAGTGGATTTCCCCTTTAAAACGTCCTGTGGGTTTTGGATGGATGGGATTTGCTGCTCTTTTACACTGTGCCCATCATTACACAGTGTGTGATAGTGTTCAGATTAAGGAACCTAGACAAGTGAAACTAACAATCATTGGTTGTACCCTCTGTTGACCCCACCATCAGTCCCACTGGGCTCCCCTTTGAGGATGAGGATGATGACACTGATCCCTGTTTGTTTATCCCGACCCTTTTTAGCACATGTCTGTGTTATGCAATCCCCCCCGGCCTCAAAGCTGCTTCCCAACATCAGTGGGGCCTTCCCTGGTCTGCCCATTGACTGATCTCTATTACCCGGCAGCCACTCTACACAAGTGTGTCCCTCTCAACGAGCGAGCGCTTAGCTGAAATAGATAAACACTGACATGGCACTGCATAGGCCCGGGGCACTCGCTCAGTGGAACTCGCCCAGACAGACACACACCCATTTGATTGCCCATTGGTTCTCTTGCAAGAAGATCTTTCTTTACTTTGTCTCTCCGTCCATCTTTGGATGCGTCATACTGAGACTTTCTCCCAGATGACTGCAAGCACAATAGAGGTAATTGACGCTCCATTTCCCCGGAGTCAAAAACTTTTATACAGGCTTGTGCATCAGTGTGCAATTCACAGTCTCTCGTTCACGCACTTCCTCTTTGCACTTTCAGCATTGTGGCTTGGCTCTTGCTGTCTTTCTCCATCCCTTTGTCTCTCACAGACACACAACAGCAGCTCGTTTGCTCACAAAATCTTAGACATAACGACCAAACAAACGAGAAACTGCCTGCCGCTCGGTGTGAAAACAAGTTCCCTTTAGGGTACCGTCTTCTCTGTAGTCACACGTCTTTAACAATAGCCGGTCGCCATAAACATATCCATCAAAGGCAGGAACCCGCCATTTTGAGGTGGTGACAGCAACCATATGGTGGGACGCATGGATAATGAGTTTGCGTGTGATTTCAAAACAGAACAACACATCCCACCTTTTTTTCCAGTATTCCCTGACAGAAGCCAACCGGGGCATTATCTGTGTTTGTCAGCCTGCGTAATCTGTATTCAGGCCTCTGGCTGCAGAGAGAAGCTGAGCAGGTTTCAGGGAGCGCTGCTCAGGTGAAACCCCGTCGGTTTGTTTTACATTTTAAAGGATGTGTTGATCCATTGTTTGAGAGAAGAAGAGACTGTCCTTTAATGTGGTTTTGTAAAAGAGAAGCAGAAAACAAATCCCAAGGCAACGCTGCGTATAATATCTTATCTGAGTGAGTCACTCAGTGAGTCATGCAGTCGGTAAATCAAAACAAGTCAAAAAAAACGGCGATGGTAAAGTTCGGGGTTTTTTTCAAGCATGCTAATCAGCTCAAAAATTCATGACTGTCTTCATTATTGAGATGAGATCAGCCAGATTCTGCTTTGTTTCAGTTGTCTGACTTCATTTCAAGTGTGTCACGTGGAAAACTCCATATGAAACTTAATCACTTGTCATAATGGACATTAATAATTGTAACTGATGTCAAGACTGATGAGTCCAACGGGGGGAATAATAGGACGAGGTTTACAAAAGTGTCTGTTGGAGAGACAGAGTGACAAACAGAGAGAGAGAGAGAGGGCGTGAGTGTCTCTAAGCCCCACAATGAAATCAGGCCACTGTTGCTACAGGAATGGAAACTCTAACGCTAATCTGCAGATCATTCAGTGTTACCACCTCATCTCTCTTTATCCCCTGCATCATTTTTGACCCAAAATAGCCGAGCAACTATGCAACAGCACGTAGTGATCTTCATCAGATGTCATGGCAGCTGAGGATTGACGTCGGACCTGCAATTTAGAAATGCAGTCTTAAATTTGACATTTTCTTCAAGGACATTAACATTTTTGCAGTTTCCACTGGTCCATTAGATTCCATCTGAACTCTATTTTGGTGATGAGGCAGAAAAAAGTAACATGACCTGATATCTTTTGGCCCCTTGAGTAAGACGGTGCTAGATTGGTCCACCCAATCTATCCAATGCAAGCATCTAAAAATTAATGCCTTTATTTCTTGATTCTTGCTAATACACGTCAAACAAGGACCACAAGCACTAATCATGTAAATATATTAACTGTATAACTAGAGCTCGAGCAGCTTATACAGGGTTTATGTGCATTTGTGCAGGTAAAATACCAAAAAGTATTGGTTTAGTAGGGTCCAGCTGCTAATACATTCACAATAAAATAAAATTTAAAAATTATAAAATGTTAATTATTGCAAGGACTAAGCACTCACACTAAAGCACTGCTAAAGAATAAATATAAATATATTTTAACTTAACATATACTGCCAGTTGTACAGGTGTAATAGCAGCTGTTGGCTAGAAAGCAAGAAACAAAGCAAGAAGATAAAACAGTGTAGCTTAAATAGCTTTTGTAGCACTGTAGCATTAGCACTGGTATGCTAATGACTCATCAGAGCCAGGTTAGTGCTTTTCAGTGTTTAGCTAAGCTAACTAGCAACTAGCTGTTGCTTCATTCAGTGCATTGCATACAGATGAATAAGAGGGCAGCATCAATCTTATTTTTAACTCCTGGCAAGAAATCAAATGAGCCCGATTCCCAAAACTGTTCTATTAAGCAGCAGACAGAAAACGACTGAAAAGCAGATCGTGGCCGTCTTGTTTAGCCTCTCGGACGTCACGCCACTATGACGATGACGAGCCTGCTTAATTGCAGAAAATTGACTCCGCTTGCTCAACGCTGAAGCTGAAGGTGCGAGACGCCAAAAAAATGGGTGTATCGTTTTTCTGCACTGCGCTGCAGCATGCAGAGGCACTCGCCAACTGAGGGAATTGTGTTAGTATTGGTTTCAGTGGAAAGCCTCGGTGCCTCCCTGCCAAGAAAACGCTCTGGGTAAAGGGAAGTGGTGCAGTGTTTCATAGTGTGTACAGTTAAATACAATAAAGTACCCGGCATTGTCTTGTGAATAACCACAAAATTTAAGCTGCAGTTTGACGAGTGCACAGAGAGCTACTGTACAGCCTACTCTTTGTGAATCTCCCCTGTTTCTCAGGTGATTTTAACACGTGGGGGGGGGGGGGGTAGCTAGTGACACTGGTATGAGTCCCACCGGTGTCCAGGCTGTGGTGTCCTGGCATTCCCTGGCTCCTTGCATTCTCTTTTTCTTCCAGCATTGTTGTTTCTTTTCCATTCATCCTCCCACGCAGCCTTCTTCAGGCAACACTTGCTGCCAATAACAGAATAAGCAGCTTTATCATTTCAGTTGACACCCACTCCTCTTTTCTCCATCCCCCCACCCCCACCCCCACCACAACCGCATCATTTATTATTAGCCCAACGTGTGAAGGAGGGAGGGCTTCAGCAACATCGTGCCTGGTGAAAATCCCTAAGTCAGATATCACAGTGCTTTTTATTATACATGAGGTAGTTATGGACCTGTATGTATATTTTCTGTCATACACACACACACACACACACACACACATATATATATATATATATATATATATATATATATATATATATATATATAATAGAGAGAGAGACATCGACAC
>JAVDPK010002266.1:452042-462363 GCA_034780415.1 Cichlasoma orientale | reverse complement strand
CACACACACACACACACACACACACACACACACACACACACACACACACACACACACACACACACACACTGAGGACTGTGACTCAGTAACAACCTTTGCCTCATCTCCAAACCTTTCCCTATCGCTTCAATTCAATTTATTTGTTGCCACTTTTTCTGTAAACCTCCACGCACTCATCTCTCATCATCCTCCCAAGGCTTTTATCATTTTCAACTCTTTCCTTTTTCATGTGCCATGCTTTAAAAAACAAAACAAAAACGATGGCACGCACCATCCCCCCCCCTTCCCCTGCAATGATTTCACCCTCACTCTGAAATATCTTCTTTTTTTTTTTCTCCAATCCTGCTCTTTTTTTTTTAGCTGTTGTCAAACAAACCACCCACTTGGTGTGTTAAACATTTAATTTTTAAATTGTGCAGATATGACCTGTATTTCACCTTCTATAATTTATCATCTGCATTTATGGTTCACCAAAAGCATTCAAGTCTCTTTCCGGTGCTCTACGTGCTCCACCCGTTAACCTTTGTGCATTACTGTTAATGGGTCACCATTGTTGTACATTACCAGCATTTTAAAAATATTTAAAATTACTACAGCTCTCTTTAAAAAAAAAAAAAAACTGTACTACAAATGCTTTTTCAATATTAAAAATTACAAAGTAAAACTAAAGTTTTGGAAACAGAAAATTTCAGTACTTTGACCACACAAATATGGTTAATACTGTAGATCTGTGTGTGTGTAAACCTAACATGAAACATTCAATGTATAACACACAGACTGTATATAAAAGATGGATGTGCAGCAAACACGTCAGCCATTGATTTCTGGACTCTGCATTTTGGTTGCTGCCATTCTGGCTCCTCTGAACCAGAAGTGGATACGGTGGAAGGGCTTAATTATCAGCTAATGCTAGCCAGTTTCCATAAACTGTACAACTGCAATACACAGACACAGATCTGCCAATTACTACTAAATAACACATTTAAAAAATTTTAAGTTCACTGGTGCACAGACTTCCTGGACAGGACAGGCTGACTGCACAGTTAACCTCACAGTGCGCTAAATTATTTGTCAGATAATTGCAGCAGGTGACTCAAATTAACAGAGGTGAGATCTAGCAGACAGCAAACGGCTACAACTGTTTGTCAGAACTGGCAATCAAAATGGCCACACCCCTAACTTTACACCTTAGATACATCAATTCAACTGCTTATTAATGCAAGTATCTAATCAGCCCATCACACAGGCTGTTCTCTGGGTAAAAATGTCTTGTTGATGTCAGAGGAGAATGCCCAGAGTGCAACAGTAACTCCAACAACAACAACTTCTTACAACCAAGGTATGCAGACGAATGCACATACTGAACCTTGGAACAGGTGGGCTACAGTAGCAGAAGACCACACCAGGTGCCACTCCCGTCAGCCCAGGACAGGAAACTGAAGCCACAGCTTGCACGGCCCCGCCAAAACGGGAGAACAGAAGACTGGAAAAGGATGTACTGTTGCTGACCGTGTGCCACAGCGTGCCCATTTACCAGTACCAGGCTAAACACGATCTTCACTAAAGTTGGGTACTTTAAAATAGGACGTCTGTGGGGACTGTTTTGCTTTTGCAGCCAATCTCACGCGGCCACCCCAGGAAATTCAGTATCTGTCATCTCCACATTAGTTTCATTTTATTCAGCCTGTTGGTTGTTGCTTGCTCTAACAGTGTAGTTGGTGAACAAAAAGTAAATGTTTAGTTGTTAATATGCAACTCAACCACCAACTCATTTGATCCCAGACTGGTCACCTTTTACCTCTGCAAGCAGTGTTATTATTGCATACCCGCAGCTGAAGGAATTGACAGGAAAGCCGCTTTCCTAAAAGTTAATACCCAGTGCCACTGCACTTTAGAGGTCACAGATTAAAATGAAAAGAAGGAAACAAAGGATTAAGATGATAGGAGAGAGTGCGGAGAAGAACACAAGAGAAGCAGAGGAGTGCAGGATGCTCTCTGTGGTTCCTCTCTTCTATCACCAGACAGAGGTGAGGGGGCTGGTTGTCATGACAGTTGTTGTCATGGCAGCTGGACTGGGTAATAAACATGAGGGGGAAATGTCCGACCATCGAGTGAAATGAAGGTGCCGTGGCAACTGCTGACAAAAATGCAGAGTTTGATTTTGTGTTTGACCTTCACTGTGAGAAATGCAGTTTTCTGTTATTCAGACTTGGGGTTTATGATGCTTCTGCCTTGAAACATGTTTCTCAAACATAACAGAGACACATTAATGGGAGGATTTTTGGTAGTGCTATAAATACTTTATCATTTTGGACCAGAATGAAAAATTTGGCAGTTAGACATGCTAATGGGTTTAATGATCACCTAACTTTTCGTCTTGTGACACCCTTCAGGACAAATTCTGAACTCCAAAATACACTGCTGAAAACTAATTAAAGGAACATTTTGAAAACACAGATCCAAATTTTTTTTTGGGGGGGGGGATCCACACTGCTACAGACTGGGTAATGTGGTAGAAATGAACAGTCAAAATGACCCCCTATGAGTAAGCACTTGGTGACAGTGGGAAGGAAAAAGTTCCTTTTAGCAGGAAGAAACTTTGGGCAGAACCAGGCTCAGGGAGGGGCAGCCATCTGCAGCGACTGGTTGGGCCTGAGGGGAGGGAGACAAGACAAAAGACACGCTGTGCAAGAGAGCCAGAGATTAATAATAACTAATGATTAAATGCAGAGTGGGATATAAACAGGGTGAACCAATCCAACCAGTTCTGCATAGAGTATTTTTATTGTCTTTGACTGGTAGCAGCCTTGAGCGGGTCACCAAAAGTAACTTCCCTCCAAGCGTTTTAATGGGAAGATTAAAATTATTTAGTATCTTCATTTTTTTTAACATTTTTAAAAATGTAAAAAAAAAAATTTAATATCAAAACATTGCTATGAATGCGGCAACTACCGCTGCTGCGGCTCACATAACACTCAGCATCTACTTGATTCTAATCAACCCTTTGTCAAGCATGCCTTTTACAGCTCAACAGGCCCAGAATTGATCTTAAAGTGAAATCACTTGACTGTTGACACAGTGAACCTTTTAAGCACTCATTTTTAATCAGCTTTGTACTTCTGCTTAATTACAGGTGTAAAAAATAAAAACGGCAGTTAATATAAATCCCCTGAAATGTGAGCAACTGAAAAAACTGTGACATATGTATTCCACTTTGTGAGTGGAATACTTTTGTTAAAACATAAAAAGAAACCGTTTATAAAATAAGATAAGCCATTTAACTAAAATGCTGACTCCAGGAGGGGCTCCAATAAATGAAAAATCCCATGGGAGTCCATCTCTGGGAGGGAATCCTTCTGCACCGGCAGTGTGGTGAACAGACAAAGCCGTAGAGGCACATAACCCTCCTGTACCTCGCTGTGTGGTCGGCAGCTCCCATACATAAGTCAGCCCTCCTTCCTCTTCACAATCACCTCCACATTCTCAGCTACTGGTCTCTTTGTTGCCACAGTCGGTCTTTGGTTCTGATGATCCGTTTTCGTCGCTGTTCTCCAAATCCAGCTCCATCTCTTTTTCTGCTGCCCTTTCCTCTTCTTCTTCGCCCTTCTCCACTGCATCCTCTACTTCCGCCTTACCTTCCTTTTCTCCATCACTCCGTTTCTGCCCCAGGCCCTGCTTGTCTCTGAAGACCTCTACACCCAACATTCGGAGGTAATGGAACCTCTCGTTGCGGGGGACGAAGGCTCGGATGGACGTCTTTCCCCTCCAGCCACACAGCTGAATGGAACACTGAGGTTCCGCCGGGTTACTGAAAAATAAAGGACGACGGTGGGCGTCACATTTCAATGACAGCGACAAAAAGGCCTTCACTTCAAAACACGCACATAAACACAAAAAAAAAAAAAAAAAACATACTTTGGGTTTGGGATGTACTTCAGCACAATGCTCCCCATTCCTGTGAAGACAACAACATTATAGGAAGTAGAAGTAGATGTTACAAACTCACTCTGCAGGGAATCAACCTGCTTGCCATGAATAGTTAGTTACATTACAACATGACAGTTACACATGGCAACACTTGTTTTGCGGTTAGTATTTTGCTCAAGGTCAGCAGCTTTTTGTAGAGAATTACAGATTCAACGTCCACTTTCATTTGCTGTCACTTACTGCCACTGTACTGCAAGTTACAACCATCAGTTCTTATTACGCACCTGTTACCATTAACTGAAAACGGTTAGTGGAACCGTAAACATTAAGCAAATGTTATGACTAGCACTCGTTCACCTTCAGTTTTGGTGATCACTAATTACAATAGGGTAAAAATCAATTAATGATTCATTGTTTTCCTGCTGGTGCAGCCTTCTGAAGTGGAGCAGGGATCAGAGTCTGCCTGCTGTGAAAATAGGACAACCCTAAAGATTTGGTTGCACTGAATAAATTAAATGTGTTGGGGAACAAAAATAGCTGCATTCTCACAGTGATCCGACCACCCAAACTGAACTTAAGATGATTTAATACGCCTTGAATGTGCATTTAAGACATTTTAAGGACCGGTGTTCATCCTGGATTTACTTTCCTAGAAGCAGACACACAGTTGAAAAGCATGTCTATATTTGACTGTACCAATTTTCTGGGCCTGTGCGTGTGCTTCATCCTCCAGCTTGCTGAGGTAGGGGTTCTCCTGGGTCAGCAGCACTTTGATGTCCTCCACACTCACTCTAATGATCCTGGAGCGTATATATGGCTGGAGAGTGTAAATACCCTGGTAGGACAGAAAGTACGTGCGGCTGACAATCGGCACAAAGAAACCCTTTCCAGTCACACAGAGCATATAAAATGAATTCATTATCAGCTTGTTTGAGTGTGAATTCTGCCGTCTGGCTCACTTGTTATTCAGCTGCAGCTCTGTGTTGGCCACAATAAAGATGGCAGGAAGAATTTCTTGCATGTTTGAACATTAAATGAAACACATTAAAACCTCAAAGAATATTTAGGTTGATGAAATCCTAGGACTACGAGCTTTTTATCGTGAATCATTTCACATCATCAGGTTAATTTGCATACCAAAAAAATGAGGATTATAAAGGTGGAGTGAAGAGTTTCCCAATCATGTAGCTCTTATAGTTAATAAGAGTGCTCAACAAAGAACAAATGGAATTACACTGATTTATACTCCACTGAAGATGATGTAATGTGAGGATGAAGTGCGTGACTGCCTGAAAACTCCCCAGTGTGTGTCTGTGTGAGTGTGTTACCTCCTGAGCCAGTCTAAAGGCGCAGCCAAACTCCTCTCCATCACTGTTGCGAGACCACACCTTCACCCCTGTGTTAATGACCTGAGAGACAAAGAAAAATAGAGCTGAACTGACCCTATACAAAAACACCACAATAAAATCAAAACATAAAGCAAGACAGGTTAAATTACAATCAGTGACTAATTAGGTTTCTTGTAGTCTTGTCGCATGCCTGGTGATGCATTTGTAATTACACTAAACTCTCTTCCTCAGTGACTGTACAAGACATCGCCACACAGCCCAGCTGGTCTCTGGTGTCCCAGCAGGTGTGGGAGCAACTGTCATTGATTTGCATAGTAAAATTCTACCACACACATGCTGTACTTCTGTAAGGGCACTGAAGCCAGTGCATGTGATAATCTAATCAGACTCTTAGGGTAAAAGTGATCAGTAAGGCCTCAGTCACGCAGGCCTGGAGACCGGTCCGAAAAACCTTGGCAACCTCCGTTGCTAGCTAATTCATTCCCCAACTGATTGGCGAGTGGTTGCTAAAGGTTGCTGGGTGAAATCAGTTGCAACAAGGAAGCTGCACCCAAAACCTCCTTGTGCTTGCTTTGGTCGCTAGCAGGTTGCGACAGTTACCCATAGTTTGCATGGAAGACACCGACTTGTATATGCTCGTTAACATTGTACTTGGCAAGCAGTTTGCATGTCAGTGTCTCTTTCAAACTACTGGCAACCAACAATTGTCCAAAGCAATCGCAAGGAGGTTTTCAGTGCAGCACCGTATACGTCCTTGCGACCAATTTCATGCTAGCGACTGCCCTGCCAGCAACCTCCTGTACCCACTTGCCAAATAGTCGGGGAATACACACTTTTCCCTTGTGACCGGTGGCTGCCAGATGGTGACCGGCGGGTCTCTAGGCCTGTGTGACCGAGGTGCAATAAACACGCATTCATCATGTCCACAATCTGTAGTAAAGTTCAAACTTTGCCTAGCATAAAGGGGAAGTTCAGTGTTTCCTGTGGTCAGTAGTGCTCTTTACATGTCTGGATTATTTTGCTGTGAACAGAACAGTTTTGGAGATACCTGCTGTAGAAATGTCTGCCTTCTCTTCAACATAATGGCCCTGTAGGGCCTTATTAACGCAGGACTGTGAAGACGATTTGCCTCTTAGCAGGATACATCACTGTAGTAACTTATGCTGCAGATCCCTTATCTGGAACATAACATAGTAACCACCTACTGACTAATCAGTTCTCTGGAAAATAGTTCCTCCATTCCTGGAAGATTTCACAGACATTTGTGTACAGAAGCAACTTTTCTTTCTTTGATGTAATGTCACTGTTCTAAAAGCCTTAGTATAGTGATATTATCTCAAAACAGAGCCTTAATGTGTTGACCTTATATAAACTTTGAAAACTAAGCCCACCAGTTAGCAGATAGAAATATATTTTTATATGTATCTTTGATTTCTTAGACCATTTAGCACCTGCTGAGCTGCAGCTGAAAGAATGAGGCTGAATTTGTTTCAGTTGGTCTTACCATCAGGATACATTTAGCATCTTATTAGCTTAGTGGACACACAGCTGTGTTTTTAGTCAGACACACACACACACACACACACACACACACACACACCAAGGTATGCAATGAGAGCAATTTGGCTTTCAGTATCTTCAGTATAACGGCATAGGAGACATATCGACACTGCAATTGGCAGACACCCTCCAACTCCTGAGTCACAGCAATGATGCTGCTTTTAGCCCCTATTAGGCGTTTAACCTTTTCATACTTTTATACTTTGGTCACATCCTACAAATACTGCAGCATATAACAGGTTATGTGAATGCACTTAACACCACAAACTGACTGTCATTTAGTTCCACTAAATTAAAGAGAAGGTATTCATTTCTGCAGGCGATGGCTCCTAAACTGGGCAACTCGCAACACATCGGCATGGATAAACAGAACTACAGTTTGATTTTGAGGTCGCCTGTCCCTTTAAGAGTAAGAGACTAAAAAGTGGGAAACATCAAACACCGGGGAGAACAAAGAGACTGAGTTCCCCACAGTGCCACCTGCGCAGGTCCTACAGGGTGGAGGACCAGAGGGATTTGCGATTGGAGAGACTCCCATCTGTTTATGCTGCATCCCTCTCTTTCTCACACACTCACACACACACACACGCTCACACTCACACAGGGGAACTGATGAATCAATGTAAAGCCAATAAATCTGTGCTTAGATAAACATAATGCCATTTCAAGCAGATCAATACCAGATGCACTGATTCCAGGACATAACCAATTATGGATTTGCTGTATCCATTTTTAAAAACACGGAAATGTTTCATCATCATTATCAAACCCACACACACGCCTACCTTCATGCGTTCACTGTTATTGAGCAGCACATTGCGGAGCTCTTTGGACACCATGTATAAGTGTCTCTTCTTGCCCTCATGGGTCCGAGTCAGAACGTTGAGCTTGGGGAAGTTGGGGGACAGATCATAGAAAGATCTAGAGGAAAACAGAGGAAACGTGTATTTACGCTGCAGAAAAATGCTGAAAACAACCATTTTACCTTGAAGATGTAGAGACACTTACTGTATGGTGGTGAAGACAGGGTCATCTTCACTTAAGAACACAAAGGGGTCTTCTTTATAACCAAACAATCTCATCTTCTTCAAAGGTGGAGGGCTGAAAAGAGACAGAGACATACTAAGTTATTTGTGTTTATTTACAATACTCACAGCCTGTCTGTGAGTAAAAAAACACATTTATATCGACTGCGTATGCAACATATGATTAACTAAGGAAACTGCTGGGAATCTGCAGGTTTCTAACAGGAAGAGAGAACTCCAAAACAGTTTTTTCTTTATTGAAAGCGGATTACGAGTCTACAGTTTCCATTTGTTTATAAGCTCATCAGACGAGCACGACTCACCCACACACCCCCTCTGATTTAGCACCGGCCTCCTGAGGCAGAGCAGCTCCTTCAGGTGCCTCCTCCTCTGTCTCTTTATCAACTTTTTCTTCTTGGCTGTTCCCCTCCACCCTCTCAGAGGAACCCTCAGGGGGGAGATGTGCAGTATCTCCTGGTGACGAAGCCGCCTCAGAGCCTCCAGTCTGGCTAGCTAAGCTGGATGACTTGGTGTCTTTCCTTAGCTGGAGACCAAAGAGGAGGAGGAGGAATGAGCGGGCAAAGAAGACACAGAGGAGGTCTCAGGTATGGTTAGTAAAGCTGAACAGGTGAATGATGCAGTGCAGCCATGGGGCGAGGTGGGAGGATGGGTTCTACAGACACATCCATACCAGCATGGGAGAATTCTGCTCCATTTCCCACTTCAAGTAAGATATCTATCATCCGTTAAAAGTGTGTGTGCGTGTGTGTGTTTGAGATAAAGTACCTTGGGATATCTTTTGTTCCAAGGCATCGGGGCTTTCTTCACCAGTACAGCCACAAAGAAACCTCCAGTGTTCTGGTGATGTGGCAGAATCCTCATGCTGACATAAAAATACAGACACAGAGACATAAAGCACAACTTTGGGTTTTACGGTGCCCCCTACTGTGAAGACAAACGAAAGGGTCCCCAGAACCGCTTAGCCAACATGTGGCAATAGCGCCCTCTGCTGCCAATATCAAGTCAGTATGAGTGCTGAAGCTGAAGCGTGAAAATGACAGCATCCTCCATTATGTGAAGGTGGCAGGTGTGTGCATGAGCGTGCATCTATTACACACTGGATGCATATTCAAAAAGCAAAAATCAGACACTTCACTTAGATAATGAATCTGGAATTAATGAAAAGCTTAAATGTTCCAGGCTACACTGGATAATGCTATAATAAAAAAATCCATCAATCCTCCTTTATTTTCTATATCATACTGCAGGTTAAAGTTTGGAGATTCCAGTTATAATGAAAGGTGAGGGTGCAGGATACTCTCTACTTCACACCCTGGTTTCACATTCTTTGTAGGGGGTGAATTGTGTTTCAATTATTCCTGTCTACACAAAGACATCGGGTAAAACAAAGCAGGCTAACACAAACCTTTAAGGACACTTTTCATACCAAGTTTGGACACTTTAATGTCCTGCATTTTTTTTTTTTTCCCCCACACCATTTTCAAGAAATCCCCCTCAATTATAAATAAGAACCCTCTTCGACCCCCTACGGCACAAACTGGGAAAGTGTAAAAACGCGTTCCTGCATTTGAATGTCAGTGACTACATACGTACCATCTCTCCAGATGAAAGCTGGCCAGTTTCTCGGGGTCTTTTGGCGGGAACATGGTGGGTCGGATCTGAGTATGACGACTGCTTGGGACCTCGAACCAGTCCGTGTACCACTGGCCCTCTTTGGTCATCAGCTACAGAGAAAAAGGCACAGTCTGGACACAGATCTAGACTTCAGAAGAAACGACTGACAAAAACCTAAATGTGCAGCACCTTCCAGGAAGTGACCCCAGGCATCCACTTCAGCCCTGGCAGGTCGGCCGAGCAGTCAGCCAGCTCCAACGCACCTGGCAACATGAAGAGGTAGATTTTGGCTTTGTATTAACATGTCCAACACACAGCTATCAATTATTTTAGTAATCAAGTATTCTACTGATTATTCCATTGATTTATCAAGTAATCGGATAGGAAATACTTTTGTCTTATTTATGAGGAATATACATGTTCAAAAGAGAAAAACCACAGTTCTTTCAAAATAAACTGCCCACTGGTTTCCATTTTTAAAAAACTGAAATGTTTAATAGTTTAATTGCATACGATATCTGTCAATGACCCTTTCATTGTGTTTACATGCCATATTAAAATCGTATTTTTAAAGAAACCATTTTCTTAAATGCAAAACTAATTACAAGTCAAATAAAATAAGGTATGCATACCGTGCTTAACAAATTAGACCACCACCCAAAGTAAGGTTTATGGTAATTACCAAAATCATTCCCATCAGCTTTTTCCCAGTAAAGGTTTTTAATGGCACTAATAAATGCTGCTTTGCTCTTCACTGTGTGTGTGTGTGTGTGTGTGTGTGTGTGTGTGTGTGTGTGTGTGTGTGTGTGTGTGTGTGTGTGTGTG
>JAVDPK010002266.1:412414-438412 GCA_034780415.1 Cichlasoma orientale | reverse complement strand
CCCCCCCCCCCCCCCCCCGCATTCAGGTGGTACAGGTTCTACATACAGACTATATATAAAGTCGATGGCCCAGATTTGCAGTTGTAAACCTGCGGGAGTTGCTGCTGCTCTGCAGTTAGATGATGATCACTGGGTCCATTCTAATGGTGTCCTTGTTATACTGTACCTAACTGCACAGTGGGGGCAACGCACCACGGGCAATATGCTCACGTGAAGAAACAGTGTAATAGCTGTTGACACTGTGAACGCAGCTTTCAACTAATGCGGGTTAAATATCTAGAACATACTGCAGCCTCATTACTATTCAAGCCACACGCAGCCTCAGACAACTGCCTGATTCCTTAATATCTGCTATTACTGTTATGCCCATGAGCATATTGGTGGCTTCTCCAACTGTGCTTGTGTTGTGTGTGTGTGTGTGTGTGTGTGTGTGTGTGTGTGTGTGTGTGTGTGTGTGTGTGTGTGTGTGTGTGTGTGTGTCTTTTAGGCATCTGTCAGCTATGGTCCAGTCGTCACCAATTTGGTAATCCCGTAAAAGCTGACAATGAAGCAAACCAGCCTTGAAATGACACTGGCACACAGTCAGTGTCGGCATTTGGCTTGAGCTGAGCCTGTGACATGAGAGATGAGAGGAATAACCTATTCAGTCTGCTTTGTCAATGCCTGTGTTTCATCCAGTGTAAAATGGAAGCGATAGAATGAAGAGCTTGGATTTCTACAGGCGTACAGTGGGAGTGAGCATCTGCGTGTATGCCTGAGTGTGTTCTGTGGCGAGCTACATATCTTAGCCGACACATAGTTTGCTCGGGGGGGGGGGGGGGTCTTTGACTCTGTCACATGCTGCACGTGAGTAGCGGAGGTTGGGGGCAGGCATTATGCAAGACACCCTCTCCCTAACACTTTTTTCTAAATACATACACATCCCAGAAGGTGCTGTTATCCTGCTTGCCCCTCCTCCATCACAGAGCTTAATGGCTTGGGAAACGGCTGTTATTGGGGCCTGGGCAGCATACAGAGTCTGGAATGATGAACACCACCTGCTGTGTATTACCTCTTGAAAATGAACAGTTGGAATCCAGGTCCGCAGTGTGCATCTGACATAATAAACAGAAAAAAA
Source organism: Cichlasoma orientale (assembly GCA_034780415.1). Classification (NCBI taxonomy): domain Eukaryota; kingdom Metazoa; phylum Chordata; class Actinopteri; order Cichliformes; family Cichlidae; genus Cichlasoma; species Cichlasoma orientale. Next base: position 437,295 of record JAVDPK010002266.1, on the reverse strand, counting down.
GGAAGGAGCCCCTTTTAAGCTTTGACAATGAAAAAGAAAAATCAGTGCTCCTGTGTTGTGGTCAGAGCGTATGAAGCCTTTGTCTTTATATACAGTCTGTGTTTGCACTGCGGTGTAGCTTTTCTGCTGTATGTATGTGAGCAGCATTTCAAGGGCCAGAGTGTGTGGCCTCAAGCTGTGTTTGATACCAGCCGACGGTGCTATCACTGTCTCTGTCTAGCACATTTTCTGTCTTTTAAAAAAAGGGTTTTAATGTTTATAGCGAGTGATTTCCTCTCACATTTTTCCCAAACACAGGAAGCTGTGGATTACCCACAGAAGACGATTCCCCTGTAGGGCCAAACAAGTTAGTGTCCACAAACTCTACAGCTTTGACACATAAATAAGTATAAATATTTTAACACATTCATCTGTGGCTAGGACATTAATAGTTAATCTCTCATTTATGCAACAATAAGCTTCTGTCCAGCCTCATATTGATGGGGATCCCCTATGAACCCACCCATCCGTTCCTCCACCCACTGGTGAAAGCGGGGAAGTTGAAACTTAGTGCACAAGAATCTCTAAGCTGCCAGGCCCTGTTTTAAACAAGACCCCGATTCATTTTATTCATTATTGACGTTTACCGTGTACTTCATTTGTTGCTCAGTGAATTATTTATCAAATAAAAATATGTATTCCTTGCAATTTATCAGCCTCCCGGCTGAGGGGTGATGAAGGAGTGGGCGGATTGGGGAGGGGGGCGCAGTCATCATTTAAGAAACCCCTCGTAGGACGCATGCGTATGGATTTGAAGAGCATACGCCATATTGAATTCCCGTAGGATTCAGCTAGCAAATTTTCCAGCTAGCGGTGTAAAAGGGCCACTTTATCAATGGTCCTAATTCGGTTTAATGTTTAAACGCGTCTGTTCTCGTAACCCCGGACAGCGTAGCGACCTTTGAAAGGTCCGAGAAGCGGCGCAGATTCACAACGGGCTCGTAAGTGTTAGTTAGAGACTTGCAGGGAGGGGGGGTTACCAGAGAAAGAAGTTGAATGGATCCGAGGGTAGCTTGGATTCAGCCCGAACAGAAAGGACCTGCGAACGCCTTATGGATGTACGTCTGGGAGACCTCTCAGGGAGTACGGACTCTCTCCGCTCAGCAGCAGCTCCACAATCAAAACCACAACCAGTGTGTGAATTACCCTGCGTTTGATGTTTTAAAAAATGTGGCGACCGCCGTGGCATCGAGCATCTGCAGCGGCGGCAGCAGCAACGGCGACATTGCTGGCAGCATGAGCAACGGCAGCAGCCATCACAGCATCATGAACGGCGCTACACACGGTAGTAGTGTTAAGGGCAATGCGATTTCATCGCTGGGGAGAGCGCGGTCCAACGGGAACGTACACAACTCTTTAACCACGTCGAACATCGCTGAGCCAGGTGAAGGGAAAATTGTGCCCCAGAAAACGGGATCTGCCTCATCGTCTTCGCGGGAATCTGGGACGGACAGTCCCCCTTCCAGCTGCTCACTCGAGAGGACTAGGGATGGAAATGTAACGGGGGGCATTAATAATAACGTCGGGGGTGCCAACTTGCTTTTCAACTTGAGCGACAGCATGGACAATAACGTCAACCTTTACCACCACCACCACCACCATCATCACCGTCACCCACAGGAGCACCAGGCTTTCAATTTACAGCAGATTTGCGTGAACCAGCACCAGGTTTACCCCCCTGTACATATTAATCAACCACAGAGTCACCACCCGGACCGAAGGAAAAGTGACAACAAGGCGAGCACTTATGGGATGAATTATTCGACTTCTAATTGCACTAATGGCAATTATGCGAGCACTTGCACGCCCTGGAAGACGAGGGAGTACAGCCCTGGGGTCCTCGGGTGAGTCGCTTAACCGTACCGCTGACTTATGGTGAAATACGCTAAAGTTGGCAAACGTCTTTTGCTGCTGTCGTCTATTTAGCAACATTCAGTTTAAAATAGTCATGCATTTGTTTTACAGTGCAGTTGGAATATGTCGGTACACTGAGTGCTCGAGAGTAATCTGGGTATTTTTCTTGTTGCCTTTGCTTGGCTAACCGTGAACGCGGCCGCAGAAAGACCGGAAGTGCCGTGATTTATTCAGAAGGTTAAACTGGGCCGTTTACAGAGCTGTCAAGCACAAGTGTTTTGTAAAACAATAAAACATATTGTGAAATGTTGTATAATGTGACGGTATCGGGCAATTTTGAGCAGCCTTTTTAGTGGGTTATTTATTTAGAAGGTGTCGACCGGATGCGCTGCTTTTAATGTCGTCCATTAGTTAGCCTAAAGCTAACCTGCCTTACGGTTTCTTATGCAGACTCGACTTGAAGTTAAGAAACCACCAGTTTAAAAACAGAATTACAAGTCTTTTTTCTTCCAATGAAATATAATTAAACAGAGCTAGACATTTAAATATCAATATCAAACTGTATAAAACACATTTTTGCTGACGCGGTTGGAATAAGCTTAACTTGAACAATATGAGCAAATGGACAAAACCTACTGGCAATCTCCTGTGGTTAATCCGGAAAATAATCGAACAAGTTGACAGTGACTGTAAGAGCGTAAACCTGCAAGATTAACTCTGAATATTGTGTTTTCATTATGTGGTTTTTAAACATAATTTAACACAAGTGAAATAAATCACTATGTGTATCATATGTACAGAATAAATAAGTTAATTTGGGTGCACTTCCTCTTTCCAGGTTTTTCTCTGTGGAGGGCTGTCCGTATGACAAAAAAAATGCAGTAATGTGTCCTAGTGTACTTGAATATGATTAAAATTAAAATGAGCAGAAACTCACTTTGGCCACAGAGTAGCTATAATTTTTAATATTAAGCTCACTTAATATTTATTTAATATGTCTAAAATGTGTAAATATGTGATATCTACATTGTTGGTGTAATAGTGCTCAGTTATACTGGAATAAAATCACAAACAGGAGCCCTCTTGTGAAACAAATGAGTGAATAACTTCCAAATGTGTTGCAGGAACTTGTGATATTTGTAATGGCTGCTTGCACCCATCTGGGAATTTTCTGTAACAACGAAACAGTGTTTGTCATGAAAGCAGTTCCACATGCATGATGCTAAGTTTCCCAGTGCACTGAAATCTAAGTGAGCTGGGTGTTTTAAGTTTTTTTTATGATTGTTTCCTTCTGAAAATGTTAACTTAATATCATATTAAATTTCATTTGGATATTTGTGGTTCTGCAAGTTTTCTGATGCAAGTTTCGGCTTGTGCACTGACTAGTCTTGTTTTGGTTTGCCTTCAGGGCAAAAGTCCTGCACAGAGAGGGAGTTGCACTTCAAACTGGAACAGTGTGAACATAAAATACTTGTCTGTCTGTTGTAGACTAAAGTTGTAAGCTGTGAGTGTTTACTTTCAGATAATTTGTTAGGGATGGTACTGGTAGCAGTTCTTATTCTGACTGTGCATGGATACGCACTGGCCCAACCGGTTTGCTGGCAGAGTTTTCACCAAGGAGTGGGCACATGGGCTGAGTGCATTTCCTTCAGGGCTCGGGTAATTGATTGTGACAGTCCCCCTGTTATGTATTTCACACTGGCATCATGGCATGCATTCCTAGAAAAAAAATTAATGGATCAAACAGACTTTCTTTGTTTTGAAGGCAGTTAACTGGTCAGAAATCTGTTCATTACATGTGCCCCTCTGTCAAACACAAGCTCATATCAACAATAAGCCTGGGAGTCTCCCAGCCTACTCTGGCCCTCCAGTCTTTTACTAAACCCTCTTTTTACATTCCACTCTAAACCTCAGGTGTGTGTTGTTGTACTGTTGTCTTTCCATAAGCCAAATGTTTTCACTGAAGATAAAACTTCTGCAAAATCTTCCTCCTCCGCACTTTGACCACTTTTAGTTCTGGATTATTTTTGGACTGGTGGTTACAATAAGGCCCAGGGTTACAGTTAAGCACAGGGTCCAATCTAGGCTAGTGAAATAGGCATTGATACAAGAGACCTATCATAAATGCATAGTAACTTGTACTTTTTTTTTTTTTTTGTTAATTTCTTTTTGACCCTGTCACTAAAGGCAACATTGCTCATGGTCTGATGGAGTTTTTGAGTATCATAATATTTGCATCTTCAAGTCGGATCAATATTTACTGTATATAGTTAAAATAAGAGTGTTCAACGCTTCTATTAGTGCTATGATCTCAAGTAGGGATGCAGTGATTGAAAAATTTTGGGCTGATAAAGAGCAATGTAATTGATACAGATCCCAATATTTTTCAGTTTTTAATTTGTTTTTGTTATTTTGTTTTTCTTTTATTAATTAAAAGAAGAAAGCCAGTGCAGAATTGTTGTAACACAACAGATGCATATGGACCAGTGACACTGGTTAATGGCATCTTATTTCCCAGTATGTTGATATAAGTCAACAGGGCCACTGTCAGCTGATGCATTCCTAATTTAACGTGGGCATTGCTAGTCTAATGTGGCATCAGTGATTTCAAATTAAATTTGCTTAGGCGTCCAAAAAACAAAACATGTGAGTGTTCAAAGTAACTCTTACTCCCCTGGAATATTGTCCTCCTTAGCCAACTTGACAATATACTATAAAACATACTGGCTGAAGATGCGTAAAGTGGCCTGTAATGCTTTTCATACAAACATAGCATTCCAGCGGTAGAAACATTAAACAAAGTTTGAAATAATGAGGTCAGTTTGTGTGCCCCTGTGGCCTAAAAGCTCAGGCTTAGATGGTTCTAAACACTGTTTCAGTTTTTTTTTTTTTTTCTACTCCTGGCTCTGCATGATGTCAGTGAGAGCAGATAGCCCTAATATAGTCATCTCAGGCACACAGCTCTGGCCCCTCCCACCTGCTGTTCTAACCTTCTGTTTACGAAGGGCAGCCAATCAGGGAAAAAAAAAATTGTCTTAACGGTAAGGGAATGGCAGCTAAGAGCTTCTTTCAGACAAAGTGCAAAAGCTAATGTAGAGTTTGAGAGGAAGCGTATCAACCTGGGAATGAGTATAAGTCCCCTTACATGACAGCTTATTTGGGATAATGTGCTTTCTCAAACTGACACTGTAGTACAGAGAAATAAGCATTACTCTGTTGTAGTTTTAGAAATGATCTAACATGGTTGTACCAGGATGTTACAAAGTGATGCTTTTTTAACCATCACACAGTCTTTGAGAGAGCACTAAAATCTGGCAGCAGTCAAGTTTAAAAAAAAAAAAAAATAATTGTTTTTGCCCTGTCATAAATTACTTATGGAATTAAGGTTAATTAGCAACAGCTGATATAACCCGCCGGCTACATTTGTCATATTAAACACTGAAAGTGACAGTCAGCACTGGCTAAAATGAGAAGCTGCATCCTGGAGGTTTTGAACCCTGTGACATGCTTGCATGTAGAAATTCGCTTTCATTAGGGAGATCAGTTCTGTAACGCTACCAGGTTGAGGTGGATATTTAGTACTATAAAAAATTTTTTAATAAGAAAACCTGTTTAATGTGGATTGCTCGTTCCATTTGAGCAGGATATCAGCAGTCCACTGTGTTGCAGTGTTTCTCAATTTCAAGTGTCCATATAATCATTAGCTTGTTAGTAGTTGTATACATTTGCAGGTAGCAGTGTGAGGCGTTCTAAAGCAGAGAATGTGTGTCAGATTATTTACAGTTCATTCTTTTAGTTAACCCTTATTTATCCTCCTGTCCAGACTCCATGAAGAGGTGATGGATTTCTACAAATACATAACTCCTCGGCCAGAGGAGGCAGCTATGAGGAAAGAGGTGGTCAACCGGATAGAGACGGTCATCAGGGAGCTGTGGCCCACTGCTGATGTATGTTAAACACACACGTACACACATGCCTCTGTTTGAATTACTGCAAATCACACAGTTCACTTTTAGAGGTGAACTAGGATGTCACAGTTGAAACTATCAATTGTGAACCAGTACAGTGTTTTCACCCCCTGGGGCTTTATCTTTGCTCACTTCCCAGGTTTATTAATGGCCATCCATATATATTTGCCAACTCCATATTTTTTTTTCTCTCTGGGAGAAAGATGCCACCTGTGATCAGTTTACTTGATCAACTCTTATTTTGAAAGTTTGGTCTCTGCTAACCAGCTAGCCCCAGCTGCTCTCATCTCATGCTTTTCTACTGGCAGGCTGACCTTTTGCAGTCATACAAACTAAAACTCCACCGTTTTGGACTGCAGCTGGTGATGGCAGTCCTAACCTGACTCCACAGCAGGTGTGGAACTGGTTGGCTAATTTCTTTTAAAAAAGCAGCTTGAGCTGTGCACACCCAGGCGTGCCACCCTTGCTCTCCCAAAAACCTGCTCTGACAGCTGTAAATTTTAATTAAGTGATTTTATTACTTGAAGGAATAGGCTCAGATTTTGGAAACTGGACTTCAAATTGGATATCACTTTCATGTCAGTGGGCTAAAACCCTTAAATTAGCTTAAATTAGGCGTGAAGACTTCCAAAAATGTAAAAAACAAAAACAATCAGATTACCATGTCATATTTCATTGATTTAATATTCTCAAAAACTTACTAATGCCTTTTTGTGCAGGTGGAAAAGAGTTCTTTTTTTTTTTTTTTTTTAAGGTTATTCAGCACAAAATTGACATGACACAAGAAATAAATATGTGATCACATTTGTGAAAAATATCAACAAGGGTGATATATCAGTGCATCCCTAATTCATCTACTGTATATTTTTGTTTGTTTGTTTGGGTTTTTTTGTGCGTGTGTTGTTTTCTTTGGCCAGCTTTAGTGACTTAATTACCTGGCAACCTCACAGTGGCACCAGAACTGTATATGTTCCCATCCAAGATTCAGTCTGGCTCGTGTCAGCCCTCCTCCTGTAAAACCAAAAGCTAAGCTAACAAACTGTAGCTGTAATTTTGTATTTAATCGACAGATATGAGATTGGCATCGATCTTCTCCTCTGACTTTTAACAAAACTGTAAAATGTGTCAAACTGAACAAAAACTGACCTCATACTAACAATGTATTGTTTCTGTGGAAGGAATGTAATTATAAGTAATTAAATGGAAAACAATAATGAGGCATTCTTATTGAGATTTGCATAAATGGTCATGGAGGATCTTGCAGCTGTTTGAGAAGAGTACAGCGATGTAAGGCTGGCGCAGTGCTTCTCATTACTTAATCATGTAAAACACGTGCGGCAGTGATTTGTTGGCTGCCAGTCTTCTCCACTTCTGCTGTGAGCCACATTGTCAGGTAAATGGATCAAGTCTCTGATTTGTCCCAGCCTCCCTTTTCATTTCCACATATTAATCCCAGCCTGTCACGGTGCTGTTGCCCTGACGGAAAAGGAAAGAACTCCACTCTGCTTCCTTTGGAGAGCTTTCGCTTGCAGCTCTCAAGCACAGCATTTTTGTTCTTTGCTATTGTGTACTTAATTTGGCAGCATACTTAACTTGGCAGTGTTTACTGTCTCTGAAGTGGAAGCCGGAAATACCTAAGTCCTAGCCGTTTGCAAACATTTGAACTGGATATATACAGCACCACCACAAATAAGCTGGAAGTGTAGTTGTTGCATGTTGGCCAAGCCCTTTATGGTTAGAATGTGATGTGAGGAGCTATAACATGTCAGCTTGTGCCTTGTTGAACAACAGTGATTTTGGTCATTTTCACAGTTCTGTAACCATGTTTTCCCAGGTCCAAATATATGGCAGCTTCAGCACAGGGCTGTACCTTCCAACAAGGTAAGAGCAAGTTTGTTTGTGTGTGTGTGTGTGTGTGTGTGTGTGTGTGTGTGTGTGTGTGTGTTTGTTTTGTTTTTTTTATTTAAAGAAAATTCAAGTAGGTGTTGTCCCTGATGTTTTCCTGGATGGTAATTTTAATGTTAAGAATTTTTTTTTCTTTTTAATTTGTTTTTTGCCCTCATAGTGACATCGACCTGATGGTGATTGGGAATTGGGTCCGCCCCCCACTGCATGCGTTAGAACAAGCTCTTCGCAAGCATAAAGTGGCCGACCCTCTCTCCATTAAAGTGCTGGACAAGGCTACAGTGAGTAGAGGCAATCAGGCCGTGCATCTCAGCTCTTTTACCTGTGCGGACATGCAGTATAGGCTAACATGGCATGGGAGCCTGGCTGATCTATTGGTGTGCTGATATTAGCTATTTTGCCAATCTGTCTGTATCAGCATTTATAGCGGCCAATAAATGAACATTTTAAAAGTGAACGAGATGGGAGAAACACCTTTCAATTCCTTCAATTATGAATGTTGTTTCATATTTTGTCCTCCACAGAGCACTCTGCATCTTCCCAGTTAGTAAGGGGTGTTTGGAATACTTTGAATACAACAGCCAGCTGATCTGAGTAGAGTCGGGCAGAGTGTAAACTAGTGAATAAATAATCACAATCACAATCAGGGAACTCTGTTTTGTATCTGAAAGGGAAAAAAATATTGGCCAATATATCGGAATAATGGATTTTTAAATTACTAAATATCGGTATCTGTCTTAAAAAAAAAAATCCTATAATGGTTGGGCTCTACAAGACATCTGTATCTATATATGTCAGCATGAAAGCAACTTCTGTCAATATAAAATTCTGAAAATTAACATCAGATGTCATATTTAAAAGCAGATTTTTCTAAGTCGAGAACTGCTGGAATAACAAATTTCTATCCTGTGTATAAAATGGTCATTGACATAATGATGAAATGATAGATGATTTACTATAATATAAATTTTGGATAGTTTTTAAAATGTTCATAATAACAATCTGTTAAAGCTCCAGTCAACAGAAACCAATAGGAGAGCTGGAATAAATCCACCCATAACAAAATTTGGCAGCAAAAAGCTCTTCTGAACTTCCAGTGCTCAGAAATATAAAGCTTTGACTTATTCTCTTTTATTAGCTGCACTAACCTATGAGGCTCAATTAGTGTCCTCCATCTGTTTGCCTCATAGGTGGCACATTTCCTGAGTTGTGGTGGACTTTCTGTCCATTTCTTTCCTGATTAACAGTCTGCTGTTTTATTGGAAACCACTATGATGTGAATGTTGAAAGTGCGTACTATGTCAGCTCTTGTTCACCCAAAATGAAAACTTGTCATCAGCTATTCAGCCGAGGTCGGTCATACTTCACTTGCGCTCTCGTTTCAGTTCTACAGCAACTTCCCATCATTGTGTCAAAGCTGTCACTCGGCAGCTCGGGCTAATGCGAGCACCTACTTTGGAGGTGTTTATAACTCCTGTCCTGCAGTGGTACTTTTGAAAACAGTAGCTCAGGGGCCCGCACAATCATAGTGTGGGTTGTGCACACAACCAGGGAAACGACCACAAGCTTCAGTGCCTTCTTGACTGACATGATAATAAGCAGTTAATGGTTGAGTTTTCATTTTTGGATTAGCTTTTCTTTCCAAAAGCTTGTCAGTTGGGACAGTAGTTCTTTTTTTTTTTTTTCCCTTGTGTTCCAACATACAGTGAGCATGCTTTTACAGAAAGACTGGACTATAATGTTTAATGCATTTCATTTAATCTTTCAGGTGCCAATCATCAAGCTGACAGACCAGGAGACTGACGTCAAGGTGGACATCAGTTTTAACACAGAGAATGGAGTCAAGGCGGCAAGCTTCATTAAAGACTATGTAAAGGTGAGAGGTGCCTTCAGCATTGGAGATCTTACTGGCTGGTGTTGGATACATGTGCATCTGTCTAAAAACAAAACCAAGTTTCATAACATTTGATGGAGAGCTGGACCATGAACGAAGGAGGAACCCATAAAATTTTGGTACCAAACCAGATCAAAATTGTAAATTAGGGCACTTCCTGCGTTTGTAATCTGTTGTCAGGGATGGACATTTCAGGCAAAAACACCTGATACTCACTGGAAACTCTTTGACCATTCTTTGAAGATCACCCATCCATCCCTAAAGCACTCTCCTGTGACCTTTTAACTGCCAGCTGTGCATGATTCTCACATTTGTACAGAATAGACTGTATATAAAAGATGGTCATAGCTGCTTTGACGTCACCTTTGGCTTAAGACTGCATTTTGAAAGCTCAAAGTTAGCATTCTGGCCACCTTCATGTTGGCTTTATGGAGTCAGAAGTGGCCATATTTGGCATAGGGGTGGAGTGCTGAGTTATCAGCTAACGCCAACAAGCTGTATCCTTAGCAGATATCTGCTAATTGGTGTCAATTTCTACAGTTCTTGATTGAATCACTTTTGGGTCAGTCTCTTTGGTTCCAGAGGTTGCCATTTGGTAGTTATAAGGGCATTCTCCTATTTTTGTTGTTTTTAAAAGGTGGTTGGAAAACAGCTTCTGGGTGTGTTTATGCTGTGTTCTTGCACTAGCAGTGTGCTGCATCCTAACAGGCGCTGGCAAAAACAAGGGGAGAAAAATTGTCGTATAAAGATATTTCCTATAATTTATTGTCTATATTTGAAAATCATGGCCATCTGTAGTTTTGGGATGGCTTTATTTGTCGTCTCAGACCAGAAGGCAACAATCAGGCCACAGTGCACATTAGAAGGAATACATTCAGATGGGGGAAGAGAGCAGGAAAAGGTCATGTTGACATATTTGAATTAAAAAAACCGCTGGAGGAGTCACATAATTACCATCTTAGTGGGGTCTAAATACAGAACTTTGGAAATTCCCTCTTTGAATATAGGCTACCCAGCAGTTTAAACCATTACTCTATTTCACTCCAATCTTGCACTGGCCCATCTCATTCCCTGCTCCATCAGATCCCCATTTAACCTGACCCGAGTCTGTGTGCTGCTGAAGCTCTTGTTGCCAAATGTACTCAGCAGAGGTGAATTTCACACTGTCGTTCTGACAAAATTCCTGCTAAAGTTGGATCTCTGCCTACTTTAGTCACAGTTTTAGTGTCTAATAAAGGAAAGAAACTCCAGGTGCTGATACTCCTGCATGCTGTCAAGTTTTTGCCTTTTGTCTGTTGCTGTAGTTGCACGTTTGTATTGGTGGTGATTGCTGGAATACATGTCCCAGCTTGAAAGCCTGCTGTTGACAGCCACAAAATGCATCAACCCAGAGAGAGCTGATGTTGTTAATACATGGGCGTGGCAGGCTCCAGTGCAGTCTTGTAATTGAGAGGTCACCTCAGAGTTAATTCTCACATGTCAGCCAGGTGCAGCAGTGTATCCCCCCCCCAGTCTTCCTTGCTGTTCTTAAAAGAATATTTGAAAAGTTGACAGAGCTCTGCTGCTCCACTGGCACAGTTAAGCACACACATTCTTCTGCCAGGAGGTTGTGCTGCCTTTTCAATTGGAAAATGAACATATTTGTAATTCTCATTCACAGGCTCCTCTGGGGTTTTACACACACCTCATATTGATACCTTTTTAGAGAGTTTGGCCCAGTTGGCAGCTAGATGGTAGTAAGTCTGGGTTATAACAATTTGTACATTGCGCTGACTGAAAAATTTTGTAATCCACTTCCTTGACTTAATAAAAAAACATTTACTTATGTTGGATTCAGCAATAATCATGTCAGCATTACAGAGGGGTTTTCCTAGTGATTTTTGCCAAAACCTCCTAAAAGAAAACCAGACAGCTTGATTAAATACTGTGACTAATTTAAAAGAGCTTTTCTGCTGAATATGCTGCAGGCAAGAAGCAGTTTCTTAAATCCTCTTGGAACTTTAAAAAGGGCCTATTATGCTCATTTTGAGCTCCATATTCTCAATAGAGCTAGAGTAGCTTTGCATGATTCTTATGTAGTTTATACATGGCATTGGTTCAGCCACTCACGGTCTTAAAGCCAGCTTTCTGCTGATTGGTTGTTCTTCCCAAATAGATGGTTTGTCCAGCATGTGGGTGGAGGCCTGTGATCACAGCAAGGGCTGTGTGCCTGACATGACCATATAAGAGAGATTTGCTCTCACTGACATCAGTCAAGTTTAAAAAATACAAAATAAAAAAAATAACTTGTATGAAACTAAGTGCATAGAACATGTTTGAGCATCCACAATTTTCACAGTGTAAGGAAAAGCATAATAGGTCCACTTTGAATAGAAGCTGTCATAAAATTGATTTCCCTGGACTTTCATTATAATTATGTTATGGGTGTGGTTTTTAAATCAATCACAATTTACGAGATTAAACTGCCTCACATTTAAAAACAAAACAGTTGCTTTTGAATCAAATCACCAGCCAGTCCCCGAGTCATGAATTAAGCCAGGCTATTATTTAGCCAAAGATTCACGCTGTTAATGATATAATGATTTGCATGTTTTGCTTGTTTCTAACTCAGAGTTTTACATATATCTCATTAGAAACCCTCAGTTTTTCTGAGCGATTTATGTAACTAGAGTCTGAGTCAAATTTATATATTTCTTAAATCTACTTTTACTCTTAAGATTCTTTGCTGCACTCCAGTGTTTTCTTACTTGATCTATAGTTTTCTGTCTTTGCTGTCTGCTTTCAGAAGTATCCAGTGCTGCCTTACCTGATCATTGTACTGAAGCAGTTTCTGCTGCAGAGAGATCTAAACGAAGTCTTCACCGGGGGCATCAGCTCCTACAGCCTCATCCTCATGGTCATCAGTTTCCTACAGGTACAGGCGGCACGTCGTCACAACAGTAAAGCAGGTTATGTTGTAGTAATGCTGCTTTGGCTAAGGGTGGGTGGGTATAGTAGCATAAGCAGAAGTAGTTTATTAGGTGTTGTAGGCTAACATAATCTTTAATCTTAATTAGTGAACAGTAACATTTGTTGCAAATATATTCTAATCCAGTCTGTTTTGTTTTTTTGTTTTTGTTTTTTTTCCCTCTTCAGCTTCATCCTCGTATTGACCCCAGCAACCCCAGTGAGAACTTGGGTGTGTTGCTGATCGAGTTCTTTGAGTTGTACGGCCGTAATTTCAACTATTTACAAACAGGGATTCGCATTAGAAATGGAGGCGCATATATAGCCAAAGAGGAGATTATCATGACCAATGGATTCAGGCCATCCTTGCTCTACATAGAGGACCCTCTCTCAGGTGTGTGTTTTTTACTATTTCAACTGAAATATTGACTGGCTTTCCAAACGAGATTTTAAGCAGCATGTTCAGGTAAGCATTTACGATCCAAAGAGAAGTAATCAGTGTATTTATACATCCTATTTTATACTTGTGAAGTAATTTGGAAAGCTATCCAAACAGTGCTCAAATTAATTCAGATATGATTTTGTTACTGAAAGCTGCAGTTAGCAGCGTAGCTATGCTGTGGTAATTTGCTGGTAGTTAGTTTGCAGTGTCAGATGATGCAGAAATTTGAAAACAGAAAGTTAATTCAGATCAGCCCCGGGAGTTTGGAAATTGTACAGCCATAGCACGTTTTACATTCAAGTAACAAGTAATGCCACAACCACTGACAAGTTTAGAAAATGTAAGACTTGTGGTTGAATTTTTTTTTTTCCTCCCTCCATGTAGGTAACGATGTGGGAAGGGGTTCCTATGGTGTCATGCAAGTCAAAGACGTGTTTAACTATGCCTTCATTGTCCTGAGTCATGCTGTGTCTCCACTCGCACAGTCATATCCCAACAAAGACTGTGAAAGGTTCGAATCCAAACCATTTAAAAGTAATACAGACACCGTGAATAAGAGTGGTGCTCTTTTTATTAAATGCTTCTGTCTTGTCCCTGCAGCACATTGGGGAGGATAATCAGGTTGACCAAGGAGGTGATCAACTACAGGGAATGGATCATTAAGAAGTGGGGGGGCAGGGATTTGGCGCGAATGGACAATAGAGGTACAAATCAGCAGCTTTCAAACTAAAGCAGATGCAGTTTTGTAACTGATGTTAATCAGTATTAGGAGAATTGTCTTATCAAGCCAATGAAAATGTGACATAAATAAAATTTAGAACCCACCAAGTTAATGGCTGAGTTATTTTGTTAGCATCCCATCTGTCCTTACTATTGTATTTCTTTAGTGTCACCTCCCAAGGAGCCGGTGTCAGAGCAGGAGAACGCTGTGCTGGGTGGTGGTGTTGGGTCAGACGAGCAGCAAAGGGATTCGGTGTCGCCTCACAGTGCAGATTCTCCCATGTCCATCTCCAGCCCCCAGCAGCACTCATCTGCCTCGTCAGTGTCCTCGCTGTCTGGGTCCGATAACGTAAGAAAACCTGTGCAGGATGAGTAAAGATGCACACTCTATATATGAGCATTATACTGCGTTTCTAATGTAGTTCTTGACAAATGCCATACAGTTTCTTGTGATTATGCACTTGCAGCATAAAGGGTTAATATTGCCACCCACGTGACGTAACCACATGCCCCTTATCCCTCTGATGGAAGCACAGCTGAATTTAATATAATTTTTTTCTAGTATTTAGATAGAAATCTATTGTCATCCTCAAATTCGTTCACAATGTGCTCCTCTTTGATTGGCCAGGACTCTGATTCAGCGTTGCCATGTTCCCTTCGTCCGACGGTCCTGCCAGCCTACTCGCCTTTCCCACCCCTCGGCCTAGCAATAACTCCAGGCCTCAACATGGGTACCGGCAAGCCTGGCATGGGAGGACACCATCTGCTAATGCCTCCAGGTTCCCAGGTAGGCACACAGTGGTGGCTGCAGGTACCAGTGATTGCATTAGCCTGAGTTATGCATGTAAAATAGGCTCAGTAAAAATTATGTAATGGTTAAAATTTGGACTGCAAATACAGCGTATTCAATCAGTCGGGTAGAGAGCCTGATAGAACATGTGTGGTTTTTGTTGTAGCTTGTTATTGCAGCATTTGATTAAAAAAATCTACTAGACTCTGATTAAAATTGTTTTCCCTTCTTTTTCCCAGGCTCGCGTCCCATTGCCCGGTGGTCTAGCAATGCACTCCATGCCTGGCAGACAGGTGTGTATAGACACCGGGCTCCCCCCCTTCTTCCACATGCACCCCCCAGCCCATGCTCATGCCCCTGCCCCTTCCAGCCCCCAGCCTCCGCCCAGTCCCCACTCCAGCCACACACATAAGGTAGGCGCTGGATGCCACAAATGCACTCAAATGCACTACCGAGACAACCATGTCTCCCACTTGGGTTTCCACTGTCATTTCTGTCTCTTCAACATCTTCATCCTCTGCCACATGTCTGTTATCTCTTGGATTCTTGCTCTCATTGCTCTGTGCAAATATTGTGTAACAGGTTACATAAATTGTCATTTGCCTTCCAAAAACAAATGACACTACTGCAGCTGTGAGGCCTAATAACATGTAAAAATAAATAAAATAAAATAAGTCAGGCTGGTGATACAATACTTAAGTTAACTGTTAGTCTGGCACATTAGTGTCAGGTTGATGCCCTGAATAAGACGAAAGCTTGTATTTCTATTACTGCCTTCAAGCTTCAACTTGGGTTCATTGCTGTGCTGTAGACGCGTTTATGTTTAAACACAAAGTAACTCGTAGACTGCAAGTCCACACATCAGTCTGCTGGGATCAACATTTTGATCTTTCTCTCTCCATTTTCTGTCTTCATCTCTCTTCAGAATGGAGCCAAGTTTAACGTGAAGGGCTTCCACAACCCACCACTGGTCAACAACGCTGTTCTGGCTAACCGTGGACACACACACACACACCGCAACACTTGGCGACGCAGAAAGAGGGACAGCCTGCCGGTTAGCCTCAGCAGATAGAAACCACTCCCCTTCTCCCTGCCTTTTGCTCCCCTTCCTCTCCGGCTGCATGCCCTGGCTCTTCGTACATCTTGAAGGAGGATGGACAGGCAGACAAGAGGACCAGAGACCAGCAGTTTTTACTCCGAGGGTTCCTCGACACGGGACAGCAGCCCTCAGCTCTGCATTTTCCTCCTCTCTGTACCCTTCCATTTTTGCATGACAGTTCAGTTTTTTGTTATTTTCCAGTATTACGTTACTTTCAGTATTGTGTCTTCCTCGCGTGTTTCCGGTCGGTTTACGTTTTTGTTGAACTTGGTGGTGGCGGCATTACCAAGCTCACGTGACCTCATCTCGACCCTTGCAGCCAGGCTGCCCGAGGTTCTTACTTTTTTTTTTTTCTTTCTTTTTTTTCTTTTCTTTTTTTTTTTTTTTAACAGGTAATACGCTTAAAAACAAACCATTTTTTCATTTTGTGCAATAATTTTACTTTTTGAAACTAAAGTAAGAGCTTATTTAATTTCGTGTGTATGTGTAAAGGCATTTTATACTGTTATTTTATTTTTGTAGAGTTTTAAATTTTGTTTACGAAACCTTTCCCCAGGCAGCATCTCTGGAGCGTGTGTGTGTGTGTGTGTGTGTGTGTGTGTGTGTGTGTGTGCGTGCGCGTGTGTGTACCTCTCATCAGGTTAAGATGGCCCAGGTTAAAAGGCCCCTTCCTTCCTCTTCCTCTCCCCTCTATTTAAACGTGGTCTGTTGAAGAGAAGCCGTATCAGGAAGGGATTATCTTCACATTCCTGCTCATTTCTCTTCACGTCTTGTGAAAATGGGCAAGGTGAACAAAACATCGCCTGTGGAATTTTTGTTCCTCCGTTCAGTAAGTGTAAGGCATGCTTGAGGAAGGTGGGGTGGGGGGGGTGGGGGGGGGGGTAAACTGCAACCTGGGATATCCTTAGCAACAAGAGGGAGAGGCTCCTGTTTTGGCCTAACGGAGGCAGCAGATAGACTTTCGCATTGCCACCTGGTGATTGTGTGAATGCGTGTATCTGTTTGTCTGTTACAGGAATGTGTCATTGCCGTATTTTGTCAGTCGGGGGAAGGCTGGCAAGTGGCCTGCTAGTTTTGTCTTGGCCGTGTTTCTCTCCGCTGGAGGTAATTTGAACAGAAAAGCTTCCAGGCGGTGCAGGATTTTGGCCTGAGAGCTGGTTTTGTTTAACATTTATACCTTTTGTGTGTTTTTTTTTTTTTTTTTTTTTTTTTTTTTTTTTTTTTTTTTTTTGGGGCGGGGGTTATTACATTTTGTAGGAGGGTTGGGGCCAAGAAGGCAACAGCTTATTTGACTTGAATTTGAAGATCAAGGGTGGCAGCGAGAGGGCAGAAAACCACTGAGCCAATGTCAGAGGGGACATGGTTGTGGAAACTCTGATCCCAGGGCTGAGGTCAGCTCTCGCCCACAGCTGTAAATTAGTGCAGACCAACTCTAAGATGCTCAGCGATAAGGTTTCTCTCCTTTTGTGGTCCTGGACAAACGAGGAGTGAGGGAGGGGGGGGGGGTCTTCCTGAACCAAGGACCCTAATGAAAGGGAATTTTATTTTGATTCCATTCAGGAATCTTGTGTGTATTTGATTGCCAGGTACTTCCGCTAATTGTTTTGCAATGCCTTTCTTTGTGTTTACTTAGGGTGTGTATATGTGTGTACGACGTTTTCTGCGAGCACACCGTGTCACACAAATACACATACTCACAGACAGGACTGTCGAAGGCTGTGACTCGCCCAGAACACTACACATGCCGGTGTTATTACTATGCAAGTGGTTTCTTCTAATTATTGTGTCAACTCTTGTATTTTATGTTTAGGGTTATTTTCCATTGACAAAAAAAGGGCAAAAAAAAAACAAAAACAAAAAAAACACTGCTTGTTGGATTAGAGTGATGTTACTGACTGTCAGACTTCTCAAGCCAAAACATGTGAACACTAGCCCCTACCCCCTGACCCCCACATCCCTTGTGTTTGTATGAAGGCCATGATGTGTTTAAGACCCAGTTTTCTGCATCCTGTCAGTCAAACGTAAGGAACGGGGGGATGTTAATGTCAGTGGTTGGGTCTGAGTCTGTGTAGTGTGTGTGTGACATAGTGAAACGTGTGTGAGAAGGACTCATGACTCGCCACCACAGTTTTGTTTTTATTTTTTTATAATCAGAGAGCGACTTGCCCTCTGCAGGTGCACTTCACAAAGTGGCCATCAAGAATTTATGACTTTTTCTTACTGATACCCATTCACTGCAGTTGCACTCTTCTGGTTTCTTTTTTAAACCATGGCAACTCTGATCTGTCAGTCAAAACTGCGCCTGGTGTCTGCTCTGTTACAGATGCAGGGTTTCTCTTTTGACTGATGGGTCATGGGGCAGAGCTGATTATAAGCTAATCATCACCTTCAGCTTTCAAATTCCTTTTGTACTAAATCATTTGACCAGAAAAATCATTGGCCGGTGGAAAGGGTGAGAAATTGTTCAGATTTCTTTTTTTTTTTTTTTTTTTTTTTTTCATCTGTAGAGATAATCGAAAAACAAAAGTGAGCATTCACTGCTCAGTTTCATGCAACTGCAGGCCAATATAAATCTGAGAACAAGAGGGATGCAGGTAGCGAGCCCGTGTTACTCTTTCAAACTGCAATTCTGACGGCCACATTTGCTTTTAGAGATTAGAAGTTTGATTTCAGACTATAAATGAAACTGGGTGGTGAAAGCTGTTGGCTCGGTTAGAGTTGCCTGCAATCTTAACAGTAAAGACTGACATGCCGTATCCAAGGAAGTCTGTAATGAATAAAATCTGTGCATCTCAGCGGTCCAGTGTAGCCAACTCACCATGTTTGCTTCGCTTCGTTGCTCTTTCTCACTCAGTGGTGGAAACACTTAGATAAAAGTATCAGCTGTGCTCTGCCGTAGTGTCCTGACTACTTCAGATGGTTTTAAAGGTGAGCTGGAAAAGGAAGCAAGGATAGTTGGAGACTTGACTTGGACCGCTGAGATTTTGGCATTCACACATATGTAGATGCAATATAATATTAACCCCCACCCCCCCATTGCAATACAATGAGGGATTTTAAACTGGTGGCTGCTGTTCAGAGAAAGATGGCAGCCCTTCAGTGTCCTGGCTGATTCATGTGAGCGGTGGCCCTCAAAATGGACACCTATTTACCAGTGGCCAGAGGGAACCACTGCCCAGCTTTTTTCTTTTTGACATTTTTATGTAAATATATTTTTTTCTATTTTATTTTTTAATAAACATTTTAAAACTGCCAATCAACGTGTGTGTTTGTTTGTGTGTAAACTGGACATGGCAGCCATTTGCCTTCTAAGTAGAAGTTGTTTTCAGCAGTGAGGCAAAACTATACCTGAAGGCGAAGCAAAAGTTTCTGGTTTGTGTTGCGCTCTACGTTTCACTACTGCGCCTTGGTTAGTTGGCAAGTGTTTGCAGACAAGTTGACATCTTCTGTGCAAACTACAAGCGACTGGTGGAAATCTGCTAGTGACCAAAGAAATCACAAGGTGTTTTTTGATGTGGCACCCTCTTTGTTACAGATTTCACCCAGTGACAGCCAGCAACCACTCTGCAACTGGTTAGGCAATGAATGTCTTTCCAGGACGTTTCCAACCAGTTTCTAGTCCTGTAAAAGGATATAAACTCACCACAAGATGTTAAGGGGGCATCCACACAGGAAGCCATTTGTAGCACCGTGGCAACCAGTGACCATGGAAGGTCAATGACGTTCAGTGACGACAGGAGAAGCTGCGTGGTACCAAGTCAGAGCCTTGAATTTCTGCAAGCAACCGACTGTCCCGTACAAAGCGCTGTACGACAAACAATTCGTCTCCTGTGTGGATGCCCCTTTATGGTGGCACCTTCAAACTGTTTTGATCACTTAAATTCATAATCAGTCTGATTTGGTCTCCACCAATCTACAGTCTGGTAGCTTTCTCTCCAGGCACACTGGTGGCCAATATTTCAGTGCTGTTGGTATAGCCGGCAGGTATGTAGGCCAAGACCGGAGATGGTATAAAATTGGATGTAGCATCCACTGGGCTCTGATGCCTAGAGGTCTGTGTTTCTGCCATTGCCATCTTGGTTCCAAAAAACAAGCTAATGACTTGACAAGTTTGTTCGGCTATTGAGTCTCGTTTGGTGTCGTGTGGCAGATGGCTGCTCCTCCCTGAGCCTGGTTCTGTCGGAGGTTCCTTCCTTATTAAAAGGGGGGGGGGGGTCATCTGATTATTGGGTTGGTACAGACCTGGCTTTTAATTGTATTCCACACATTTTCCGTGGGTCTGAGGACCTTCAACACCACTTATTAAAATATTTAAGTGAGTGTATGTATACACTTAACATAAAACATTTAATTTTAGAAGAAATCAAAATAAATTCAAACTTGTGCACCCAATTCTTGTTTTTTAAACTCATCACAGGTGTGTCCTGTACAATCATTCCACCCTGGAAAAAGAACAGTTCGAAGAAATCATTAAAACCCCCAAATTACCCACGATGAGTGTATGTAAACCTCTGACCACAACTGTACATCCATGTTTTTGTGTTCATGAATGCAAATGATGGCTGATGGTTTCAGCACTGCATTTCAGCAAATGTGTTACCACTCTTAGAACATGTAAAAACACTGAAACCAAAGCGCGATCCATCCTACTTAAACTACAAACCCGAAAGTTTCCACGACCCCAGATATGCACATACTGCTGATATCTGTTTATGGAGGTTTGAGCTCCGCCAACTTCTGAGGGGAAAATGTCAGCTGGCTGCTGACTTTGTCTGCTGCTTGGGTTTGGGGCAAGTAGAGTGCAACGTGATGAGACAGGGTTGGTTACACAGAGTGACCTTACATTTGACCCTTTGTTGATATAAAAACATAGACTGGTGCAGCTTTAACTTACCGTTTATTTCATCACCTGTACTTCCTCTCATCATCACTGGGTGGTGCACATGCACTGTTGTTTTTCAGTGCTGGATCAGTCGAGCCTCTCCCAGGAGCCTTCAGGATGCTTAAACGCTGAACCACAGGAAGGGGTTTTAATGCCATGTTGCCAGCTTTTGTCCATAAGCTTCATGTTCAGCCCCACAGGGCCTTCAGGGGATGTGTGCGTTTTTGTTCTGGATTAGGTGGACTGTCTGTACTCACAGCAGTGCCTCCAGAAACAGAAAATCAGCCCAGCCAAAATCTGAAATGCCTGCCTAGGAATGTTTATGATCAATTTCTTTTAACCTCCCCCATGTGACCTTGGTACAGTAATGCAGCTGAACATAAGAGGGCACTTGAAAAGAATTGACTTTTGAGCTCTGGTTGAAGAAGGTGAAAGGGGTCAAAATGTAAGGGCATTTAAATTGTAAAGAGAGGAGGCGAGACACACGGATTTAGTGTTCAAAGCCAAAGCGAGGCGAGAACAATGCAGACAAGGTCGAGATTAAAAGGTTAGGACTGAGTGCTCTTAAAATGACAAAGAAAATCTATTGAAGCTGTGTACGCAGCTTGAAAAATGCTGTATTTTTCCACAGCAAATAAACAGAAAACATTCCGAAATAACTCAGATTTCTGGCCATGGTGCGTTCACTGACGGCCAGATGACCGAAGCCAGGGGTCTCTCCTCAGCCGGAGCTGAATTAAATCACTTTGAGTGGAAAAGCTTCTTGCATAGCTGAGTGAGCAAGTCTTTCACAAGTCAGTGATTAGCTGCTTCCACACTTGGCTTGATTGTTTTTTTTCTTGTTTTTGCACAGAAATTCCAGGATAGAGACTGGAGCACAAATGCATGTCAAATTTACTTTCCTTGCTGTAAAAAGGTGCGTATTTTTATTAACAAATACCATCATACCATACCATAAATCATATTCAGTCAACTTAGTTTCTCTCCATACTTTTCCGCTGGTTGTCCAGGCCCCCCTGCAGTGGCCTCGCACTCTCCCACTGGTGTGCCACTGGTGGGAGACTGAGGGGAGTTCACATCATCAGCAATAATTTTATGTTATAATTTTTTAATGCAGCGTGGTGGTGCAGAGGTTAGCGCTTTTGCCTCACAGCAAGAGGGTTCCTGGTCTGCTCACACCTGCCAGATGGCCTGGTGGCCTGTCAAGGGTGTGCCCCACCTCTTGCCCTAGGATAGGCTCCAGCCCACCGATCGTGACCCTGAATTGGATAAGCAGTACAAAAAAAAAAAAAAAAAAAATGGATGTATTTTTTAAAAGCCATTTAGATTTGCATTATGTTTTAATACTGACTCCTAAATCCCTAGCTGGGAAACAAAATTGAAACATAATTAGCACAAATTGTACACAGCTTGTTAACCTGCTAAATTACACTACATAAGCAATTAGATATGTTCTAATTTTATGAAGGCATTCAGATGAAATTTGTGGTTTTACATCATAATGGTTTTCAAACGTAAGAGAGTAGCTTACACACAGTATATTTACTGTTAACCGTTTCCTACAGATTGATCCACACCTACAGCATTTAATGATGCTCCTGGGAGTCTTTACACTGAGATTACTCCACTTCTCTAGATTTTCTACAGCAGGAAGTGGAACCAAACAGCATTTTAACGAGCCTCGCAAGAACCCCGAGAACAATAGCAATCAAACGCAATTAAAAGCCTGATTAGTTTAGTATTTTGCCAATTCCCGGATATGCTGTGTATCTCTGAGAAAAGCCACTTTTGTCAAAGGATCGAATGCAAAACAGACTGTACAGGGTGCTTTAAATTACTAAGTTTGATTGAGGAAAATTTTTGATTGAGAAAATTGCATGTGCACTTAATGAAGCCCACGGTCGTCTTCTCTCCCTCCCTGACTCTCCATCTCTCTTCTTCCCCGCCACCTCCCTTTAACTTGATTGCTGCTTATCTGGGTCATCTCAGTGTGTTTTAATCACCGCTGGGTTGAGTTAGACCCAGTTATGTGATGAAGCCCACTTTTCTTTTTCATCAAGGTGGGTAAGCTTGGTTTATTTCTAGCACATCATTGTTCGCGCTCGGCTCCATGTGGGATCGCATCCAATTGTATCAATAATTCAATATCCCTGACCTAGATTGTTTCTGCCTTTGATACTTTTGGATACTTTATAAGAGGATGCACGAGTGGATTCTGTTTTCAGCCTAAGGATGGATGTGCGACACCATGCAACAACAAACCATCTGTGTGTGTGGATGTGTGCGTTTGCTGTTCCAGGTCTGCTTACAGCCGCGACACACATTCTCCCTGAGCTCACTCTGCTCTCAGTTTTTATAAAGCCACACGCTTCAAATTTCTCCCAGCAGGCTCGCTGGCTTCACGCATCCTAATTATTCATTTGATTCCCAAAGACCGTATCTCGAAACCACAAATTAAAACTGCACAATAACGAGAAAGACACTGGATACAAAATTAGCAGGAGTTGTATGGTCACATGTTGAGCCCACATTGGTTTTGGATACAAAAATATCCAGCCTATCATTAAAGCTGCACTGAGGAGAATCGCTTCTTGGCTGAGGAGTGGTGTGTGCACTAAACACAGACAGAGCCGCAGGGAGGAACGGAATGACAAACCACAGGAGTGCGAAACTGATCAGAAACAAAGTGTTGCTTTCAAAAAGCAGCATCAATTGATATCTTACAGTAATACAGGACATATGAGTAATGTAATGGGGGGCTGGCCCTTCAGCTTTATTTGTTGAAGGGCCAGCAGCACCAACCAGGAAAACTAAGATACATACAGACGGAAGAACGCACAGCGAGCAGAGACAGCGTTGCAACAAAGAACTGATGAAAACACAGACAATAAATACAGAAGGGATAACGAGAGGAGGGTGGGAACGGCTGGGGACAACAGGTGGACAGTTACACTAACGAGACCAGGGGAAGCAAAACTAAACACACTGCGCACGATACAAGGCACTGTCAAAATAAGACAGGAAGTGGCAACACAGAGACATAGCCACACACCTCCGAACTTGACACAAGGACGGGGAGGTAAACGAACGCAGAGACGGAGACGAGACTAGAGCAGGCTGGATAAGAAGGGAACTAACATAACATGAGGAAGAGAAGAAAAACTCAGAGCTGCAAAACCACAAAAAGAACCAAACAGATACAAAGAAACAAGAAAGGCTGGGTCAATGACCCAGGACCACGACAAGTTCATTATCGATCCATCCAGAAAAATGTTGTTCAACCAATATTTTTATTGTCAAGCATAGCCACAGCAACTTCACAAGATGATAGTTCGTCAGATGTTGAGTTTTAACCTGATTCTGACGCCCTCCAGAAACTAAAAACTACCCAAATTCAACTTTAATGTCGCCTCCTTTCTCAAGATCTTCACACACCGCATGAAGCGAGGCCTTTGAACTTTAATATGAGTCTCTCAGCGAGGTTACCATTCATACGCGCTCATCTCATAGTAGCAATATCTCCCACAGCACATGAAGGCGGCCGAGCCCTTTCGTCCTTTCTCCATCTGCTAGTGATGCCTCGTCTTCTGTCCTGCCACTGTGCCTTTGTCTGTATGTGGGAGGGTGTTGATGCAGAATTAGTGTGTTAAGGCCACTCTTCCTCAGTGTGCTCTCATTCTGTCATTGCCTTTGGCACTTGACGTGTGTGTGTGTGTGTTTGTGTTTGTGTGGAGTGGGTAGCAGGTGGTGAGCACAGCCACACCTGTTGTTAATGTGATGGGGAATAAAACCTTATATAGAAGATTCTATTTATAGCACGACGAACACACACATAGGCCGCGATTAGGATGCAGTTTGATGACATAGTAAAATCAGGCATCGTAGTGCGTCTGCGATGTGTCTCACACTCACAACCGCTCTGTGTGTGTGTGTGTGTGTGCTTGACTTAATGTGTGCTGTTGTTTCCTTAAATGGGAATCCCCTATTTGCCTATTTGAGCAACATTGCTTAAGGGCTCACAAAAACAACAGCAACATTTATCACTCTGAACAAAGTTCAAGATTGATAAAGAAAATAACACACAGTTCAAGCTGTCTCTCACTTGCACAACTGCACTCATGCACGCACCCCCAAACTGTCCTGGGGGGGTTGAGTGCGCATCAACGTGCATGTAGCTCAGCTCAGTTCATTAATCTTGTCTTTGTTGTGCCAAGGAAAACCTAATTAGATTACATTACACCGCTTATTATAAGGTACCCATGCAATATGGTACACACACACACACACACACACACACACACACACACACACACACACACACACACACACACACACACACACA
>JAVDPK010002266.1:390825-404569 GCA_034780415.1 Cichlasoma orientale | reverse complement strand
TGTGTGTGTGTGTGTGTGTGTGTGTGTGTGTGTGTGTGTGTGTGTGTGTGTGTGTGTGTGTGCGCGCGCGTGTGTCTTCTATGTTAACCTAATGACGTTCAAAACATAATTTGACAGTTTAATCGAGATCAATATTCCATCTGATTATGGAAGATTGGAAACCAGTGAACTGGAACGGCTCTGCCACTGTTTCCACGGTTCTCATCCCTGATTCCAGCACTGCGATGACCAGTCTGCTCATATTTTAAGTAAAGCAAGAACACAGATTTCGTTTCCTTCTCGTTGACAGTTTGATCGATGCGGGGCAGTGAGAGAAGGCTGCATTCTTAATGATGGATCACCAGCTGTTACTGGGAGAGAAGTAAGGTGACCGAATGGGATGAAATAGATGTTGTGACGTCACTGGCTAGGTGTGGTCAGAACGACACAGAGTAAAAGTAATCCACCAGACACAGAGAGAAGGACAATGCTGAGGAAAACGGGCCTTTTCTTAACTGTTTTTAGTTGCTTGTATATTCTTGATTAAAGGGCCTTAAAATGCACAGACATTATATTTATATAGTCATGGCAAAAAGAAAGCACACCCTCTGTCAGTTCTAAGGTTTTACGTACCAGGACAGTAAAAAATAATCTGTTTCTAAATTTTTTTGAGTTTATTTAACAGAAAAAAATAATAGTGTACTTAAAAATTGATTAGTGCGTAATTACATCTTCCAACAAATTGATGCGTTCTCACAAACTTAGAATTAATCAATTAAAACTACACAGCAGGGGGTGCCAGTTTGTGGAAGCTGCGATGGTTCCCTGTTATATTTGAACAGAGTTGTTTGTCCTACAGCAGCCACCGTAGCTAGGATTATGCACTTGAATTGGGAGGGGTAAGAAAACAGAATTTGCTTGACTGCAGTCTGTAATCTACTGACATCTAGCAGTGATATTTAACACACTGTACCTTTAACCACGACACCATTACTCCTTCTATAGGAATTAAGAGGGTACATAGCAGTCAGGTGCTCCTAATTAAGTGCACTTGATTAATTTGATCATCAGAAAGCGTGAGCACTTCTATAAAAAGCAGACGTTTTGGCATTTTTCAGGTCTGGAGCATTCAGGCGTGTGTTAACACAATGACACGAGGGAAAGGCATCAGCATTGATCTTAGAGACGCGACTGTTGCTGCCCGTCTATCTGGATAGGTTTATAAGGTCATTTGCAAACAATTTGAAGTCCATCGTTCTACAGTGGGAAAGATTATTCACAAGTGGAAAACATTCGAGACAGCTGCCAATCTTCCCAGGAGCAGACAAAAGTGAGTGGATTCCCATAGACTCCGATGACAAAATGCCCAATTTAGCAGCAAGGAAAAATATGAATGTCTGGTACAAAGAGCTCTGGCTTCTATGGATAGCTTTCCTCTTCATAACAGCTGGGATAACTCACCTGCTTGGATGCTGTTGAGGCTTGAAGTTACAGGTGTGGCTGCTTTGACTGACAGGTGTGCCAAGTAAACTGGACCTCTGGACTGTGTTTGTACTGTTGGTACATTTATGAATATTTTAATGGAATTCTTGAACGCTGAACAGCGTTGTGGTTGTTTGGGAGACTGCATATACGGCTCCAGCAGCAAGTACTCCCTGCCATTTGGCCATTGGGCTCGGACGTGCGCTTGCCGGACTCGGGCTGTTCATGCTTCGTGTGTTTAAGAGTTTAAGTGATTAGAAGTGGCAAAAACTTCTTTTTTTGTTTCGTTGGTCTGCTGGTTTTGATTTAGCTCTCCTTTGTTAGTGGAAGCTTGGTAGGGGTTCTCTGGCATTTTTTGTTTGTGCACCTTTTTTCTCCTGTTTTGTGGCCAGCCAGGGAGCTTATGCATTGTCTTTTGTTTTAACCTAAAGCTTAGCACTACTTTTTGTTTCTAGGAAGAGTGGGGGTGGGGATTTTGGCCTTGGAGACTGTGACGTTTGACATGCTTCCTTTAGATTTTTCCTCCCTCTTTGTTTTGATGACATTAAGTTAATTGCAAATAAATTCTTTAAGTGCGTGCAGGACTCAGTTTGTAGTTTGCCAGCGTATTATGTTACACTCCCTGTGGCCCCTAGATCTTGCAGGTGGGGGGGGGGGGGGTGTAACAATTGGGCAATACAAAAGCAAAAATCTACCAAAGTCTGTTTGGTGGATAATACTTTTGCAAAGCCATTCTGCCCTCACTGATCTTCAATCACTGCTCCTCAAGAGCAGGGATTCACTTGGACCAGCCACAAGTGGACTTGCTGATAAACATGAAGGCTGTGATATACGGCAGCAGCTGTGGGAGGGGGCAGGTTGTGGGGCTCCACTGCAGCTGTGCTACTTGTTGTTTTTTCATAGAACCTCTGCAGCCTTAGGCTGCCAAGGTCTTCATGATGGACATCTCTGCTGTAGACTGCAACAAGGGCAGTGCTTCCTGCATTGATGACATCTTGCTTGTTTGACTTTGCATTCATGAATAGTTCTGCATGCGCATAGAAAACAGCATCACTAAGTGTCTCTGCTCCTTTGCTCTTCCCTGTGCCATATATCCTGAATGTAGTGTCACATCCCAGCAAAGCGTGGGCAAATGGAATGCACTTGGAGATTATGCTCCACAGGTGCTGCTATGTTCCAACATCTTTGTTCCTTTTGGCATGTGGCTGGAACCAGATGGTGTACTTGGTATTCCCATGATGAATTGGCAGCACCAGGGCATCAGTGTCATCAGTAATGACGACTGTGTTGTTCTGTTCTGCACATGTCACATTTGCCTCTACCACCAGGACATCTGCATCACCCCTTGCATGGGGAACCTTACGCCCTGCCCTCACTAGTCTCTCCCCAAGCATGCAGAGAAACCTCTGCTTGTTGCCTTCATTGGAACTCCTCCTTCTTAGACTGAAGTGTCGTTGAAGAACTGAAATGCACTTCTGGCCCAGCGCAGCCTCTGGTTCTTGTGTGAGCACTGTCTTTCGTAGCTCTCCCATACCTTTGACGTATGTAGGGTACATCTTCGGGATTTCATCCCAGGTTTCAGATTTCAGTATGTCATTTCCAGCATCCTTTGTTGTTTCACAGTTCAGTCCTGCATGTGCAGCTGCCCCAGTGGTGATGCTTCGCAAGTTTGATGGCCCAGGGGTGCTGAAGGGACTCCGTGGTGCTAGGTGTTCCCAGAGGTTTTCCACATCACTAGCATCTTTCTTCATCCTTGCCACAGTACACTCTTTGTGTCGTTCACTGGTGGTGAATGTCTCACCTGTGAAATCCTGCATGGCACTATTCACTTCCGCACAAGAAGGGGTGGAGAGAAGATGAGGTGCTGAGTTTCTGTGAATGCTCTTCCTCTTACCAAACCTCCTCTTGTCCTCAAGGCTCGCACAAGGCACTGCTCTGTGGCCAGATCAGTTGAGACGCCTGCGTTCGCCTTTATTTTTAAAGACATTTTAAATTCAGTGGTGGCCAGTATTGGGTTAAGACACCAATATTACATCATTAGCTTTCCAACTCGTAATTCTAGAAACATTATTTTCATTTTGCTTGCAGCCATTTTGAAAACCAGTAGTGCCTGTTTGACAGCTCAGGAAAAGGTAAAAGGTAAAAAAAAAAAGGTTTGAAAACATTTGCAGTTGGTCTCGGGTATAATCATGTATCGCCCGGACTAACATCCAACTGACATGATTCCCACATGACAGTGATAAATAAAGATGTAACTCAGTATGATTTGTTCTTCAGTCCTGATTAGCCCTTTGAGCCCTTAAGCTATCAGATTTCTTTGAAATTCATAGTTTACCCGCTTCCGAACAAGATTACCACTTTCTCATGGCTCATCTTCAAACAAATCTTATTTTTTTAACTCAGCTGCTGGGACTCTTTGAATCCACAGAAGCATTTCAAACTGGTTTGATCCACTCAGCAGCACCGTCTCCCCGCTGTGGCCTCTGGCTTCTTTTACTCTGATGGTGAAATGACCATTTCTCCACTCTGCACTGATGAATTCCTCCCCTGCGGTGCTGCGATGAACAGATTTAAGTTCACACAGCTGAAGTAACACAATCGCTCACGATGAAATGAAAACAGTCGTGACAGTTAAACATAACAATAGCCGCTAAAGCGCCCATAAAACATCACCGCAGTGAGTTACCGTCCTTTTCGCGATGGTAGGTCCACCATTAAAGTGAATGGGACTTCACTTCCAAACTAGCTTAAATAATTTCAGTCATAAACTTTTTGGGTCACTGCTGGATGTTCTGCAACCCTTGACCTGTTTTCACAGAGCACGTTAGCATTCCTCTGCGCTGCAGACGGGCCTTTGAGGAAAGGGTTGTTGATTATTGATGAATTTCATTACCAGGCTGAGAGCAGATTGAAGGAATATGCCACCACTGCTGCTTCATCAGCCAGTATAAATATTCAGCAGGCACCAACATGTGGAAAGCTCATACACTGCTGCCATTTCAACACACCCTCTTTGGCCACCTCTCCCCCGGTCTCCTCGTTTTCTTTATTTAGCGTGGTTTTTTTTTGTTTGTTTTTTTGTCATTTTGCTGCTGAATAATTAGATTATTGAATCTCTGCGTCTCTCTCTGCCACCGTTATGTCTCCCCATACCCCGCTTTTCCTCCCACTATAATAGCTGGATGAGAGAGACTGGGTTAAAAAAGGAAATTATTGTTCTGAGTGACAATGCTGTACAATATAGCAGGCGGACACACCCCGCTCCCTCTGTGCTATGTCAAGGGAAAACGCTTTAAACTGTTTCAAAGGGGTTTTAACAGGATTAGATGGCCTACAATCAAAAATGTGCAACGTGCAGATGCTTCTTTTTTTTTTTTCATGTGAAAAGCTGCTCCACTCCAAATGTGCATGTGATGAGAAAGCAGCTCCCTCTCTCTCTGACTTGTGTGTCCACGTCCAGTGTGTGATCACTTTGAAAAATGTGTGTTTTTTGTTTTTTTTTTAATGCTAAAGGAACCTCTGGTCCCTCTGCTTTTTGCATGAGTTTGCAGTCTTGCTTGCATTCTCATTGGCATTCAATCTGTGCTTCAGGCTGACTGTATAGCTGCCATGGCGTCAGCAGCCAGCTCCCATGGGATCCCTTTGCCAGACCCTGACTCATACCACCGCTGCTACACCATGTTGCCACATTAATGCTGCTATCTTGGATTTGTTTTGCCCAAATCGCTTCTGCTGTATTTTAACAAGCAGCTCCACTCAATAAACTGTCAAAACATCCCAAAATTGAAGGTTGAGCCTGTGACTCCTTGTTTTTCGTCCTGTTACATAAATTGAATTGGATGTGGAGAGAATCAAACACATTTCTTTGCCCACACTGGCGTACCTTTTACTGTAAAATGGCTGACAAGTAATCAGAGAGAGGCTTGCTCAATTATCATGCTGGACCTGTCAGTGTAATCATGACACGACTGGAATAAGTTTAAATGGTTTACGTGGGCACTGGGTTTAGGATGAAGCCTGTGAGTGTTTCACAGCCTGCTCTTTGGGTGAATGATGGTGATTTTGCTGCTTTTTCCCAGCGTGTATATATTCTGAAAGGATGTTACAGAGTGCTTTATTTGCACATTAGCTTCAGAGAGCACAGGGGGATTGGCAGTGGCAGTAGAATGAGCTGCAGGAGGCTGCCCTGTCCTTTTTGTGGACTTTCACTCAGCACAATCAGACCTGTTGGAAGCACTACTGTCAGTATTTCTTGGTGCAGGGGCTCAGCATCTAATCAGATCATAATTGGCAAGTGAAAATTTTTAGCTTAATATTAAGTTAATTACTCATTTTTCTTCAAATTTCTACCTCTTCTGTGAGTCCAGGTCAAATTAGCCTATGAATTATAGAAGTAGGAATTAGCGCTACATCCAGCAGGGAAGAAGTGACAAAAATATAACAAGTGCCTCTTAGTTTTCATCATTCTTTGATTAGCATGATTGTGGAATCGGTATTAAAGTGGGCCTATTATGCTTTTCCTTATTTTCTGTCAAGTCGAAATAATGAGGTAAGTGTATGTGCAAGTAATCTCTGTGAGCCAACACTTAAGGGGAGAAGCTTCAGACTAAATACTCTGTTTCAGAAAGTTCTTCTGTGATGGCAAAGAGAGGGGGCATCCCTAACATGGTCATTTCAGGCACACAGCGCTGACTGTGAGCAAAGCCTGCTGTTCAAACCTTCTGTTTATGAGAGACAGCCAATCAGAAACGCGCTGCCATAAAAGGAGGGTGACTTTAAAGGGAGGAGAAGTAAAGCAGCCTGTTTCAGACTGGATTATTTTGAACTGTATATCACACAAAGCTAGTGTAGTCCATCTAGTCCTCTAGAGTCCATTTTCTTCCACTTATCCAATTAAGAGTTGCAGTGGGGCTGAGGTGCATCGTGGACAGGTTGCTAGTCTGTCACAAGGCTACCACTTAGAGACAATTAATCTCCAATTAACCTCTTTGGACTGTGGGAGGAAGCCAGAGCGCCCAGGGAGAGCCTATACAGGCACATGGAGAACATACAAAGCAAGCAGAAAGGCTCCAGCTGTCAGGTGGATTCAAGCCCAGGCCCTTCTTGCTGCGAGGACACAGATCTATCCACCATGCTCTTCTTACACCACTTTGCACCTCTAGAGTGCAAGAATTAAAGAAAAAAACTTTACTAAACCTTATTTTGAGTTTCCAAACCTTTTAAGTGTTTTTGTTTTATTTGACTAGTGATTCTATACATGTTTTTTTGATATCCTGATGACAGCTGAAGTTAAATCAATGGCCTTTTCCCTGCTAATTTAGAGAGGAGCTTTAAAATAAATGATGTAAAAATGAGGGAAAGCTGCATAAGCATTAATGAGTCTGATATGAAGCCATTTTTCTTGAACCAGCTGGAAATATCTGGCAGATATATGAGCTCATTTGCGCTTGATTTCACACATTTCTAGGAAGAATTATTGTATTAATAAGGCAGGTAATTGCACAAAACTATATGAGAGAAAAAAGCTGAACCACTGTAAGAAAAGAAAAATACTACGACCTGATGGGATGGACAGTTTTTGTTGCCTTTAACTTCTTGACCTGTGTGCAT
Source organism: Cichlasoma orientale (assembly GCA_034780415.1). Taxonomy (NCBI): domain Eukaryota; kingdom Metazoa; phylum Chordata; class Actinopteri; order Cichliformes; family Cichlidae; genus Cichlasoma; species Cichlasoma orientale. The sequence goes on along the minus strand of JAVDPK010002266.1, from coordinate 397,498 downwards.
GCCAAACGAGGATGAGAGAGCGTTCTGTCTGTGTGGTGACAGCTTCTAAATGCTGACTTTGATAGTGTGAGCGTGGAAGTGATGCTGTAGCACATTCCCTGGGCTCAGACTGTCTGCCTGCCGATCTGTGCCGTCTGTTCGTCTGTTTGTGTGTGCGTGCTATGTAGTACCACTATCTTTTTGAGGACCAAACATCCTCACTAGCAAACAAAAAATGAGCTCTTCTAAAGTGAGCAAACGTTTTGTTATTTTGGATTTAAGGTTAGAGCATTTTAAACACTTAGGAGACATAAGTGTCTAACACAGACTCAGAACTCATCGGTGTGTTTCTGGTAGGTCTTTCTCAGGCCTCATGCTGTGCTCTGGATAAGGGGACATGAATCGAGGGCAGGCTCCAGTTTAGAACCAGTACAAAAATTGCTTGGGTATAAACATATGGGTGGCCCATATTTTTGTGTGTTCCCACTGCAGGAACCTCCCATGTGTGACTGCTTTAAGGGGCATTTTCAGGGGGTACTTCTGCACTGCCCTGAAAAACAGTGTAAGAGTCAGAAATTGACCAGTGAGAAGACTTTTGTCTTTTGGTTCATTATGCAGAAGGTGCAATCTGATAGAGACAGGAGACTGCAAGGTGCTGTCAGGGAGAATGTAGCTAGGTAGCATTAGATGGTAGTCTGCAGGATGACTGGACATCAAGAAGAGGAAGCAAGTTTAAGCAGAAGCAAGGATCAAATGGTGGACGTTGAAGAAGGAGGAATTCTGGACAGAGTTCAGGAGTTGCGACAGGCTCTGGGCAGTAGGGAAGAGTTACCAGACTGGGAAATTACAGCTGCAGTGCTGAGGGAAACTGCCAAGAAAGTGTTTGGTATATCCTCTGGACAGAGGAAAGAGGACCACTTGGTGGTGGAATGAGGAAGTACAGGAAAGTATGCAAAGAAAGAGGTTAGCAAAGAAAAAGTGGGAGAGTCAGGGAAAAGAAGAAAGTAGACAGGAGTACTGGGAGGCTAGTTCTACAGCAAAGAGAGAGGTGGCAAAGGCCAAACAAACAAAAAACATGAGGCTGGACACTAAGGAAGGAGAAAAGGCCTTGTATCAGGCAGAGAGATCGACCTAGAAAGGATGTGCAGCAGGTTAGGGTGGTTAAGAACAGAGATGGAAATGTGCTAACTAGTGAAGCGAGTGTGCTGAGAAGGTGAAAGGAGTATTTTGAGGAGCTGACGAATGTAGAAAATTAGAGCGAGAGGAGGAAGACGGAGCACAGTTCGTGAATCAGGAAGTGCGGAGGATTAGTGAGGAGGAAGTGAGGGTAGCTATGAGGAGGATAAGAGTGAAAGGTGGGTCCAATTTGTTCACGGTTGCTAGACACTGCTAGCTCACTGATACCGTCACTACCCGATTTTGAGTGTGCATGTGTTGGCGATATCTGCTTACGGGTAACAAGGAAATGACCTCTTTCATGGAGCTTCCCGATTAGCAGTGCTAACTCGAAATTTCGAGTAATTACCTTGAAATTTTGAGAAACTTAACTAAAAATTTTGAGTTACGGATGGCGATTTTTTAATTATTTTTTTAAATGGCTGAAACAAGCTTTCATTGATATGTCTAGGAGATAGGGCAGTGGACTTTTTAACCAGACTGCTTAACGCAATCTTGGAGAGTGAGAGGATGCCTGAGGAATGGAGGCGAAGGGCACTGGTACTGATTTTCAAGAATTTGGGTGATGTGCAGAGCTGTAGTAATGACAGAAGAATAAAGATGATGGGAAAGAGTTGTTGAAACTAGATCAAGAAGAGAGGTGTGGTCATTTTACATCATGTATGTCCTGAATCACTGATAAATACCCACACCTCCACAAAGCCCTTTGGGAAGGTGCCACAATGCTGGAAGAGAAGCTGTGGCTGCTTTGACTGTGTTCCAGACAAACAGACCTGCAGCTCTGACACAGACAACAGAAAAGGGAGAAGGAAAAATTCAAGATGTGACATGGTTGCTATGGTTTATGAAGTCCCGTGTGCAAGAACAGCTGTTGTTTTTTCAGTGGATTCTGCCTGATGTTTGTAGATCTTCATCACAGTGGAAATGCAGGCAAACAGTGGAACCTTTGAGCTCCCTCAAAAAAGTCCCTGAGAGACTAAGTCTCAAATAATTTGGACGGAGAGACAGCCGGTGATGGCATGTTTTTCTGACAGCTTTGAATTTCAAAGCAGTGATAGCAAACACATGGCTGTGGAGCTGTTGCACACCTGAGTCCCCTGCATGCCTCTTTTATTGATCCCAGAGGGAAATTCACAAAGCTGACACAGCTCATCTGCTATTTGTATGAGAATTGAAAAGCCTGATGACTGTGGGTACGAATGATTTTGAGAGAGGAGTCTTCCAATACTGATGTTTTTTTGTTTCATAAAGATGTTATAAAGTGGGTGATCAGAATTGTTCAGGGTGGCTTCTGTGGTGGGAACTGGTTTACACGCCAAGTGGTGATAAGACAGTAGCACTATCAGTCAGAGAAGGTGATGCTGGCCTATTAAAGAGGCAAACACACTGATACTGACGTCTGGTCCAAAAACCCTTCTCTTTAATGCATGCAGTACCGCCTTAGCTTCATTTACTGAGGTTCAGATATACACCTATATTAGGAGTCAGGTGGGGTGGCAGGTGATACCACATGAATTGCATGACATCAAGAGTTTGAGTCCTTTTTACTTTTGTTTCAAACTCTGCCCTTTCGCTCAATGTTTAATTTCGGGCATTACATTATGTGGTTAAGTTTTGGGGGGACATCATATCGTGGTTGGAGGTAAATATGTGTGTAAAAATGAGTGTGTTCTCACCTCACCTAAAAACACCTGTCTCTCTCCAGAACACAGAGGACCACTTGACGTTCTTGATCACAGTGCCCACTGCCCTCTTCCTCTTCCTGTCCATCTTCATCCTCGTCTGCATCGAATCTGTCTTCAAACGGATGCTTCGCCTGTTCTCTCTTCTAATATGGGCCTGTCTGGTCACCATGGGTTACCTGTTCATGTTCTCTGGAGGGAGACTCAGCCCCTGGGACCAGGTAGAATTTTTTTTTTTTTAATTTTCTGTGTGTGTTTGGATGGGTCAACAAGTGCGCCCGTGTGTTAAAGAACATGAGAAAGTGTCTGTTGTGTCTAGTGGTTGACACATTATTTCATTATTTCAAGGGGTGACTCCTTGGGTCCACTTTTATCAAAGTCTATTAAAAAAAAAAAAAACCCTTTGGCTCCCATGATCCGCACTCTCAGTAAACACTTTCTTGGTGAGTTTATGGTTTAAATTGCTAGTTTCAGATCTTAATAAATACGACATGATGTTTTACTGTTTAAATTATTGTCCCCATTGGAGACAAAAGGCCAATAAGGCAGAGTGCACTTGTGATTGACGAGTCTGTGAAAGCTTACAATTAATAAATATGTGACTAAAGCTGTTCAGTCACACTTTCTCTCTACTCCAGATACTCTGGTTTAGGCGAGGCTGCTGCCTGAGGATAGCGTGCAGGAGAAAGGACGCAGGATGACCGCTCGCTGGCTGTGAATACAGCCGACGTTCATTCTGCACTGTTTTCACATTGATGCAAATCAGTGCCACGGGACATCACACAGACTTTGTAGTAGGGAGCTGGCAGGTTAAAGGCTGTTTAATGTCGAGCCGACTGTGTCAGACATTTGCATGCGTCGCCCCCTGTTACATGTAGAAAAGTTCAGTACATGCGTGAAAATGGCTTAATGAATAATTGAACCTGATAATTAAAATCTTTCGACACGTGAACGTGCATTCAAGAGTGCTCCTGGGATTTCATGCATGCGTGTGTCCAGTATGCGACACACTTCTTTTCATCTGTCCATCAGTTTAAATGTGTATTTTTGAGTGCATACATGACTGTGTTTGTGTGCCACTGTGTGTGTGTGTGTGTGTGTGTGTGTGTGTGTGTGTGTGTGTGTGTGAGAGAGCGCAGAATTAATTTGAAGTGTTAATGAGGCCTGATGAGAGCTGGAGGTGAGCAGATCAGCACACAGACACATTTGTTTTCAGTGCCAGGCTCCTTCTTTCTCTATTTCAGGGTTCCTATTTTCTCATGCTAGCACCCTGTCTCCGTCTATTCATCAAATCCCATTTTTCTCTCCTCAGTTTCCACCTGATAACCCCCCACCCCCACCTCGCTTTCTCCTCTTACCTTCACTTCACTCCTTCGGCTGGATTGGGGATATTTTTATCATCGGCCACCTGTGAGAGCGTAATCATTCTGCATTATTAATTATGCTATTCTGCTCCCATGACACTTCCTCTTACACATCTATCTATCTATCTTAGTTATGACACAAAAAAGAAAAAACAAAAAAGAAAGAATGAAAGGGGGAAAAGAAAACAAGAGAAGGAAGGAAGGAAGAAAGGAAGGAAGAGGAAAAGAAATATGTGAGAAAGAAAAAGGAAAGAAATGAAGAAAAGGAAAAGTCAAAGAAAGAAGGAAAGTAGGAAGGAAAAATAAGGAAAAGGAAGGAGAAAAGAAAATAGAAGAAAAGAAATACATGAGGAAATAAAAAATAAGGGAGGAAGGAAAGAAGGAAAAGGGAACAAAAGAAGGAAGAAGGAAAGAAAGGAATGAACAATAAAGAGCAAAGGAAATATGTAAGGAAATAAAGAAATAGGAAAAGAAGGAAAGACAGAATTGAAAAAAGGACAAAAGAAGAAAGAATAATGAAGGAAAGAGATGTGTGAGGAAAGAAAGACATGAGAGAGAAGGACAAGAAGGAAAGAAAGGAAAAGAAAGAATGAAGGAAAGAATGAAAGAAAGAAAAAAGGGAAGAAAATGGAATGAAGGAAGTATGACTAGAATGGAATGATGACAAAGGAAGGAAGGAAGGAATGGAGGGATGATGGAATGAAAGAAGGAAAAAGACGAAATGAGAAAAGGAAAGAAGGAAAGGATGAGTGAAAGGAGGAACAAAGGAAATAAACAGGGTAAGGAAAGAAAGAAAGATGCAGGGGAGCAGAAATCCGCTGAAAGGAGAACAGTTGGAGCTGCAGCCCGCTCTCAGTGGGTCGGATTGATTGTGATTACTGAGAGAACAGCATGTCTGATGGAGCACACAGAGCTAATAACAGTGAGGCTCTGACAAAAAGAGAAAGAAAGGCCACAAAGACTGAGGCTGGGATGAGCTGCTTCTCTCTTCAGCCATTCACTTTTGACCCCTCTACTCCATTCCCATCCTCCATCACTTTCAACCACCCTGTTCTGAGCTGGCTCACCTGCTCTTTCTGTAAACACACACACACACAAATATCTTTAGCCACGTGTGCCACTATCTAGCTGCAGTAGCCCGTTAGTCTGCTCTTTATTTAATTTCTCTGAAGGCCACGGCTCTTTCCAAAAGCCAGATGGAACATAGCTGTCACACCTGGTGCCAAATAATCAAGATATAGTCACTTTTCCCTGTGTGTGAGTGCCTGTGTGAGTACATACCTGCCAAAGGAAAAAAACAAAAACAGGGTGCTGCTGAGCTGCTTAAGCTCACAAGTGAGCGGAGAGCGAAAGCTTTTTTGATGGCAGCGTTCATGCATCTGTGCATCGTGTGCATTCGGAGGCAGGTAAGCATGGGCTGCCTCACACACACAGGAGGGTTGTGCGCTCAGAACAGGCGAGAGAAAGAAAAAGTAATAGAAGGAGCTGAAGTGAGATGATGGCTGCGAGCCCCGTCTCGGATTGTTTAGGATTCAGGATGGAGAGCTGTGGAGATGGAGTGTGTCTGCCTGCTTGTGTGTGGCGCACAGAAGCAGGTGACGCACCTGAAATTGGACTGCCATTCTCAATTCCACACAGCCACCCAAACACACTCAGCGTCACACACTCCAACTGACCACCTTTAGGCTTGTTTTTTTTTTTTTTTTTGTTTATTTGTTTCTCTGAGGTGGGAGTTCAGGGTTAGGAGTTAAAGGTTATGGCAAAAATATACACGACCTTCAAAACACTACATCTGCTCCGACGTCAGCATCCTTCCCTTTGTTGGTTCCCTTAGCAACAGAAGGTCTAAGCCTACACAAAAACACCTCTCTCTGTGTTTGCTCTCTGCATTCAGGTCAACCAAACAATTACTTATATCCAATGTTCTAGCTTTGATTTGGCTTTATAAAACCCTACATATTAGTGAGAGAAGAAATCTGTGTAACCTGGCACTGCAAATAGTGTCCACAGTGTTGATGTGAGTAGATGGTTCTTTCTCAAGAGGCACACAGCACAGGGTTCATACACCTTTGCCAAAGTTGAATTCAGACACCTTAAAGGTATTTACACAATGGATTTTCTAGCCCAAAACAGCTGCGGTACATTCCCCATGGGTATATATGCATCCACACTTAAAGCAGATATTCCTGTGCTAAAAACTGCGAACCTGAACAGGGTAAGCGGAAGAGGATGGATGTATAGTATGAAGAACAAAAGTATAAGCCAGCATAAAAATTACAATTGCTAACATAAACTTTATTAGTTGGCTATGTACCACAGACTTTTAAGGTGGCAGTAATTAAATCATTACTTAAAAAGCCATCACTTGACCCAGCTGTCTTAGCTAATTATAGTACAATCTCCAACCTTCCTTTTCTCTCCAAAATCCTTGAAAGAGTAGTTGTAAAACAGCTAACTGATCATCTGCAGAGG
>JAVDPK010002266.1:376522-390725 GCA_034780415.1 Cichlasoma orientale | reverse complement strand
GGTTGTCTGTCTCTCTGTGTTAGCCCTGCGACAGGCTGGCGTCCTGTACAGGGTGTATCCTGCCTTGCGCCCTATGTTTTCTGGGATAGGCTCCAGCCCCCCCGCGACCCTAAACAGGATAAGTGTAAGCGAATGGATGGATGGATGGATGGATATATATATATATATATATCTTTACGTACCCTCTCCCCTACTTAACAGTTTGGCCAATCTGAGCAAAACTTTATATGAACATAGTCACACATACAGTGATTATTATCATCTATATGTCTGTAAAAACATTTATTCTATAGATTGTTGTATATATTATGTTAATCTCATCATGCCCCTGCGAATGTTATGGTACGTCCCCCATACATAAATTAATTAACCACTAAATATGGAATGAGGAAAAAGCGCTGCAGGCCTGATTTCTGCTCGTTAATTAATAAATTACAGATTTGAGAATTATTTTGTTTGGGGTAAGCATTTTTTCCTGTGCGGTATGCAGCCTTCACAAATTGGCACATGGTCATCAAAATTTTGAGAACACCTGTTCTAAAAGAGCCCACAACAAGAAAAAGACATTAAGAATGACTTTGCCGGACAAGGACGCCTCTGCTCCTCCACGTCAATGCTGCGAATTCCTCTGTTGACCAGCAGATTGAAACCCAGAACTTTACAGCACTAATAATTACCAGAATCATTTTTTATGTTTCGGTAAGGGTTAATCTCCCAGGATGGAAAAGCTCTTTAATAGAAATCATATTTCTAATACTAAAATATAATTATTGTAACTGACTATTTTACAAAAAACTAGAAAAAAATAGTAAACTATTATTATTCTTTGATTAATTTGTTGTTTACTTGCATTCATGAACAGAAACATTAATTTTAGTTTTGAATGTTTTGCTTGATTAATTTCTGACTTTTCAAATTTGGGTATAAAAACATGAACTCAGTTCAGTTTAAAACAAGTTTTTGACAGATTTCTAATTTTCTTGGTTTAGTAAATTTGTGACACTGTAAATGTAAAACATAAGAAAGCTGTTTGTTTGGAGCAAAAACAAAATGTGCCAATATTTTTCTTCAGACTTGCAGCCCGGGGACTCAATAAAGACTTTTAAGCAGTAGATAAACTCTATTATTTTGATGCATCTTCAGTTTCACTCATCACCTGAACAATCTTTAAGCGCTGCAGCTTTCACCGGATTAGCGCACTTTAACTGCTGACAGCTCTACCTGGCTGATTAGCAGAAGCGGCACTTAGCAAAAGTGGACATTTGTATTACGGATTTGATTAATTATCAAAGCCATCACACTCCGAGAGAGCACTGACAGATGGAGTGCATATTTTATGAGTGAATGTGTTCTAACTGACCGACAGGCCTCGTATTACCACACTGCTGTATCAATATTAGCTATTAGTTTAGCTAGCTTAAATAAACTTGATATGTAATGTTAGCCTAATTGAAAATTCCCAACAGTGGAGCACCTTTTACCCGGCTCGCATCCTTCAGACTTTACAGAAGGATAATTGAGGATTTGGTCCTTGATTAAACCCTCATTTATATTTCATATTTTTGAGCCAATGCTTCTTAAAACAGCAATCTCCCGACATGCCGTCATGTCCCACCCATTGTTCCATTCGAGGGGACAGCTCACATTATAACCACACACAGACTGTGTGTTAGTGAGGCTCAAAAAGAGTCGTTTCTCCTTCAACGTTTGTTCTAAAAAGCAAGCTTTTCAGTCAGATAGCTATTTATTTAAAAAAAAAAAGAAAAAAAAAAGCTAAGCAGTTTTTTTTGGCAGTTTCAAGCACTTTATCCAAAATCCAAGCACTTTTCAAAGCTTTTTCAAAGATTTCCAGCCTCCATATGAACCCTGGAATATCTGAGAAATGTAAGCCATAATGTATTTAGAGCCTAAAGTTTATATGCATAATAATGTGAGACACACATTAAGGTCTCAGGATTGTCAGTTTATTTTCAGGAGAAACAGTTCACTCCGAGCTGTGACCCTCTGTCCAACTCTGAACCTGATAGACACAGGAAATAAACAGACAGGTAAAAAGGTCAAAGTTCATCTGGTGTCCCAATTGAAACCGTGACCCCATTCCGCTGGTTGCCACCACAGCCACCATAACAGGAAGAGGTGGAGTAACAGCACGGGAAGTGTACAGGGACGAAGCGGAGAGGTTAAGGCACGTGGTATCAGTGAACAATACGTCAATATGTGTGCACAGCACACAGGAACATGCACGCACAAGTCCACAGCCAGAGCAGATAAGTAATCAGAGTAAGAAGGTATGATCTAAAAAAAAAAAGAAGAAACAAGCAAGAAACTCCTTGCATAATGATTACATTATCTTATTCCCACATGCGAAGAAATATTTGAGCAGTCATTTAATAATTGGTGATGCTCTGATGTGCTGTATTTGGTTTTTTTTCTGGACAATTTAGCACAGGGTTTTTGTAAAAACTAAGTGAGCAGCCCACTCATCTCTAATGATTTATCACAGGATCAGCAGTTTATCATTGGATCTCTTAGCAAAGAAGCGCTGGCAGCCCACTCAGCTGTGCTCTGTATTTAGGCAAACAGCAGACAAAGTGGGAACACGTACAGCATAAATCTCTGGTGGGATTCAGTCACAAGCATATTTGTTGTCTATATTTGGGAGCTTGTGTTAAAGCTGTTGGTATTACTTTCAGTTTGTGTGTGACTGTGCATATGAGTTTGGACCGGCAAACGCATGCGGTTTAATTTAGACAAATTTGCACCTTCACCTGCTCTTGTTTTCCCGTTTCCAGGTCTCCTTCTTCCTCTTCATCGTGTTTGTTGTCTACACCATGCTTCCCTTCTCCATGAGAGGGGCCATTATCGCCAGCGGAATCACCTGCTTCTCACACACTATCACTCTCAGTGTCTGTCTGACAGCCAGCGAAACAGAACTGGAGCCTCTGGTCTGGCAGGTGAGATGGAAAATCGTTCCGCTTCAAACCTTTGCACACACGGGGCAACCGCGCTGCTGGAATCCACTGAAATATTGTCCACAACTTTGTGTTTGTGCTGCAGATGTAATTTCTTCTCATATTAGCTGCAGAATAAAAAGCTGGATTCTCAAAACTACTTCTACACATGATTAAAAATGATGAGGCGCAACATTTGGGCTGTAAATCAGTGGACGTGTCCTTTATAATCAAACACATTCAGCAGGGCTTCCAGAGTAATATGAAGGGCCTTTTAATGTACTCAGGGAACAGCTCTTAAAAAATGGCTCTAACCAAATGGACTCTTGATACAGTTAAACAAAAGAGAGTCTCGCCACAGACCGATAAGAGAAAAAGATTATCCATAAACATCAATAAAGCATGGAGGAACATGCTGGAACACATACACAAAAAACACACACACTCCAATCAACCATCAGAGTAAAAACACTGTAAGCACAATAATATTTCTTCTCTCACATTCACTCACACGTGCAGAGAGGAAAAGTACTCTAGCAATGAATAATGTTCAAAGGCAAACCCCACGATCTTGGATACGGCACCAAGGACAACTTATTGATATGCAGGTCCACACTGTAACGAGCCTGAGACTGACACAGTGGTGGAAAGCACTGCGAAAGTGTGTGCTCTCAGTCTGGCTTTACGGGGTAATAACGCAGGCTTAAGCGGAAGGTCGTATAGTGGAAAAATAACTGGTACGATCATATCTGGAATACGGGTCAGCTCTTAACTGCTTATTCCTCCCATGTATGTTTGTACATGTGCGTGTGTGGCAGATCTTAGCCAATGTGATCATCTTCACCTGTGGAAACCTGGCCGGAGCATATCACAAGCATCTGATGGACCTGGCACTCAAACAGACCTATCAGGACACCTGCAACTGCATCAAGTCCCCCATCAAACTGGAGTTTGAAAAGCACCAACAGGTACACGGTTCAAGAGCCATACTTTAGTTCAGTTTGAAGTGATTTGAGCTTTGTCGCATGGCATATTATCCTTTTGTAAGCAGCCATCAGAAGATGGGTACACTGTGCTCATAAAGGGATGGACACGGTCAGCAGCAGTGCTCACAGTGCTGTGGCATTTACTGTAAATGATGCATATTTAAATGAGGCTCAGTTGGTACTAAGGAGTCCAAAGTGTGCCAAGAAAATATCCCCCACACCTTTACACCACCAACAACCTGAATCGTTTATATAAGGTAGGATGGATCCGTGCTATCAGGTTGATTATGCCAAATTCTCCATTTAGCACCGTCATTAATCAAAATTTATTTCTTATACAAACAGAAATAGCATTTACATTTAGCCTTGGCTATACTTTGTGTTCACTGCTAAGTGGCAAAGTTTAGCATGCTATTAGCATTCTGATTTTCACAATTAGCTCAAGGTCTTGGCCGTACCCTCGTTATTATTATCCGCCTCTTAATATGAGTGCCCATATTCAATTCAAACCACCTATATTTTATTGCTAAAATATTTCACTTCTTAGTTTTGTCAGGGACGAGGAGTTGGTAAGTCCGTCATGTCTAAAGTGGCATTATGCAGTGACATTTGCTTGACATTAGCGTCTTTGCCCTGACATTAGCCCTTCTTTCCAACCAGGGAAATTACATATACATTTGCACACTAATAACTTGTGTTATACTCACTTGGGACTGATTATGGTTTTTAAAATATTTTTTGTAATTGCTAAATTTGTAGATTACTTACCACCAGTGACAGTTTATCATTAATGTACATTGTACAATGTGCAATTAATGTAAATTCATGTTAAAGCATTCATGATATGTTTTATATGTGATTTGTTTATATGTGGCCTATTTGTTGATTTGAGATTTATATGTAAACTGGCTTCTGTTTCTCAGCACCAGTCTCTGCACCATTGTGTGAGGATGCACACAAATGCCAGTGCATAGCTAAACAAATCTCATTCAGCAGCTGAATACACATAAATTGAGTTCATTAATCAGACACATGATTAATAACACTACATTTCCTCAGGCTATTATACCCATTCTGCATGCTCACGGTGGAGTGTTCATATTGCTTCATTGCTGAATAAGAAAATAAGCAAGTGTTGCTATTGGTTTCTATTTTTAGAGCCCCCAGTCCCTCTCTCAACTTAATTTGCTGCTGTGTTTTAGGAAATGAGCCCGTGGTGTGTGAACAATGTAATGACCCTCTCTGCTGTGAGCTGCATTTATGAGTCACACCCCCTCAGGCAGCTATTCACTCTCTCTAACATGCACACACACCCACACGCATGCCCACGCGCTTGCACATGCACGCCAAAATCACCCTCTGTGCAAGTGTGTAGGGTGCTAAATTAAAGCAAAAACTTACGGTTACACAACAGCTACGGGTGATGGATCTCGCATCCCCGGTTCTGTATTTTTCTTCTCACTGCATAATGACATGACTTTTTCCAAAAGCATACATAAACTTTCTAAAAAAAAATCACCAGCGGCTGTCAAATATGTTTGTATAGTCACATTTGTGCAACAATAACGTAGCCTTCAAAAATCAGACGCTGACAAAAATGTGGTAAACAGACCCAGATCACTGCCAACAGCCACCTGTGCGCTTTTGTTGACTTCAACCACAAGACATTTCACTTTCTGAGATACTTTAGCAAATGCAGCTGCACAGCAGTGTTCACGAGCTGCTTAAAATGATTTCTGGGAAAAGTCGAAAACTACAAACTGAGAGAGAAATCAGTGAAATAATAGATCGAATAAATTATATGTCACTGCAAAGGTAGACCTATAGATATTTTTACATAGACTGTATATAAAAGATGGACATGGCCACTTTTGTTTTGTTTATTTGGGGTTTTTGTGCCATTAGTGCCAAGTTTTTGGGAAATTATGGTTTCCCGTCCTACCTGCAGACAGCATCTACTGTCAGATGGGAGCAGTGTAAAAGTATGTGGTACAAACGGCCTGTGGGCTTCTCTTGCTTGTGCTGTTGTCGGTCCATCAGCCAGCTGTGGAGAGGAGCAAAGTGATAACACACAAAGAGCTGAAGTGAAACCAGGTGTACACTGCAGCCACTGTCTGTTCTTTTTTATACAGTATTTTTTTATGTTTTATTTTTTTTTATTTTTCGGGCTTCTCTCATTCCTGGTGAATTCCGCTGTCGCTCCCTTCCCTGTTCCGGCCCAATTGTCAACCAATCAGCATTCGACCGCCACACAGCGTCATTGGTGAACACCATGTATTTGGGATTTTGGAAGACTGCATGGGAGCACATTTGTGGTGGTTAAAAACCCCTCTTTGCCTCTCTGTAGGCAAATATGAACACCACTGCAGTAACATAATTTAAACATTGGCTGGCAAGCCTGGTTAGCAAGGTTCATCCACAGACTGTCCGGGCGCCATGGTCCTATCGTATTTGTGTTATTTTAAGTTCAGGATTTTTTATTTGGGTTTTAATCTTGTACTAGTGTTTGTAGTCTTGATTTTGTGTTTTTTTTTTTCAATTCACGTTTTGATTTCTTTATTATTCTAGGATATTGTGAGATTTTTTTCTTGTGATATTTTGCTGTTTTTACTTTATGGCTTTTCTAGTGACGAGTTTCAGTTTCGCAGTCCTGTGTTTTGGGCCATGTCCTGATTTTCATTCTTTGTAGTAGTTTTAGGTCCCTCTGGGTTTCCCTGTCTGGCTCATCTTTATGTTCTTGCCTGTTCTGTTATTCATGTCTAGCATGGCTCTGCGTTTAGTATTTTGCCATTTTTTTATTTGCTTTTTTTACATTGAAGGTCATTTTATTTTATCTCCTATAGTAGTTTTACTTCCTGTCTGTTTTCCCTCAATTCTCTGACTGTTTTCACCTCTCTTATAAATTACTTTCACCTCCCTTTGGACTTTGTTGATATTGGACCTTTGATCAGCTATCAAAACTTGCTTTTTGTTTGAACTTTCAGCGTCCTCCATTTGGATCCCCACTCTTGCTCATCGTGACAATAGGTGCATCATACAGACACAAGTTCTAAGTGCCGACTTAAACATATAAAAATAAAAAAGTCCAACTTGGTTGGACTGTTAGTACAATAAACCTCTCAACAAGTCATCATTTGTCATCCCAAAATTTAAAAAAATCCCTATTTCATTATTGCAGAAATTTATCTCAGTGAATTTTTCATCTATCACGATGCAGTTTGGTCTTCAGGTATAAACAATTATTATTATTAATTCGTTGCCTTTTTCTATTTTTAAATTAAAATCCTCACAATAATGCAAAATGAACTACAAACACCACACAAAAATCACATACACATATACAATTCATATCTCGGCAAATGTTTGTTTTTCCTTTTTTTGTTGTCTTTTTTTAGGATGCCATCAGGGTACTTAAACCAAAAAAATATATATCCAGACTATATATGCAAATATCTCTTCAATTCTCAATTTTTAAATTAAAATATAAAATGTTATTTTACTGTTTTTAAAAGCCAATAAAGTAAATTTATAGTCTTTGTGATCTAGTAATTTATAACAACATTGGGTGGTGCCTATGCAGCGTAGTATTGGCACGTGTTGCACATGGCACTGGTTTGTTTTGTTTTGTTTGTTTTAGTCATGATCTCCAAGCCGCTTTGCAACCCACCTTGACACCATCTTCTCCTTTCATGCTCCTTCTGAATTATTGTCAGATCTACTGTAACCGATGACTTCTGAGTTCTGGGCTGGGTCTCACTCCTGCTCTCCTCACCTGTGGCTTTCCATGTTTAAGTGTAGATTGCATAAGGCTGTGAGAGCAGAACCATAACACGAATAATAAATTACTATTAGTCTCCGTTTCACTGTAGTACACCTGACTGAACTGCAATTGCTGCACTTCTACATTGGCTTAATTTTTTCACCCCTGGAGGTTACCGCATGCGTTTACCTTAATGTTCCAGTCAATCACTCAATGATCATTTAAAAGCCAAGTGTAGAGTTATAGGCGGTCTAAAAATGTACAGAACTTGCTTTCCTGTGACACACTGCATATCTGAAAATGTGCCTGAAGAGATTTTCAGTGCTTGGCTTTGGCTTCCTGTGCTCAGTGCTGAAAAATTAGCTCCAATGAGCCATCATTAAGGGATGTAAAAATAGGTTAAATATTAGCTGTGGATGACAACAGAAGAGAACAGAGAGGAACAGACTTAATTATGCACTGCTCCTTGTTAGACACTTCACATGTGAACCTTTAGGTCTCCTTGTGGTCTAATTAAAGCAGTTCAACGCAGTTTAAATGTGATCCAAACTGTACTTTCTGCTTGATTTTTGAATTATTATTTCCGCATCATAGTAACTCAGAAAGACAAGGATCACACAAGTTCTGCAAATTCTCTGCATCAACTTACCGTTTTATTCACTCTTAACATATAAACCACATTACTGTTTGCCTTGCCTGGCTTTCATTCCTACCTCCCCATCTGCCTGTCTGTAGGAGCGCTTGCTGTTATCCTTACTGCCTGCTCACATAGCCAGAGTGATGAAAGCTGAGATCATCCAGAGGCTTCAGGGACCAAACTTCGGTCGAACTGAGAGCACCAACAACTTCCACAACCTCTACGTGCAGCGGCACACCAATGTCAGGTAAGGTTCCTTCTCCTTTCCCTGTGCCTCCGTGTGATAAAGGTTATTATTTTCTGCTCTCATCTTAGCTCTTGAATGCGCCCGTGCCATCTTGTCCTCTACCTCATCACTGCTCACCCCTCGCCCTCCTTTGTCCTCCACCCTGTACCTGCTCTTATATGTGGATCTCTCCGACTGGATACCACTGCAATCTTCTCATCCTCTGTCCCATCCCTTAATTTTGTTGCTTCTTCTCCTCAAACCACTTATTTTTCGGCCATCCTCTTTTCCTCTGAGGTCATTTTGCCAAATGAACAGGATCCCATGTCCTCTTTTCCCTATGACATCCTCCTCTGTACTGAGGAGGTTCATAGTAAAAGAGCAGAGTACACAGACCCAGGCTTATCATGAGAGCCTCTTCACAGACTGTCCTCTAAAATCTGTTTTCCCTCATCACGGAGCTTCACAGGAGAAAAAGCAACACCATGCCTCATTTAAGCAGGCCTCAGGTGTGCGTGTGGGTGAATGTGTGTCCCCTCATGTTGATTTGCCTATTATCCCTCCAATAATAACAATTTTCACGTGGTCTAGCTCACAGTGATGGGCGACAAGAGGGAAATCTTTCCAGAACAAAGAACGGGGACAGGTGGAAATGTGATTTTGCTGGGATCCTCTTAAATTAGTCAGATAGTGGAGAGCCAAACAGCTACTGCCTCCATTATCAGTTCTCCAGCTGCAGTAATAGGCTTGGCTGAAGATCATACCGTTGCTTCTCTTATGGGAGATGGTCAAATAGTAAAAGCTGGCACATTGTGTGATAGACTTAGCTGGAAATTATATGAATATGTTTGTTTTAAAGCATACACGCCTTTCCTACATGCAGCAGTTTTCTGTTTGTTTTTTATACATTTTAGCTATTAAAAAGTCACATAATGAGAAACTACAGCCTCCAGACTTGAATCAGCTGTACGGGTTTTAGAGAGGTGCTGTAGCCACAGACGTGCGTGACTTAAAAGCTAATGTAGCCTCCGTTACGTCACTTATCGGTTTGTGAACTCTGCACTCCAATCCCACCAGTTCTCCAGTGTCTTGTATCAACTTAGTGCTTACTCACTGTTAATGTATAAATCATATTACCGCCTTCATTGCCTAACTTTCATTATGAAGCCTCAGGGGCATTAGCCACCCCCATGTTGGTTTTTTTGGAGCCTTATTTGAACAAGTGCCAAGTTATCTTCAACTCTAAACTTTACGGATGCCATGCACAGTCAAAGATACCTGCTGGCTTAGTAACAGGCTAATAAAATACTACAAGTACAAACTTCTTGGACACCTTAGTACACAGAAGCTGCATTGTTTATCAGATAATTCTTTTAAAAATGCTCCAAAAGGCACCAACAACACAAACAAGGTGGAGAAGTCCAGTTTGGTTACTCAAAGTAGTTTAGTTGAGGTCTGTCAGATACTGACTGGCTATGGCTGCCTGTGTTGGGACAGCTGTTAATCAAAGCTTCCACATCTCTGTCTTTAAGCTTCAAAAGATCCACACAATTTTCATGAAGTGTATAATTATTACCTACTAAAAATTACCTATTAAAATTGGTCAGTATAGAGGAATATTGTATTTTTAATTGACCAAATATCGGTACGGTATCTGTCTTAAAAATCCTATATCAGTTGGGCTCTATGATGTACAATTCAAAGCAGTCAAATCAGGTGCAGAAGATACTCATCAGCTTGAAAAAATGTGTCTCCTAACAGGATTACTAAAAATTTATAGCCACCCCTCATTTCTTCATATTTTGCTAGGAACATTTAACATAGGTGAAGCCATTTATTGAAATGTGCAAACGTACACAGAAATACAATATAAGGACATTCAGAGCTAAAGAAATGGGAAAACAATGATGTGGTTTTGGAACAGGCTGCTGGTAACAAAGTAACAAAATATAATTTAAATTGATTCTTTGCTAAGTTGTCTGTTATGTGTAGACACAACACTCTTTCATTTATGCTTGAGTGATTCATAGGTCAGTGTTAAGTGGCTTAACAAACAAAAGTAAAATCCTCTGAAAATGTTCAGATACAAGGACTGGACTGAAAAAGGGTGAAAAAGCAGCCAATGTCCAACGAAAACCTTTGAAAGACTTTCAGAAAGCCTGAAGAGCTGCTGCTCAAGACCACTTTAAAAAAATTCTGCCTGACTCCTTAGAAGCAAAATATAAAGAAATGAGGGGTGGCGCAAGACTTTCGTATTGCACCGTCTTACACAATGTTTGTGCTTTTCACTAATGTGATATTAAATGTGTTCTTTTTTTATTTTCTACAGCATCCTCTACGCAGACATTGTGGGCTTCACCAGGCTGGCCAGTGACTGCTCTCCAGGCGAACTCGTGCATATGCTGAATGAACTCTTCGGCAAGTTTGACCAGATTGCAAAGGTACACTCAAGATAAGCTCAGCTTAATTTACTGTACATAAACACAGTCTCTATGATTAAAATGGAAACAGCCATATGCATCATGCAGTAAAAGCCTCCATAAATCAAAGCAACAAATGGCATTTTAATCAAAAATTCATTTGAATTTAATGAGGAAATAATGGAAGACATAAAACAGTTGGTCTTAGTTCACATGTAGTGCTTTCAGGGTAATGTCATCTGAAGTCTAAATTAATGCAGTAAATTAGAACGGCTTAATTAGAAAGTAACCAGGACGAGGGAACAAGGTCCGTCTTGTGTTGTCTACGAGATGAAACGTGGCCTCGAAATACATTTTTTCTCTGTCCTGCGGCCTCTGCCGGCCTTCCTCGCTTTCCCGGACCGCCGTGCGTCCGTGCGTGGGCTGGTCAGAGTGTATCTGGCGGTCTCAGGGGTTTGCAGCTATGTGGGTCTCAACAGTTTAGTCAGGCTCTTCTTGCTTTGTGTCCAGCAGCTCTGCCCTCCCGTCTGACAAAGCTGCTGTTATATAAACCCAGTCCAACGATGAGCTGTTACACTTCCCACATGTGAAATAAAAGCTAATATGCTTTATGTGTGGGTGTATGATTTTGGGCTTGATGGATGTGACTCTGTGCATGAGGGTTAGATGGAGGTGAGGAAGAAATAAAATAGCTGAGGAACTATAAAGATTATAATAATTTTGGGCAGATTTGGATAGCAAAGAGTTTGATGATGGGTGCAATTCACTTCCTTCTCCTTTTCTCCATTTTGAAGGAAAATGAGTGCATGCGAATCAAGATCCTGGGAGACTGTTATTACTGTGTGTCTGGTCTGCCCGAGTCGCTGCCTGACCACGCCAGGAACTGCGTGAAGATGGGCCTGGATATGTGTGAGGCCATCAAGTAAAATACCAGATCTTTCCCTCTCTTTTCACCCTTATTTTTTTTCCTCTCTTACACAAAGGGAAACACAAACAAACACACAGCTGTCAAACAGACTGAGCAGAAGGAATGCCAGACTTGATTCCAGCTCTGTTTGAACTCTAGAGTAAACACAGTGTGAACGCAATATGATAAGCCTCCAGACGGAACAAATAAAATATTCAAACAAATGAAAAAATATATTAGCCTCGGCACCCTCCCTCTTCTGCTCTCTCTCTGTGTTGTTCATTCATGCATGAGCACACACATACACATCAGTTTCATAGACCACCATATTGGCTTTTCAGTGTCTAGATTTTGCTGCTGTTATTGAGGAAACATTGAGTAGTCTGCGAGTTAAATACAATCTTTAGAACTTTGATAGCATAGACTGTATATAAAAGAAGGACTTAGACACCCACTGGTTAATGCAGTCCTGTCAACATGAGCACTTTTTTCTGACCCCAACTATTGATAGCAGATATGAAGATATGCCCATCTTTTATATACAGTCTGCGGTTGATAATCATGTTCTTCACGTTCTGATAGGCTAGCGGTTTCTTCCTACTTCCAGACTTATGCTAACTAGGTTAACTGCAACATTGTCACACTTTGTGATTGGTATTAAAGGGGAGCTGTTGTGCTTTTTCCTTATGTTCTGTCATTTATATAGTGTTTACAATAGTGGATGCTCTTAATGCCGAAGTGAAACAATCAGGTCAGTGAATCTGCAAGAAATCCCTGTGAACCAAAATCTCAGACTTCAGACTGCTCTGAATATTTTTCCTCTCCTGGATTTGGATGATGGCAGTGATATCCCTAATATGGTCATCGCAGGCACACAGCTCTGATTGTGAAGCACAGAAGCCCCACCCACCTGCTGTTCAAATTTTGTTTGCAAGAGTCAGCCAATAAGAAGGAAGTTAACTTAAAGGGGGAGGGGTGGTCCTTAAAGACAGAGAAACTAAAATGATTTGTTTAAAAGAGAGACTATTCTAAAGTGTGAACCATGCAAAGCTATTCCATAGTCCAGGGATAAAAATATGCGTCTAGTATTTGGCATAACAGGTCCCCTTTAACCTCAACTTGCTCTCAGAAAGTGAGCAAATAAACACATTTGACTACTCTGTACTGCCCACAGGAAGGTCAGAGATGCCACTGGAGTCGACATCAACATGCGGGTTGGTGTTCATTCTGGAAATGTCCTTTGTGGTGTGATTGGCCTCCGGAAGTGGCAGTACGATGTGTGGTCACATGATGTAACGCTAGCCAATCACATGGAGGCTGGAGGTGTGCCTGGGTAAGATTAATACTTCAAAGAATCCTTCGCTTGATCTCACTGCTGCTACAGAGCTACTTTGTAATTAGTGTATAACTTCCCTGCTCCATTACTGAGATGCTTTACATCGGAAAATGGTCACATTAGGAGACATGGGACATGGGATCCATCTCCTCTAATTCTACCTGTTATGAGCATTTTTGTCAATTATAGCTACTTCATTTGAGAAGCAGCTCTACATTTGTTCTGTGGCCATTAGGGCTGCCATCCCAGTGCTGTAGCAAGCTCCAGAAAATTGGCTGGTGGTTATGTGTATGCTGCTCTGAAAATAAGCTCTCCAATGCCACAGTGTTGTCTCACTGGGCTGCTAATAGTTTGTCTCCTGTTATGCTTGCTGAAAGCTATCTGAAAAATATGCCAGCTGAAAAAAAAAACATATTTCCATCTCTGTTTGCAAGGGCAACAAAGCAGAAAAGTGAGAATTACAGGGTAGAGTAGTTACAAAGCTGGAGATTAAAATAATGTTTAATAGAGCCGTCAGAGGCCCAATGATGCAAGCTCTTCACTCTCACGCTCACTTAATCCATCCACTTACTCTTTTCCAGGAGGGTTCATATCTCTTCAGTGACACTGGAGCATTTGAAAGGCTCGTACAAGGTAGAGCCTGGAGATGGGCAGAGCAGAGATTCCTACCTGAAAGAACATAAAGTGGTCACCTACCTGGTCATCAATCCCAAGGTCAGATACCGTGACTCTACACATGCTCACATATTCTCAGTCAGAAAGCACTGTTGGAAAAAGCAGAGGAGCAGTGTGAATAGTGTGAATTTTTCTTGGTAGCTAAAATTTACAGATGTGCCCTAAATGCATCACATACAGGAAGCCATAAAGTTACTGTTTTGAAAAGAAGGCAGTTTAAGGACACACTCACTGAGTGTGTGTGTGTGTGTGTGTGTGTGTGTGTGTGTGTGTGTGTGTGTGTGTGTGTGTGTGTGTGTGTGTGT
>JAVDPK010002266.1:348428-376422 GCA_034780415.1 Cichlasoma orientale | reverse complement strand
TTGTGGTAGTTTTGAATACACACACACACACACACACACACACACACACACACACACACACACACACACACACACACACACAAAAAAAGTGCAGACTCAGAGAAAACCCACTTTTAATAAACACATGCACAACATAACCTTAAGAGGGCCTGTGTAAGAAGTTTGTGCTCCAGTTTGGGTGCGTGAACTTCTAGTATTTGATTGGTCTGTTACTTAGCACTAATTAGCAGTTATGAGCGTCTGCACATTGCACCCATACAGTTTAGGGATGTGTCTCATTCACCTGGCCTGCTAATGTTACCTGATAGCACTCCACTAGTACTAAATCATAGACTGTATATAAAAGATGGACATTGCCACAGTGGCGCCACAATTTGAAGCCTCTAGTTTTTTTTGGAGCCAGAAATATCTATTTTTAGATGACAGGGTGGCATGCTGGGTTACCAGGAAGCTGGGTTAACATAAACCATAAACTAATTTGTGTCAGAGATTTGAGTCAAAATCTTTGAGGAATGTTTCAGCACCTTGTTGAATTAATGCAATGAAGAATTAAAGCAAAAAGGGGGTCCAACCCAGTACTAGCAAGATGTACCTAATGAAGTGACCAGCAAATTTACATAACTGTGTTTTGTATATAAAATAGAATTTCTTTTAGTACTTACTACCTCCTATATAAAGGGGGTCATCAGTATAAATAACAATGTAATTAGTCCCTTTATACTGGAGAGACAGTTGATTATCAGAGAGGATGAACAGATGTTTCCAGCTGCCATCATTACATGTGAGGCGTATATGAGCTAATCTCATTTTTTGTTCCTGCTCATACATTAGCTCAACCACAAATTCACTGCTATGGTTTGTTTTCCAGCATAAGTACAGGTTTGGGTATTGTTTTCAATCAGCTACAGGAACCTGATGCAGGTTTTATGGACAATCAATTATTGATTTCTCCTTTAAGAACAGATTTCTGTCATGCTCCTCTCTTAAGGATTAAGTATTATCACCCAGTAAGTGGGTCACTTCTAGTTACTGCGGAGTTATCAATAACTATGGGTCTCCCCTGACCCAAATATTAGCTGCTTCAGTATCAGAAACAAAAAAACAAAAGATAAAGCTTGATGAGCTGGTACTAACCATCAATCTGTTCCCAGTGAAAGCTGCGGTGGTCACTGGTGAACGAGCACACAGCTGACTAATGAGAAGCCGCGTCTTGCGTACTCTGTGTGCTTTAGCTCCATGTGCCCGGTCGGGTTTGTGTAAGTCATTATTAATGGGGCATATAATAGTTAAAGGACATGTTCCATTCATGTGTGAGAGGGTGCATTACGCGGTCATTGTGATCAAACGCATTTCTTGGAAAATGTCTATTCAAGTCAAACAAGCTTAGCCGTTGCTTGTTAAAGCACCATTTCGGCCAGAGGGCGTGCTCATTTGTGTCCATCTAGACAACACTACTGTGGTTTCACAAAACACCACAAACAAAGCACGTGTGAATATACTGTCCCGAAGGGTGACGAATCAGAACCTGGCTGGCAAACGAATAAACACCGAGTGCGTCTCGGTGGAGGTTTTCTTTTCAAACTGCCTTATTTCTGCTCTTTTGTTTGTTAGATTAAATATATAATTTCGTATATGCTAAAAGTGTTCCGAAGACAGTTAAACTGGGCACAGGAAGCCTTGCCTCTGCCCAGGAGTATATACTCTGTCTCTGACAAAAGCTACAATTTGAAAAGACCTGAAAAGTTTTTTTGTTTTTTAAAGAGGAGACCATAATTGTGTTGGATTTATTCTAATGTAAGCGTCACCCCTTTGTCAAATAGATGCCCCATTGTTAAAATCCCCCTCCCTCCTCCTGGTATTGAATCCTCCATCTGAACAGGCCTCAGAGAAATCAATGTCACTCTGTATGGGAGCCAGGGAGGAACAATGTTCTTGAGTGGCCCCGTAGCTTTCTTTTTTTCCTCGCCGGGCTTGCAGGGTAGTTCAAATTATTATGTTATTATCCACATCAGTCTTGATTTTTCTTAGGTCTATAGGGCAAAGAATAGACTTTATAGTATCCTACCTGGGTTGGATAATTCCAAATCTAGCCATGCTGACTGTGGGTCATTATTAATCCTCTCTGCTCTGTAATAAAGCGGTGTAGCCAGCTGATGAAGATAAAGTCTGATACTAAAGAAAAGCCAGACCTTTTTTCTGTAGCTTATCCATTTTATTCCAAAGAAATATACCCTTGTTATTAATTAGGTTTGGGGTTTCCATTTGAAAATGAAGCCTCGGTAGATCTTTCATTTCATGTAAATGCACACTCAACATAGAGCATGGCAGCGCTATTGCCCTGTCTAAGGTCCTGTGTATGTATATGAGGAATCAGTCGAAGATTGCTTTGTAGCTGACGGTTGGTCATTAGTGGACACTCCAGGCTCTGGTTGCGTAACCCTCTAATGTACTGTGTGTCAGAGCAGAGCAGAGAGAAGTCTTTCAAAAGCCTTTCCTGCATCTAAACTTATTATTAGACATGCACTGATCAAGAAGCCAGTGCTTGTAATAGGCTGATTTTCAACTCTTTGTCCACGACCAGTGATGTCCAGTCGGCCACTGATACAGTTCTGTTCCAAACTGCCACAGCTTGAAATACACCTATCCAGAAGGTGATAGTGTTAGAATAGTATGAATGAGTACGTGTGAAGGTGATACTGGCCTCAGTGAGGATCCGACAAAGGAGCCTTTATCAAAGGAATTATGAAACACCTTCTTTAGAAAATCAATCAATTTGAATTCCAATTTAAAGCATGAAACATGATGCGGTTCACTGAGCATGTGCGGCCTGAACTTCCACGAAATAGTAAAACACTCTTTCTGTACACAGCAGCTATAATTCTGAGCTGTGGTCAGACACACTGTTTATGCCTATATCACAAGACACCACATGGGGATGAAGAAGCTTCTTGAACTTTTGACATGTGCTGTCTGTGGCTATAAACCTTCTGCCTGAGGAATCATCTGCCCTGAACTATATATAAATAAAACAAATGTGGCTTTTTAAAACGTACTGTTTTCCAACTTACAGTATCCTTTTAATTAATCCCTGGAGGACAGCAGTGTTTCCCTTTAGCACTCCTACTCCCTGCTTCCTCACCTTCAAGTCATTCCCTCTGTTTCTTTGCATCCACAGCAGGGGAGGAAGGGGTCCTTCTGTTCTCTTACATGGCTTCCGACTTCTTCTCGCATCATCGTCACCAATAACCCCTGGCTGCGATTGGTCCTCACCATGACGACCACTGCGCTCATACTGGTGATGGCTGTCTTTAATATGGTGAGAAGCCAGTTTTAAATGCTGTGAATGTGGTTTAACTGCCGCTTTCTTGTGACTGCATGAGACCACCGTGCCGTGTATTTCCTGATAAAGTGACTGCACAAACTATGGGCAAAATATCGGCTTAAACTTTAACATTTCTTTACGTTTGTTTTTGTCAGTTTGAGGAAATTTGTACTGCGGAGGATGAAATGGTCAGTGCTGCATGCAGAACAGCAGGGAAAGCGCTGACACCGGGTTGCAATCAAAATAATGAAATCCCATCATTTTAACCACTTGATACAAAGTTCATTTAAAAAATTAGGCTTTTGAGAACTTTGTAACTACACTGATTTTTTCAGTAATCAGATAAAAGTGATGGGAAGAAATATTTTGTTACATCATAAAAGATAGTGGAGCCGACAGACGGCCGGCAGCATCATGTGCAAGTTTAAAGCTCACAGCACAGCAGCAAGCATACCTGGGAGAAACTTCCTCTAAGACCAATCAGGGGTTTTAAAATAACAGCTTAGAAAAGGTCATGCTAATGCTCTTCCTGTGTTTTCCACTCATTTTCAGTCCAGTCTTTGTGTCTGATCATTTTCAAAGGAACGGTTTCTTTAATTGAATCTACAAAAAAAAAAGAGAGAGAGAGCCAAAGATAATGCAGTTTAGCTGAATGTTGGCTTTCAAGCGTGTTAGAAATGTCCAAACTCTAAACTTTATTTTAATGTAATGTTTGCACATGTTTCAATAAATCACTGCTCCTATTTCTCAATTTCCTAGCAACACATAAAGAAATTGGGGTGGCTCAAGACTTTTGCACAGCACTTTATATATATATATATATATATATATATATATATATATGCACAAGCATAAAAATATAAGTATCCAAATGCTCATTATACATATGAGCTTTTAAAAATGTTACACTGGCCCAAAAAACAACCCACACAGGAGCCCGGCACAAAGAAATAAAAATAACAAACTCTGTGAAAAATGTCTTTTTCTCCCCCAAATTACACCTGAAACCTTCACACTCCCGGCAGCTAAATGCCATGTAGCTGCAGGCAATATGAGTAATTAAGAGAGCGAGCGCATAGTTCCTGTGGCACACGGAAAAACCTGCTGTTTTATATCATTGGCGCACACTTTCTGGAAATCAGTGGACCAGCATTATAATCTCGGGCTGTACTCTTTGGCACGTTAGGTGAAGAGAATGCAAGAAAATAGAAATGGAAGAAAATTAGGACTATTTTAAGAATGTGCCATTAGTACCGTCGGCTTGTGTCAGTCAGCTGCTGTGCTCGTTCCTTTGTAAGCTGTACTGGGATCAACAATGCGCCTTCATTATTTACTGTTTCTGTTCTATTTTTGCCTAACTGACTACAACACAGCAGCTGTAGAGGTCAACTGTGCCGCTGCTGAGGTTTTTTTTCTCTCTGTTCCCAAAAGTGATTGTGTTTTTTTTTTTAGACTTGAGTGCTGGAACTCTTTCACACAGTATGTTATCCGGTGTGAGAGTCTCTTGCTTATTTAATGGGGCGCTGCTTTCAAGTGTTGTCATGCAGTGAAGAGCAGGCATCAGATGTGGCATGAAGGGTGATTCTAGAGATGTGAATTAACTTTCATGCAATTCCTTTAAGTAGTCTTCAGGAATAGTTCTCCAGGCTTCTTGAAGGGCCTTTTCTCCCTGTTCCCCTTCCTTAAGAATGGCTTCTTCACAGCCACCCTTCCACTGAGACCATTTCTGATGAGGCTTCAGTGAACAGCAGATGGGTCAATCAAAGGGCCGGATGCATCTCTCAGGTCCCGTGACGGGTCTTTGCTGGATTTTCATGACTTTCAGATACTGTTCATCTGCGGTAGAGAATTTTTAGTCCTGACACTTTTTCTTCTGTCCTCCACTTGTCCGGTTTCCTTCAGTTTTTTTAAGGACACACTGCACAGCACGCCAAAAATATGCCAAGTTTTCAGCAAGTAGCTCTTTGGGGATCACCTTGTTGGTGCAAAAACATTTCATTCCTGTCAAACTGTGTTATCGTTGACATTTTTCATAGATTCGGCTAAAGAAATGGGAACAAATGATGTTTTTGTGGCGGGCTGCAAGTTACAACGCGCCTGAGTTGTCTGTTATGTGTAGACACAACACTGCTTTATCTCTTGAATTAAGTACCTTTTTTGTGCTTGAATGATTCATAGGTCAATGTTAAGCAACCTAACAGGAAAAAAAGCAGCCAAAATCTCATTAATAAACTTCTATACTAGTTTTGATAATCTTGTTCTTATGTGTTGAAATTTAAGAAGGATCACGCCCACTTCATGTTTTGCCCTCTTTACGTTCTGCTTTGACTTGTTTTGCTCTTGTTAGTTTTTTGTGGAGGATCCTGGAGGATCTGTGGAGGACATTCTGACAACTGTGAATCTAACTAACAACAGCCAGCTGGACGATGTGGAAGACGACACGGGCAAAAGCAAGTTTTACTTGCCGGTAAGTACAGCAGTGAGAGGTCATCTAAAATGGCAAAATGAGACATCGGAGTCTTTGGTCTTTGTGTTTAATTTTAAATGCGTTCTGATCATGTCCCGCTCTGTATCTCTGTAGTTTTCTTTTACTTTCTTTCTGCTTTCAGTACTTCATCTACTGCTGTATACTGGGCTTGGTGTCATGCTCCGTGTTCCTGAGGATCAACTACGAGCTGAAGATGGTGGTGATGCTGGTCGCCGTGGTAATCTACAACATCATCATCCTCCAGACACACGCATCTCTACTGGATGGATTTAGCAAAGCCTTATACCCCACAGATAAACCAGACAGGTACCTGCATACACTCGTTCTCCCTTTTTCACGCATTCTCTCTGCTTCATTATTTAGGAAATAATGAAATCATACTTAGGCCAACTTTAGGTTAATATTATCTGTTTAAAACCCTCCATCACGCTGACCCTGCAGCCTGCTCACATCAGTAGAAAAGAGCTTATTAAAATGACTAATAAGACTGGACCATGGGCTTCAGGGAAAGGCTGATGCTGAGGTAGCGATGCCCCATGTGACTGTCGATCAAGTGTAACCCCCGGAGAGGATGATGATGAATGGCAGCAGTTTGAGCTGATGGAGCTGAATTCTTTTTTTTTTTTTTTCCCCCACAACTGACTGACAGCTGGAGTCTCGCTGCTTACAAAATCCCATTATGCAAAAAGTTTCCAGGGCACCTACAGAAACTTTTTTTCTCGTGCTCATATTTCCCTCTTTGTTTCTCTTTCTCGCCTTGGCTTTTATTAGCATGAAGAGAATGCTGCTTTTGCCAGAGCACAGAGGCAAGTTAATAAGAATAGCAATGAAGTGGAAAAACAAAAAAGAAACAAGCCGCGACTGACATAATTTCCACTTTAGTATCTTGAAGGAGAACTTTAGTTACACCGTCTCTGTTATAGACATAGTATTGTATGTCTCAGTTTACAGCTACTAAAAAAATAAATAAATCACCTGTTAAATAATTAGTGGGATAATAATGCAAAAGATACAAATAATGAAAAAATAAATAAAAGACTTAAAGGACTTACTATTTTTTTGTTCGTAGTTATGGCAGTTTATAACAAATAATGGACAGTATACATGCTTCTGTCTGAAGCAAGGTTATTAGAGTTAAGTAAAAGTAAATGAAAACCTAAATGTCAGGGACCGCTGTGAGAAAAGGATCCCAACGCAGGACTCGAGAGACAGGAACCCAAAAACAGTGATGAAACTAAACAAACAGAGCTGGGCTGGTGCCAGAAGTACAAATTAGGAGCTTAAATGAGGAGGAAAACACACAGCAGGGAGGGAGGACACGACAAGGAACTGAAGGAAAGTGAGGGCTTAAATACACACACGAGGTAATTAGGGAGAAGGGACGCAGCTGGGGAAAACAGGACACAGGTGAACCGAATCAAACTAACACACGAGACACACAAGAGCTAGCGAAATAAAACAGGAAATGACCGAGAACAAAACTCAGATAACTGAACCAGGAAGGCCTGAAAATGCAAATAAACCATAACTGAGAACATGACCCAGAAATCTACAACAAAACCTGAGAACTGAAGAATCCATCCTGGAAATCTCTGAAAGAAAACAAACCTGAGAACTAAAAACAAGCTAAACAGAGAAATACAAAGATAAGCAGAAGCAAACTATGAGAAATAACAGGATTTCAAAAAGCAAAAAACACAAAACACTGGGCAAAATAAAAATGAGACTTTTGAAAAGAAACAGAATAAAAGAATATCGTGTGCTCACAAAGCGAACTAAAACAAAAAGCCTGTCTGATGAGGCTGTTTGTTTTACTTTGGTGCTTTGAACTCCTCCGTATGCCAAAGTATTCTAGAGTCAAAGGTGAGGCCGTCTGTCTGACAGCTAATCTACAGCCGAATGTGTCACAATGGCCCAAAGTCCAGACCTCGCTGTAGAGAAGAGCCGGCCAAAGTTCCTCCACGACCACATGAGAGGCTGATAAAGTCACAGAAAAACGATTACAAAGACGGGCCAAACCTAGCAATGACTGTCAGTCCTCTTTCAGACATGCAGTCAGTCCTTTGAATAAGCTGACAGCATCTTGAATGTCTGTAGCACGCTGGGCACTTTTCTGTAAAAGCTCTGCACATGTCTTTTTTTTTCCTATTTGCAGTAAGATTAGCACATTCATCTAACAGTTAGGCAGCTGCAGCAGCACCTTAGCACCCAACGACACACACACACACGCACAATCTGACACTTTACTTAGTGACAATGGCAGAGAAAACTACACGATGAAAAGTGTGGTTACACGTAACTAGAGCTGACGCTGAGAATACTCATTTCCACAAGTGCGACAAGTCTTTTTTTTCCCCCTCTCTCTGTTTCTGCTGAATGTCTGAATGAAGCTGCAAGAAACATTAAAAGCTCATTGATTTATAGCCTTATTTGTTTAAAAAAAAGGCTCAGTCATTTCCAAAAACAGCTGGTACCCTTACTTTTTAGGAAATGTTACTCAAGCAGGAGGAAAAAACGGCATTTTTATGGACTCTGCTGTGGATTCACGCACACACCTGGTGCACCAGTAGGTATTTCCAGCAGCGGGTTGGTGTGCATGTAGGCTGGATTCAAAATAAAGCCCAGTTTGTGTGAACAAGGAGTTAGATGTTTGATTTTTCAAAATAAGATGCTGAATGTGGTAAATCCTTAATGGGATAATTATGGCATGTTCTCTCTGTTTAGACTGGGCATCCTGAAGGATCTGAAGACAATGGGTTCCGTGTCTCTCTTCATCTTCTTCATTACGCTACTGGTCTTAGCCAGGCAGGTGAGTCGCTTCAAAGTTCTTAGTAGGTCATTCAGCACAGTTACAGAATCAGCGACCGACTCAGTGGAGCGGGGATGTTTGATACCGGCCGATTTGGAATGACTTTTATGACTTAGAAGTAGAAATAATTCTGGGAGTGCTGAAAGACAGTTAAACAGTGTTGAAGGACTTGGCTCATTATAAACAAAGATCAAAATATCTTGTAGCATTGCAGCTGCCAGCTTGGCCCACTGCCTCCGTCTCCTCTGTGCCCTGCCATCCTCACTTCATGAGCCCAAACTCATCTGACACAGATTGGGTGTTTTATCTTTTTTTTTTTTTTTTTTTTTTTGTGCTGACGATAAACGCAAACCAAACAACTATGTATTTTTCACGCCCATGAGCCCCACTGTTCTCAGCACTTGTGAGCTGCATTTTGCGTTTTATAAGTTTTTCCTTCTTTTTTACTCTTACATTCTCAGAATCAGAATAGGTTTTTTTTTAATGGAAACTTGTTTCCGTAACTGAAAAAAAGACATCCATGCAAGCGTGTGAGTCAAATTTTCGGGTCATCGTCTCAAAATTTCGACTTACTCAAGATTCTGAGAAAATATTTCGAAATTGAGAGAAGTAACTTGGAATTTCGACATAAGTAGAAATTCTGAGATAATATATGGATACTAAAATGTTTTTGTTTTTCCATAAAATCGTTTGACACGGGGGAACTTAAAACAAACAACAAACATCTACCACTTCCCAAGAAACACTTTTGTACATAGTGCTGAAAACTGCACAGCTCAGGAGAACTTGTTTCCAGCGCGTAATTGTGCGTAATACGCGCCTCTCCAAAACGTCACGCGCACTGTCCGCCGTTCTCAAGCAAATCAGCTGAGCCGGCACGCACGGAAACGGAGTCAGCTGGCTTTCAAAGAAACATCAAGAACCAAACAGTATACAACAATTTTTCTAAGAACACTGAATTTTTTTTCCCTGAGATACAAAGGCAGCGATGCTGAATGGTGAGGTTATATTTTAGATCTAAACAATTAACTTAGTCAAAAATGTAAACAGCAATAGATGAAATGTATATATAACATATATAAATTTAATTTTAGCAGGCTGGATAATTTATTTTTCAGATAAAACCACATGGCACGCTCTGTAAATTAAAAGTTATTTTATTTCAAGCAAGTGTTATTCAGTTCATTAGAACATCATGACAAAAAGCAAGCAAGAAAGGCTTGTACAACCGGCGAGTTCATGTTTTCTACTTTAGAAAAATAAAACTGCTTAAAGCTTGACTTGAATGCAGCTCAGTCCACACAGAATCCACAAAGTGTTCAGTGGAAGAGTATTCACTTCTTGGCAGCAGACCTGGTCTTGGCAGATTTGGAGACCCTGCGTTTGGTCTTCTTTGGGCTCTTTGGCTTCTTTGGCTTCTTGGCCGCAGCGGGTCTCTTGGCTTTCTTCGGGCTCTTTGACTTTCTCCTTTTCTTAGGGGACTTCTTGGCTGGAGTGGTTCCCCCTGCTGCTTTCTTGGCGCTGGCCTTCTTGACCTTTTTCGCCGTTGGCTTCTTCTTCCTCACCACCTTCTTCTTCCGAGGTGTCGAGGATTTTTTGTTTATTTTGAAAGAGCCCGAAGCCCCGGTGCCCTTGGTCTGGACCAGAGATTTTTTGGTCACCAAACGCTTCACAGCGATGAGGATCCTGGCATTGTTTTTCACCACATCATATCCACCGGCCTTCAGAGCCTTCTTCAGAGCTGCCAAAGACACACCGCCACGCTGTGTGGATGTGGACAGAGCCTTCAGTATCAAGTTTGACACAGTCGGACCAGTTTTCTTCCTCGGAGACTTGGATCTCTTTTTAGGAGATTTGGCCGGAGCTGGCGGAGGCAAAGCAATCGCAGGAGAAGACATTGTAATGACTCTGATCCCAAGATCAAGTCAGCGAAGGGTCACAGACAGAAACAGTAGAGAGTGATATCTCTGCTTGCCCTCTTGACAAGTTGAGGCTTTATAAAACCCCAATGAGAACCGTGGAGAGTCAGTCCCGCTGCCACAGTGCGCCTGTTCTCCTCCTGCGCTCCTTGATAAAAAAAATTGTGTTTTCTTCAACTGGATTATTCTGTAAAATTCCAGCGTAAAGTGCTATATACACATATAAAAACCACCACACAGCAACCAGCGAAATCCAGTCGGTCTGTCTGTGTATTTATATTCTGCATTTATTCAAATATAATAGCGTTTGTTGATTGATTACGAGCTGACACATGAAGAATGTCATATGAGAATCATACTTTGAACATTTTCATGATGTTACATCTCCTAAAGAAATAAGAAAAAATGTTTTAGAATTAAATAAGCTCAAACATAGGCACGTGTTTCATACACGGGTCCCAAAATTTAGTTTTATTTCCACCGTTTTTGTGAAATATATTCATATAAAGATGGCTCAAGAAACACAGTTGCCTTGATTCTATATCGAGGTCACCATAGGGTGACTTCTGAGAAAATAAATTCAACTTGCAAGCAAAAGAAAGGGCTGGTTTTGAGTAGGGGGTAAGAAATGCATAATTAACAAAAAAATGATGTTTCATATTAATATATGTCACATAGTGAAATTAAGGCTCCACTGTCTGGAGATGGACCCAAGCCAGAGTCAGAGTTATCAGGCTGTGAGGAGGGGCAGCCAGAGAAACGAATTTCTGATTAACTTCCCGGGTTTTCTTTTTAACTTAGACACTTTATGAAATGATTAAAGTTGGATGCATTTACATATGTATACATTTAAACCAGTTTATTTTTTATTTAGGCATCGGTTAATGGTTATGAGGATATCATCTGTAAGAGGATATGATGCGTAAAAAGCAGTGCATAATAATTCCATTATGAGATTATAACAGGCCTGTGCATGCAATTAAAAAATATATATATATCATATTTCATTACACTGCACTTGATTTTCCTGCACGTGAGTTATCCTCAGCCTGTATTGATTTTTGTAAATGAACAGCACAATATACATTAATGTATAAATATGACCTTTTACCTGCGCATCTGTAAAACCAAAACAAACTGCAGGCACCAGATGTTATATATAGTTTAGTAGTTTAACATATTACTTAAAAATCATCAGTTTTATTAATTTTTACAGGATTGTTGTAAATTTATGTGTGTTTTTGTGATCTTTGTTTACAAATAAAAATAAAAAGCTGCCACACGTGGAGTTTAAGTTAATGCTCTATATTTAGGCCAAACTGTACAAAAATAAGCCATAAAAATACATTCTTGTGGTTCCACAGCTGGGCCGCTGTTTTATATTATTCTTAAAATGAATACGATTATCAGACGTATCTTCGCTGTTACACTTTGAAAACAGTTCATTAAACGTCTCCAGTCTGGGGGGGGGGGGGTGTTTTTCTCTCCTTCTTGCTTTCTCGCGCTACTTTAGTTTTTTAATAATATGAGATAAGGTATGTGCTTGTATGTGTGCGCCCGAGGGAAAAGATTGGCAAATGTTTCCGTACCTTCTGTAGGGCGCTGATAGCGCCTCCTCACATTACATGCAAATATACAAACACACGGAAGTTTTGTTTGGACGGAAATGCAGTTTTGTTCGAGGCCTGTAGGTGGCATGAGCGTGTTATCCCAGCAGCACTTGATTTTATAGCGGCGACTGGAAGTCATAAATGTGCGGTTGGAGCCCATAAATAGGCGGGATGTGTAGAAGCTTTTAACAGTGGACTTCAGTGTACTATAGCAGATTAGATAAGGCTGCAATAAACGCATGGAATTTGGACCCAGAATGAGAGAAACTCTTTTACAGGTGCTGGACTTTTACCTTCTTTAACAGCATAGCCTGGAGTGGTTTTGTTAGGGTTAGGGGTTTTTGTGGCTTAGGCTTTTGTGTCTTTATTAAAACAAACCTTTTACTTCTTTAGGCAGACTAGACTACACCTGCTCTGTGGCTTTTCCATGTTCCTCTGACTGACTGACGTGTGCAGCTGTGGTTTGAGAGTTTTAAACCACAGTCAGAAGAGCAGTTGATTCTTTCTGCTGCTCCCTCCATCGCTCATAGTACGACTATTCAAATGTGTCAGTTGATTAAATATCTAGCACTCAGAGCCACTGAGATACATAAGGTCAAACAAAGTCATCCACTATTCTGAATAAAACCATTGCTTTGTGGCTGTAAATATTTGTGTGGTGGTTTTCTATTCTGCTACCAAAGAGAACTGGAATCATTCTCATTCAAATACCCTTTTGACTAAATACAAAGAATTGCTATGCATTGCTCTAAAAAAAAAAAAAAAAGAGTCTTCCCTTATGCTTCCCCTAACACAAATACAGACACATGCTTGTGTAATTACTTCCTTGAATAAAATGTGATCTCCAGTCATCTCACAGCCTTGGATGATGGAAATATTAGATCTTGTATTGGATTCCAGCCCATTTAATTGCAGCATTTAACTGGAACATATCAGTTGGATTAAAAAGAACCCAATATGCAGGTTTAAGACAGCATCTTCGAATAAATTCAAACTTTTACAAGTCATCGACTAAGATTACAGACACTCCTTAGACAGTAAAGGCATGCTGTTTGGCCGTACTCTTCTTTGTGGCTGACGTGATAGAAGATCCATCCTGTAAAAAGTGGGTTTGTTTAGGTTTTTTTTGTCCTGGCTCCTGTCACAAATTGTTTGCTCATGGGTAATCTTTATTTTCTCCACAGTGTGGGAAGGTCGTTGCCTTTATAGTGGAACTTGCCCTGAGATGACTGTAGTTGTGAATTGGTTCCATAGAAATTGGATTAATGTAGTTTTAATCAAATGAAAATAAAAAGAATAATTATTTTATGCTAAGATCATGTTAATGTAAATAAGGGTATTTACAAATATTTAGAAAAAAATATATGTCAAAAGCTTAAACATCGATGTTATTTTCGTGTGTGATGTGAGCTTCCTGTCTTCCTCGTGTGAGAGTGACGTGATGTTAGCGTTGGGGAGAGGGGGAGCTGCAGGACCTGTTCTGTTGCGTCGTTCTCCTCCCCAATCATGTGACCATGTGATCACAGTCAATACAGTCAGACACACCGAAAACTTGTGACCAAAGCAGCCAGGCAGCGGGAGAAACTCGGCGTACATCGACATAAAACTGGGCCTTTAATATTTGGGCATCCGTGAAACAATATGGAGTGCGGGGTCGCCAAGATCATCCTCTTGTTTATCAGCTTGATATTTTGGGTGAGTCGCTGTGTAATTCGTCCACCTGTCGAGATTTCAGTTCCTACTGAGGACGGGCTGTGATGCGGAAAAGGACAAATGAAAGCTGTGGTGGCTTTACATCGGTCTGCCCGCGTCTTTTCTTTTGATTTCTCAAAGATTTTATTTGCTAATTGTTTCCCTTTTTATTCTGCGAGTCGTGGTGTGTAGGGTTTAAAAAACAATAAGTGCTGTGGTTTGATAAAGATCTTTGCAGTCAGCCCTTTTTTCTGGCATGGTCGCCGCATTGTAGAGCACTTCCTTATTTTTGCCCCTCTATAATAGTGTTCAAATGTATGCAATTCTCAAAAAAGGCCAGGGGAAATTTCGTGAGATCACTGACCTGCCAGACTTTTCTCTTATGTTACCAGCCAGTCAGCTTTAACTGTGACTCCCTCTGTGAAGTCATACCTGTCTTTGTATCAGTACTTTCATGTGTGTTGCTGGTTTGTGTTGACTTAACACTCATTCTTCGCACGTGTCCTCCTCTGTGACCTTAAGAGGCAATTGATTCTTTTGAAGGGACTGAGTAAATTTCCCAGATTGTGTGTGTGTGTGTGTGTAATTAGATCACTGTAAGACAGAACCAGCCAGTGTATGTAAATATTTGCCAGAGACAACATGGGCATGCTTTAATTGGAATGTCCAAATCCACATTTATTTTTTTCTTTGTTTTTCTGCCTAGTTTTCTCTCTGCTGTCCAGCCTATGTGCTTTGATTTTATGTCTCACACTCATCACATCAAGAAGTTATGAATCCGTGTTGAATCAAGCTTTAATGTCAAGGCGTTATTGTATTTCTCAGACCTTCACTGTATTTCAAGACCACTCTTTTTCTGCAGTGTTCAGTATTGTTTCCCTAAAGCATGTTGGCACTACAGACAACAGATCACCACCAATTAAAAACACCTATGCTAGTTTGTTTTTTTTTTTTTTTTTTTTTAGCTGCAAGTCAAGTCAAAGTTTATTTCTATAGCACATTTAAACAACCTCAGTTGACCAAAGTGCTGTACAGGTTATACAAAATATATACTATATGTCAGTCACTAAATCAACTATAAATATATACTAAAAAATCAAATAGAACAATTTAAATAAAGAGTTCAAAAAAAAATCAAATAGAACAAAGTAAATAAAAGCTGCATTTGCATAATAAAAAACAGGTTACTCAACTTAACTTTACCTGAAGCATCAAATCTAAATGTGTTTTTAGAAGTGTGTTAATATGATTAATATGAGATTTCGCTGCTCTTATAAGGGTAAGTTGTTCCAAAGATTAGGCACCACCACTGAAAAGGCTGTATCGCCTCTGCTTTTAAGCCTGGATCTAGGAATATTCAAGAGCAGTTGGTGTGTATACCTCAGTGCTCTGGTAGGAATATAGGGTTTCAAAAGTTCAGTTAAATAACAAGGCGCCAAACCTCTTAAAAACAAGAAGTAATATTTTTAAACTGGATCCTGAAATGAACTGGAAGCTAGTGTAACGAGGCCAATATGGGCGTATCACCCCATTTCTTTCCTGTCAAAAGGCGAGCTGCTGCATTTTGAACAGCTTGCAAGCAACAAAGTAATGACTGATCACAGCCAACATATAAAGAGTTCCGATGGTCTAAATGAGAGGTAATGAAAGCTTGAATTACTCTCTCAAAGTCATGTGGCGGGAGGTAGGCCTTCACCTTACTGAGGAGCCTTGATTGAAAGAAGCTTAATCTTAACAGCAGAGCTAATCTGTTTATCAAATTTTAAATCACCATCAAAAATCACACCCAGGTTCCTTGCAACCAGATGACAGTAAGTTTCTAAGAAACACTGTCATACCTATCTAACAGGTGGGGTTGTCCAAATAAAATTTCTGTTTTTCTTTTGTTCAATTTAAGGAAGTTTATCTCAAACCATGACTGAATGTCTCTAAGACAGTTCACTAGTGCCCGGATAGAAGCATGGATGTTAGATTGTATCT
This sequence comes from Cichlasoma orientale, assembly GCA_034780415.1. NCBI lineage: Eukaryota > Metazoa > Chordata > Actinopteri > Cichliformes > Cichlidae > Cichlasoma > Cichlasoma orientale. The sequence goes on along the minus strand of JAVDPK010002266.1, from coordinate 360,602 downwards.
GTAGGTCATCTGTAAACCAATGAGAGGAGATGTTGTGCTTTTTAAAAATGAACCCAAGGGAAGCATATATAAAGAGAAGAGAATGGGACCCAATAGAGAACCCTGAGGTACCCCACAACCGAGCGGGGACACAGATGACGAATGCTGCCCTAAATGGACGGAGAAACTCCTCTCTGACAAATATGACTGAAACCATTTAAGGGCTGTGCCTTTAATACCCACACACTATTCACTGGTTGGGTCAATAAAGAAACAGTTCAGTATCACATATCTTGTAATTTAGTTGTCTTAATTGTTGATATACCAAGCAATGAAATAATTTAAAGAATTAGCAATGCTTATTTTTTATAGGGAGCTGCAAATTTTGTACAAGACTAACATTAACTTTGATTCAGGGGAATTGTTTAAAAAAATAAGAGTCATTGAAAACATTAAATTGACCTTTGAAACTCTGTCTGACCCACTTGTTGGTCTCGCTATCATGGTGCTAAACATTCATCAGATGCTTGTGTAAAGTGACCTATATTTCATAGTGATTTTAGTGTAGTTTTAAATAATTGAACTGGTGCTATAAAACAGGATTTCTTGTGATAAAGTTTATGTATCTGATTTAAGGGGGAAGGTCAAAAGTAAAATGGTTCCTGATTTTCAACAGTTACAGTAAGTCTTGTCTGTTCCTGGAACCTGATCAAAGATTCAGACCTGCAGGAACCCCATCGTGGCTCCAGAGAGTTTGACATTCCAGAGAGGTGGCACTATACGTTGTGTAAGCTTCTTTGTGCGGCTTCTCAGCCACAGGATCTGAGTTTCTGGAAGGATTGGGGGGTGAGCACTGGGAGGGTGCAACGTAACAAACCCACAGGGAACCCGTGACTGTGGAGTGATTAAGAGAAGTGAGTCATGGGGCTGAACTGGAGCATGAATGATATTGTTCAGACACATTAAACGCACACACAGGAACAAAACGCAAGCAAATAATGTTTAAGTCGCATCGCTCAGAAGGGGAAGTAAAACCAAAAATGACACAAATCGCACATGAAGGGGAGTCTTTTTACAGATTTTCCGTCTGCTACACAAATGAAAGTTTAGCTGTTAACACCTTGTCTGTGTTCTTGTGTTCTGACTGCATTACCAGCATGTGACAAAAGAAAGTGTCTTTACAGATTGGGTAACAGAAGTCTTGGCTTATTAGTTAATAAAGCTTTTTTTTTTGCCCCCCCCCCCCCCCCCTTTACCCTGTTAGAATTCCTTGCACAAGGCGTTAAGTTTGAGTGAAGTCTGACACGGTGCATTGCACAAGGCAGTGGGAACGTGGAAGTGCTGCTGATAAATGATTTACAGTCATTGTTTTCGCAACAGTTGCCTCAGTTTTTAAAAGTTGTTTAGTTTAAAAGCATACAGAGTTAACACATCTTTTTTTTTTCCATTGATACAGTAAATTGTGTGTGTGTGTGTTCTTTATAAGCACAAAGTTGGCACTCATACCTACAGTCATATGATTGATGATCTCACTAGTGAAGCATGACTTGTAGAAAGGCTGTGGTGATGGTGTGACTTTAAGCCTGATATGAATCTGAGTTCACTGGGACAGACTATCAGTGACCCCCCACAGAGTGTGTTGATCACATGAGAACCAATCAGACAGTAAAATAAGAACAAATGCCTTTGTGCTCTCTTTTAACAAGACGCTTTGTTTTCACATTACTAGTCTTGCATGTTGTAGAAGAAGAATTATGCTGAACGTCACATTTTAATCTCATGTTGACAGAGCAAAGATCGTGTGACTGTCTCAAATTTAAACAGGAAGCTTTAAAAACAGGTCTCACTTCAGTTTTTGGTGACACGATGTGCAGAGATTGTGTTTTCTTTTTTTCTGTTGATTGATTTGATAAACATGGAGTCCAAGCACACTGAAATTTAAAAAGCTGAACCTCAATTTCTTCATGAAATTAACACAATTACTTGTGAAGGTGCAGATAATGTAGCACCTATTGTAACCTGTGTTTATTTAAAGAGGGATCCTTTTTTCCACTCAGTGCCTTGTGCATAAGCGCTTTTATGTAAGCTATGATTTTTTCTCTCTCGTCTTTTCCCTCAGGCTGCAGGAGCAGGACTGGCCTATGTCGGTCACTACATGATCAAATCCTTTGGCAGCATTGACAGTTTGATTCAGAACAAATCTACTCTAATCCCAGCAGCCATCATCATCGGCATCAGCGTGGTGATGTTCATTGTCGGGATTGTGGGATGCTGCTCAACCATCGGCGAGTCCAAACTTGGCCTTGGCTGTGTAAGTGTGTGTGTGTGTGTGTGTGTGTGAGTGAGTGAGTGAGGGAAAGAGGACAGGATGTGACTTGGGCTCCAGTCATCTTCCCAGTTCCTTAGAATTTATATTTTCTGTTTCATCAGCTTTTCTTTGTTTTAGGATCAAAATTTAACATCACTTCTTTCCTTTTTTCCCCCCTCAAGTTCTTTATGATCATCTTCCTGATATTTGCTGCTGAAGTGACTGCTTTGGTGTTTAGCTTCATCTACCGCAGCAAGGTGAGTCACAGACACTTCAGGTGTTCTAAAAAACATTAAGATATGAATCTGTGTTTTATTATTTATTTTAAATACACTACAGAAAATAATACTTTTTGTTAGCTCATGATTAACATACATGACTGCATGCATTTGTTTGTGCGTGTTTCTTAACAGATCAATGGAGAGCTGGAGCTTTCCTTGAAAGACTCTCTTTCCAAGTATGATGGGAAGAGCGCTGAAAGTCTTGGAGTGGACAGCATGCAGGAATTGGTTAGTATTATATTGTACTTTAATAGATATGTTTTCTTCATTCTACTTCCATTCTCCTTCTCCTCTTCTGCTTACGTGCATTTTCTCTCACTTACTTGGTTTCACTTCCTCCCCTTCTTCCAAGCTTGTCTTCAGAAGAAAAGTGCAAAGGTTAAAATGAAGTTCATAAGCAGCTGTTTCCACCTACAGTACATGACCTAAAAGCACAAGATTTACCTCTCCTGTGTCTGTCAGAAGTAACTGTAGCAAATTGCTGAGTGAAATAAAGATGAGACTGATCCGGTCTGTGCAAAACTTCAAACACTGCAAAATGGCCAGTGTACCATAACTGACTTGTATTTACATGCAGATTGATGATCTTAACTCATTTAGTGTCTACTTTTATCACTGTCTGAGTCATCGTTTCTGTGACCTTGTTCTCTTCGACTCTGTGCAGTTTAAGTGCTGTGGCGTCAAGAATTACACCGACTGGTTCAACACCACCTGGTTTACCAAAAACGGGACAGTTCCTCATTCCTGCTGTAAAAACATCACATCACAAGAGTGCACTAGCAACAAGGCTCAACAAGGCCCGCTTTACACTGAGGTAAGTCATACACGAGCAAACTTTGATCTTTCTGTTTCTGTGGTTACTGGTTGTGGCTCAGATAAGGCTGCCAATCATTCAGTCTCAGCTTTTGAACGATTTTAAATGCTATTACGACTCAAAAAAATTAGCAAAATCTCGCATCCATGATGCTACAAAATAAGAGCTAAATTCAAGTTGATGCTTCTGATGTGCGTGCACTGTACTGTATGCGTACTCACTGTGCTTGTGTATGTGTTTTAGGGTTGTGAGGGCAAGCTGGAGAAGTTCTTACAGGATGTGCTGACTTATGCCATGGTGGTGGTTGTTGCTTTTGCCATCATCAAGGTAAGATCAAGCTGAAATGCAGTTTAGCAGGTAAACCAGGATTACCACAGATATACCATGCAGGGGGACCTAAAAAGTTACATATTTTCTACCTCTGAAGTGTATCCATTTGCTAACGTAGCACTACTTGTGTGGTTATATTTGCTTCTGTGTGAAGAAAAAAAACAATGTGAATCATAAAAAGTCTGAATCGTGTTGACTATTGCACTATTTTTACACTTTATTTACGTGTTTCAAGGTTAATTTCGCTAAGAAAGCCGAACTCTGTGACAGGCTTGCAAGGCAAAATACAAACATTTTGCCCCAGAGTGGGTCCGTTCACATAAAGTAAACAGGAAACACACTGTAAGCTGGTCTCTGATTGATTAAAATTTTTCCTGTTCCAGTTCTTCGGGATGGTGAGCGTGTGTGTAATAACCTGTAGAAGCCACAGGAGTGGCTACGAGCCCATCTACGCTTGAAACAGTTCCTGCAACCACCCACTGTACCACCTCCTCATGTTGATCCACTGGGGTTTCTGACTGCTTGCTCTACATTGCACAGACGAATCTGTTCATTGCATAATTCTAAGTTTTATTTAAGTAATTACATGCCAATCATTGTCTAAGTCTTAATGGGGTGATGCTGGAACATTCCTGCATGGAGGAAATTTTGGTGAATCTTTTTTTGTTTAATGTGAACGCAACTCTATATTCTTAGTTATTTTAATTTTCCAGCTTTAGTTTGGAATTTTTGTTGTTGTTGTTTCTTTTGGATTTTTTTTTTATATAGTTTCTTTAGGGTCTCAGCCCAATGATGGTGTTTCTTTGGGATAACGCATCATTTTCAGAGCAGTTTAAATAATCAGAAATGTTGTTCGCAGCATGATTGCGCTTCCTGAAAGCCTCATTCTTCTGACGCAGCTTTCCTCTCCCGGCGCAGCCCGTCGTCATAGCTGCCGTTACATCAAAGGAGAGAAAATAATCACACAAAAGAGTTCAAATTTGAACATTTAGTTGTTACTTGTAAATCTTGCCGGGCCTTCTTGCTCTGCTGCATCTTGTAGATACTCTTTATGAGGACATTGTGCTGCGTATTTACATTGTACTTTAATGAATGACTTCCATCCTTATTTTAAGCTGTATGTGATTGTGAACAAAAAGTCAGCAGTTTTATGCCTTATCTGGGATTGCAGCGTTTATAACCAACTGCACACATGAATATACACATCACTTTATGGTCAGTTATGTCTATTAAATTGAGTTGTAGTTCTAATTCGATTTTTTTTTCTTGTGTTTATTGTATTTCTAAATTAAAAAGGTGAATATTTCACAAGAGTTTGATGTAATTGCGTCACTTTCTTTGGTGTTTTTGACAACTTGTGTGCAATATTAAACGCTGACACGCTGACAGTCACATACAGGGTGTCAACTGTTGTTATGAGCTGAGGGCAGAAGTTGTAGTTAAGTCTAATCCTGCAGCCAGTTTAGTGCCTTCTAGTATTTCTCTTCACTGCTGCAGGGTGTTCAGAGCATCCCATTAAACGTGACTCAAAGTGTTTATCTGTTACCTCCTGACTCTGTTGATAAAGAGGCCCTTAGTGTGGCACACACAGAAGATAGGAGTATTCATATTACATAAGCCCAGTTAGTGTTCAGATAGATGAGTAAATAATACAAACTTCTGCCCAGGTGAGTTACAGTCATCGAGATGCAGAGGAAACTGATATATCACTCATTGATGAAGCTGTAGATAAAACAAATCGGAACCATTTTGTTTGAAATGATTTAATTTTTTTTTAAATTAATGATGCATTCGAGTTATTTGTACAGCAACCCTTATTTGTTTCCCCTATTTCCAGTTCCAGTCCCTTCAATTAACATTTGGATTTGCAGCTGTGACATTCGATAATGCATCTTCATGTTTGATTCTGTATATTTAGTTGCAGTAACAAAGAAAATCCTGTATGTGGTGCTAGAGAACCTTTTCTGAGTTTAAACCGTCAGCTTTAGTGGTGAGGGGGCCCCGAAACATCTACTACTGTGGAAGATAGGAGTTCATATTTTGTCAGTAAGAACTTAACAGGTATTTGATAATGTTTTGGAGCTTGAAGAGAGACTTGAATCATCCTTTTCCAGCAATTACATTTATATTGGAAGAACTCACATACTTGGTAAAGTTTCAGTTAATTGTTCCACATGTGCTTGGGATCTTTCTGTATTAATGACATGATGTAAATGGCCATGCCGCTCTGTGTCAGTCTGGGTCCCTCTCATATCTCCTGGCTGCATATCTTATGCACTGCACATCCCCACTGCCCCAGGCTGTGTTGACATTTAGACAGGCTGTTCTTTTTCAGAGAGAACTGTTGGCACGCACACTCCTAGATAACCTTGTCAACTCTGAGACTTGCTTGTTCCTCAAACTGCTTTTTTCTCCCCCCCTCTCTTTCACTTTTATGTCAGTTTCTTCCTGTGTGTTTGTGCCAGTTCCTCAGCCTCACCTTTTCTTTCTTGTCATACATTTTTGTTTTTTTGTTTTTCTTTTTACTGACATTTAAAGTGTATTTGCATCTCTGTCGCACACCTGGACCCATCTGTTTTCTTTTCTGTCTTCTTGTTTTTCTGAACTTCTCTCACACTGTCAACCCTTATCACATCAGCTGGTGCAGCAAAGATAGTGCTCTTTCTCACTCACTCACATTGAATACTCATTCTCAACACAGCAGCTGTATATGAGAAGTGCATCAGAAAATTAAAATCACAAACTAAAGGTTTTAATTTCAATTATATATAAAAATTGGAGTGAACATCCTGTGTAAAAACAGTGCTGGAAAAAAAAGAAAAAAAGTTGGGACGTTGTGTAAAATGTAAATAAAAACAGAATGCAATGAGATGCGAATCTCATTGCATTAAACTCATTTTATTCACAATAGAGCAAAGAAAACATCACATTTTTAAACTGAGATGTTTGAGTATTTCATGAAAAATATTTGCACGTTTTGAATTTGGTGTCAGCAACATGTCCCAAAAAAGTTGGGACGGGGAAAAAAAACAAAAGGCTGGAAAAGCAAGTGGTACTGAAAAGCACCAGCTGGAGGAACATTTTGTAACTAATTAGGTTAACTGGCAACAGTAACATGATTGGGTACAAAAAGAGCATTTTAGAGAGGCAGAGTTTCTCAGAAGTACAGATGTACACATCTTCACCGATCTGCAAAAAAAAACTGTCTACTAACTGTCAAACAATTTCAGAATAATGTTCCTCAACGTAAAATTGCAAAGACTTTGAATAACGTATAGCATATACTACATAATATCATCAAACAATTCAGTGAATCTGGAGAAATCTGTGCGCAAAGGGACAAGGATGAAAATCATTATTGTATGTCTATGATCTTTGGACCCTCAGGCAGCACTGTATTAAAAACAGGCATGATTCTATCATGGAAATCCCTGCATGAGCTCAGGAACACTTCCAGAAATCACTGTCTGTGAACAGGTTCATTGTGGCATCCACAAATGCAGTTCTTTTAAAATGGACTGAGGCAAAGTGGAAAACTGTTCTGTGGTCAGACAAATTGAAATTTGAAATTCTTTCTGGAAAACATGAACGCTGTGCCGTCCAGACTAAAGAGGAGAGGAGCTATCTGGCTTGTTGTTAGCGCTCAGTTGAAAAGTGTGCATCTCTGATGGCATGGGGGGGGTGCGTCTACAGTATGGAATTGGCAGCTTGCACATCTGGAAAGGCACCATCAGTGCTGAAAGGCATATGCAGGTTTTAGAGCACCATATGCTCCCATCCAGATGACATATTTTTCAAGGAAGGCCTTACATGTCTCAGCAAAACAATTCTAAACCACATACTGCATCTATTACAACATCATGACTTCATAGTAGAAACGTCTGGGTGCTGAACTGGCCTGCCCGCAGTCCAGACCTTTCACCAACTGAAAACATCAACAAAAACAAACAAACAAAAAAATACAACCCAGGACCGTTGAGCAGCTATGGGCTACCATTCCTCTCTTACAAGTCCAGCAACTTTTGATGTTCTCAGTTCCCAGATATTTACCGGCTGTTCTTGAAAGAAGAGGGGATGCCACACAGAGGTAAACATGGACCCAACTTCTTTGAGGCATGTTGCTGCTGTCAAATTTATTATGACCTTGTTTTTGTTTTTTTCTTAAAATGGTTCATTTTCTCAGTTTAAATATTTAATATGTTTTCTGTGTTCTATCTTGAATACATGTTCTATTTACATTTTACACAGTATCCAGCTGTAGGAAAACAAAGGACTTGCATCCTTTAAATCCTGAATTTGGAGTGTTGAATTCATGAGGCCGAGAGTCACTTGTGTGTTTAATTTATTCCTGTGGCATTTTCTGTCACCTTACTTGCCTGCGGCCTGCGGCCCTTTACTCTCTCTCCTCTTTCGACCATCAACTCACAGAGAGAAAAAAATTCTTCACAAGCCAAACGCACACGGAGCAAACTGACTAAGCCTAATGTCATCACAAGAAGATTTCCGCCTGACCTCTAATTTATTTATTTCCTTTCCTACTTTTTTTTTTTTTGACAGGCGGTAACCTGAGGAGGGCGCACATGCAGTGCTGCTGCTCGCTTGCTGCAGGTAGACGGATAAAATTTCAGGAATACTGTTTCTGTGTCTCTTTGTGGAGATTTGAAGACACTTAGCTGGAGAATTCCTTCTTATTCTCTTACTAAGTGCCTGTTCTGGATTTGTTTCATAACTGCTGGTTTTGTTACATACCTATCAGCTTCAACATCAAACAAGCAACAAAGAACACGGCTCAGCACAGACAGCCTGAAGTGTAACACATGTTGGATTATAGGGATGTTTGCTTTCTTATAGGTATAACAGAAATATGGGGAATTTCTTTCCTTTTTTATTAAAAAGAAGCACAAACAAAAAGGGATTTAGTAGTGTCAGGATTTATTTGAATTTCTACACTTTCACTTTCCTTTGAGGCCAAATAATGAGTATACATTGTCAAGACCCAGAGCAGGTGCCACTGACAGCAAGCATGCCCTGCGAGTGTGTATGTGTGCTGCTCTAAATAGCCACCCACCACCAACGCTGTGATGCCTCCATTTGTTCGATGCTATCAGTGTTCATTAGAGAGGGCAGCCAGAAAAGAGGAACAGAAACACAGGACAGAGAACAAAGCCTGAAATGGGCCACATGAGGAGCAGCAGGTCATAACTCTATCCATATTACCTATAATTGTGTCTCTTCACAGCATGCATTGTTGCAGGAGATATCCATGTCCTCTAGCTCCTTTTTTCTCCATTCCTTTGCCTTTTTCTTCATCTTTTCTTTTCTTTTTCATCTTTCCATTCTCTCTCTCTCTCTCTCTCTCTCTCTTTTTTTTTTTTTTTTACCTCTTTTCAGTTCATAGAAGTAAGGTTGTCAGGGGACTTCATTTATAAAGCCAATAGCTGTTCGTATACTTTCAGCTCAAAGATAATCTGTTTTGCTGTATGAATGAAATGATCACAGATAAGCAGGATGAATAACAAAATCTTCACAGATGAAGGATTATTTTTGCCCAACTTTCACCTCAGTGGTATACGAGGATTTAGAATGTCTGCCATCTTATCTTCTGTTATAGATGAGAGAGACTGCAGATTCATATCTGCAATCAGATACATTTATGAACAGTCGAGTCACTGGTTCTTAAGTGGAGCATGATGTGTGAAATGTGCCAACCTCTGTTTTACCTTCACAAACATTTAATTGGATGGAAACACACTTTAAAACAATACTGAGAGACAGAAGTAGATCTTACCTGTCACGATGGCGTTCATCGTGACAGGTAAGATCTGGATGAAGGCTTTGATCTGGTGCAACTGCAACCAAAGCATTTGGCTGTTTTCCGCTTTCCATTTGTAAACCTGTCCTATTTTTACAGGACAAAGAGCAGATGTGCTTCTGTAAGATGCAAATTTGATAGACTCTTTCAGTCCACCAAGATTCACTTTAGGTGCATCAAAAAGAAGCGATACGGGACTCCTGTTGTTGGAAACGTTTCTTGTCTCTTTTTATCTTCCCAATAGAAGCGGCTCTTTGGTTTCAGACTCGCTTCTGTAATCACAAAGAAACCACAGACCCACTTACTGGCTTGTCTTCAGGAAATTATTCATTACTGAATCACACAATTCAGCCAAAAAGTGTCATGTACCTTTTGGAACCCGAAGGCCAATTAACGTTTTGTTTCCCAATCTGTTTTATGCCGTCATGTTTCTGATTAGAGGTGAGAAAGACATCACAACAGCATCACGCACAGTTCATTACATTAGGTGACTCACGGATCTGTTCTCTACAGAGCCGCTCTCCTCTTTATTAATCCCTGCAGCTGTAGCAGCCCTGCATAATCATTACACTCACCATGACCTTCCAGAGGCAGCTGAAGTTTGTAAGTCAACAGATTATTAAGATACTGGAGAAGCTGAAGAAACTTTGCTTTTTCCTGTTTTTCTGCTCTGTTGCTCTTCATAAAGGTCAACATCCCACACACTTTCAGCTCACGCAGTTTTCTGGAGTTGTCAGAAAAGGTTTTGGGAAAGCAAGAAATCACTTCTTAATATAGCTAGAGCATGAGAAACCAGTCACATAGCCTATAAGTGTAGATTTTACCTTTAATTTTGCAGTTTTTTCCGCTGTTTCTGAGGAACAACGGCATGGTTCAGCTGACTTGTGAAATAGTCTAATTTCTTCCTAATTTCTAATATAAAACTGCCACACTTTAGCACATCAGCAGCCATTTTCTTTTGCTCCTCTTTTAAATATTAGCATATCATAATTTTCGTGCTCATACAAGCCCATATTTTTCATTTTCACTCCCTTCATCAGTTCCCTGTGATGCTGATGTTCTACAGAACTCTTGGTTAACACGTAGCAGCATCCTCGCTGCTGCTGCTGCACAGTCAACAATAGGCTCTTCTCTGGCTTCCTGTCTTGGGGAATCTCAAACCCACAAATGTTGCACCTGTCAGGATGATAGATGACCGTGGTAATCATCAAGCTATAATAATGAAGCTGGCGTAAGCTGGAGGCGAGTTCTCCACGTAAAGTGAGAAAGATAGATGTCTGAATCATGATTCTCCCCATTGTTTCATCTGCAGCCTTCTGTGGGTTTGGAGAGCGATAACTCTGGCACTCCTGTAAACTGAGGTCTGGGAGCTGCTGCTGGGAGTCATAGAGATGTAAGGGGGAGATGAGAAAGTGAAGGAGAGCGAGAGAGAGAGAGAGAGAGGGAGAAAGAGAGAGAAGGATTAGTACTTAATCATGTGTGGTGCAGTGTATGTGAGAGTCTGTGAGGCAGCTCAGGTCTGCTGGATGTACCTGAATCGGGGTGATCTCTTCCTCTCCTCCCCCTCTCTCAGATCACTGCTCTGAAGCGCTGACAGAGAGCGGACAGTCGCCCACAGTAACCGGCTCTGTAGCAGCCTCTGGCTTATCTCATCTCGGCGGATCGCCCCCAGTGCCGACCCGTACCGACCGTTCCCTTTTCTATCAGCTGAATCTCCCTGACACACAAGAAAGGCAGAGCTGCGGTCGGGTTTCACTTTTTTTTTTCTTTTCTTTTGCTTCCAAGGATCCGCATCTCGCATCTTTCCCCCGGATCTTTGTTTCTGGACGGCAGGCTGCGGCTGTGTAATGCCCCGGTGAGTACTGATGGTTCCTGTTGTTATCTTTGCTTGTATTTCTTTCTTCCTCCTCTTGTTATTTGTCACAGAACAGATACCCAGATGAGATATCTAAGATAACCCAGCGCCTTTGTCTGATAGAGGGCTGTTTATGGTTGGAATACTTTTTTTCTTCTTAACCGGGCTTTATGTTTTATTACATGCACTTCCATTGCATTGTTTTTGTTCTGTCAGAGGGGCGTTTCTAGAGTGTTGTGTGGACACACAAAGGCAGCTGCATCAAGCCAGTGTGCACAGAGGAAGAACATGCAGTGTTTCCCATCTAAAGTGCGCTAAAACTGCCTTAACGCTTATTGGGAAGTAAATCGAGTATTTAAAAAAAGAGAGAGAGAATGAAAGGGGGTGGGGGTGGAAAACAAAGCTACAGAGGCTCCTCTGGGACAGAAAGGCATCCGCACAAAGCTGGGAGTATGACAGATGTGCCCTTGTTTGCTCATATCTGCTATCACCTACAAATTTGGAAACATTGGCTCATGCCAAGAGTAGAGTTCAGTCATTTTTTTTCCTCCTCCTAAATATGAATGAAATAATATCGTATTTGTTTAAGCTTACTCACTCCGGATTTAAATATAATGTGCTCAACATTTTTGGACCGCATCAAGAAACTGCAAATGGTTGTTATTTTTTAATATATATTCATGTTGCATAACCTGAAGAAATATGGAGAATAAATGCTCAGTGAGAGAGAGAGAGAGAGAGAGAGAGAGAGAGAGAGAGAGAGAGAGAGAGAGAGAGAGAGAGAGAGAGAGAGAG
>JAVDPK010002266.1:331673-348328 GCA_034780415.1 Cichlasoma orientale | reverse complement strand
TTTTACTAATAATAATTTATGTTTTTTATCTTTTTTTTTTTTTTTTTTTTTTTGGTGAGGATGTACCATCCATCATCTCTGACCTCAAAGCTGATGTTCGGGACAGAAGGACAGCCACCAGAGCTTTAGAATCCAAAACTGGGGCTCCTCTGAGAGGCGCAGTTGGTCCAAACAGCTCCGTGTGTTGTTCTCATTCTGGGTCACCGTCACCAAAAAAGAGGGGAGCATTTGTTTCAGAAACACAACTTTGCTGTGTAAAACTCTGTTGTGTACAGATCACGAGGTAATTGGGTTCATTCTTCCCAATGCTTTTGGGTTATCGAGAATTATAATTTCCAAAACAGGTCAAAAGGTCCTCAGCGTGGTGCTGCCCACAGTCAGTGACACAGAAGTACAATAATTTCAGCCTCCAGGCTGTATATGCTTTAGCCTGCTATTAAGAAATTTGCCTCACAAATTCTTCATCTTTAGCCGTAATGAGGCTTTTCCCAGGCATTTAGTCAGAGAGAGAGGAAAGCAGGTTAGCGTAAACAAGGCATCTGTAATTCATCCCTCAAGAACAGCTGCACAATGGAGCAAAACTCATTTACAGGCTTTTTAGCTGATTTCTAAACAGCATCTGATATGAGCTCCACTTCGTCTGTCCTACTTTCTCAGCCTAAAGAGGAGCAAGAGCACAAACCTCACATAGGCACATCTATACATGCACACATGCTTCAGACTAGCTGTCCTTAAAGGGCAAGAAGCTAGTCTGTATTTGCATTTCAGCCTCAGGCGATCAGCATTATAGCACAAGATCTCAGCGCAGAGCTGTATAGGCCTTCACTGTTAATCTTCTAAATTGGCACCATACTTTAATCTCAAGGGAAACTTACTCAGTGCACACATACATCATCCAGACTGAAAGCCACACGTATGAAATGCATCTCACAGGAGACTAAAATACTCCCACACACACACAAACCGTAGGGGCCAGCCCACAAGTAGCCTGCAGCGTTCACATACATGCGAGCATAACGATGGTGCGTTCAGGGGACACAAACAAACACACACACACTCCTGGGATGTTTTGACCTCCCTATATGAATCTTCCTGACATATTTAGATGTGTTCAAAACTCCCTCAAGCATGAATAACCAAAGAGGGGGGGAAAAAGAAGCAGTGGCTATCTTTTATGCAAAACAGCCCTGTCTGTTCTCGATTTCCTTGAGCCAGAACAGCGGCGCTTCACACATTGTTTCACTGTTGTATTATTGGGACTTTAATTTTCTATGAATACCAAGCATGCCCTTTAGTTTCAGTTGGTTAGGTTGTTCGAGATAGCCTATGAAGTTTCCGTTTGGTGGCGGTGATTAGAACGGGATAGCTGCAGCCAGCCTCTGAGAAATGTTCCCATATCGTAGACACATTTCTGGAAGATGGATATCTTTTTACAACATCCTGTATGTGATTGGATTCATGCTACAAAAATTAATATCTGCATTTAACTGTAAGTTAAAATTCACTTTCTTCGCTGTACATTAGTTGTGTTTTTTTTCCCTGTTTTTGGTGCAGGTTTCTACTGAGAGAGTGCTGGGTGTGAATGACGCTGGTATCTCTTTACTCTGTGTCCTCCTGTAACAGAATGAATATTACTGTAGGTTGGACTTCCTGTGGAGGGACAAGTTCAAGAGGGAGTGCGAGGAGATCGAAACCATGGAGAACCTCAACCGGGTTCTGCTGGAGAACGTCTTACCGGCTCACGTGGCCGAACACTTTCTGGGACGCAACTGGAAAAATGAGGTAGACAAGACGATGGACGTTGAATGTTGCATTATTATCCTTTCTTGTTACAATGTAGCTACTGTTAGCACTAGTACCATAGAAGGAAAGCCTTCTATGATTTATTAACAGATTTATGGACATTTAATTGCAATAAACAGCAATAGATGCACACCACACTGAACCTAACATTAGGAGACTCGTGTCTGTGTGTTGAGACTGGGCTGAGTTACGACTCTGTAAAGGAGAATGAGCTTTAATGCACCTGTCTTTTCATCTTGGGCAATGTCTCTGCCTCATTTCTCTTCCCCCTAACAACTCTCCCAAGCCTTTCTCAGGAGGTGAAAGGTCTCTGGTTTAATCTCCAAAAGAAAAAAAAGTGTAAAGAATGGCGCACTGTGAGGGCTGTGCTGGAGTCAGTGGTTTCCCCAGGGAATGACTCCATTTGACCAAGAAACAGTGACTCCCAGAAATAATATGTTTTTAAATGAGATGTAACACTTACTAAGGTACCAGTTTCCCACTGTTTCTTGCTTAAACTAAGATAGTTGTAATTTTGGATACATATTATGCAGACAAATATCAAACTAATTAAGTACACAGAGTTCAGGTCGGCCACAAAGTCAATCTCAGCAGCAATCGCAGAAGATCAGTTGATCTCGATGTCAGCTCCCATCGCCTAATGGCTCAGTGGATACAGTTCTAAACATCCAATGAGCAAATCTCACATAGGCCCCAATCACACAAGCCTAGAGACCAGTTGTGGGAGGTTGTCATTAAATAGATTACAGTTTTTGATGCAAACTGGAAATAATGACTGTTCACCTTCAGAGTAAAAGCTGCATCTTTTGAAACGTGTTGTTTCAGCAGTAAGACTTTTATTTTGAAGGCGAACGCTCTCGATTTCCATTTTGCGTCCCACTTTTTTAAGTGTCACTACTATTCAGTGGTTAGTTAGCGAGCGTTTGCAGACAAGTTGGCATTTTCCGTGCAAGCTGTGGGTGATCGTGGCAATTTGCTAACAACCGAAGCAATCACAAGAAGGTTTTTGGTGCAACGCTCTCGTTGTGACCACTTTCAACCAGCGACAGCTAGCAACCACTTGCCAGAAAGGCGGGAAGACACATTTTCCCCCGGCGACCAGTGGTTGCCAGAGGTCACCAACTGGTCTCTAGTCCTTTGTGACGGAGGCCTATGCTGCTTTAACCTCCCTGGCAATGCTGTGCACCTGCAAGCCACTTTGCAACCCACCTCCACCCCATTTCCTCCTATTGCTATATCTGATTTAATTAGTGTCTCATCTGTTGTCAATCATGCGTCTTCTGTTTTGTGATTGGGGTTTTGATGCTGCTCTCTCTGCCTCTGGCTTTCCCTGCATGGGCATGGAAAGCCAGGAAGATCCTAGAACAGCACATGCCATCAAGCGTAAATCAGTGCAGATGGAAATGCCAGTCTTCTTTTGACTATTGTGATCCTGACTGAATACATGCATAAAACTGCATATTTCATATGTGCTGTTAACTCGGTTCTTTGTCACGATATTCTGTTTTTCCTTAACTGTCACATGTTATGCACATCATTTTCTTTCCCAGTGGAGTTTAATAAATATTTTCCCATTTCATTTCTATTGTTTCACCCTTCCTGCTCTGCTCCTGCCTTTCCACAGATGCTGTAATAGACGTGTCCTACTTGCCTAACATACTTTCATACTTTCCATTCCTGTGCTTCACCTCAGTTGCTCTGCTCTTACGTCTGTCTTTCTTGTAATGAACGCTGTTACTATTTTGCTCCTGCGAGCACCCAGAGTCCCCGCAGACATGATTAAAGCTTCTTCGTATTTATTTAAAGAGTCACTGTCATTGTTCAGCATGAGCTATTCAGCTCATAGATTTCCTTCACCTGTGCCAGATCAATACAACACGTAGAGCTGTTATCTTTTTTTTCTCGCTCGTTACCAGGACCTTTATCATCAGTCGTACGAGTCGGTGTGTGTGATGTTCGCCTCCATCCCAGACTTCAAAGAGTTTTATACTGAGTCTGATGTCAATAAAGAAGGACTGGAGTGTCTCCGTCTTCTCAACGAGATCATAGCAGACTTTGATGAGGTAAACTCCTCTCATATTGATAATCCTGGTTGTCTCACAATGAAAAGGGGGGAACAAAAAAACTTCCCCTGCTGCTTTTTTGGGAAGCAATCACACTGGGTTATTATACTTAAAAGTAGCAGGAAAAGCAGAAGAAAATGCCAGAGTTTGGCTGAAAGCCACCGCTATTTCCTGCTCTTGTAAATGTAATGTTATGGCTTGTTTTCCTCTTGCGGTCACAGCTGCTGTCCAAGCCGAAATTCAGCGGAGTGGAGAAGATTAAGACCATCGGTTCTACCTACATGGCCGCGACTGGACTTAATGTGACACCGGGACCAGAGTGTGCACAGGCAGGTTTCTACACACGTTCGCACTCAGTCAAGTCATGACGTCACACAGCGAGGGGACAGACACAGAGAGCCACACAATGCTGCTCCACACAATCTGCATATCATTCAAGCACCAGTGACTCATTACCACACGGCTGAATGCATCAGTGTAAGCAAATTAGATCATCGTTCAGAGATGTTTAAAAATTTGTGTAAAAAAAAAAAAAACCCTTCTTGATTGGTGGAAATCTGCTTAATTGAAATTTGCAAAGCCCCCACCCCCCACCCACCCCTCAGTTACTGTTGGTGCACCTGCATCTTCTAGCACAGCACATAATGCAGTGTAAAGGGATAAGAGCGGCAGATTTTTGCACTCAGAATTCTTGGTAATTTTTGTAACAATGTGCAGCTGATTTCACACACTGGTAGTCAGAAGCAGGCTTCTCTTTTCTAGCTGATCATTGATTTGCTGCACTGCTGCAGGCTGATTGTATCAGCTGTTGCCAACTTTGTGACTTTTTAATGTTTCTAGCTCACTGGTTTCAGATAAAGAAGCCTGTGCAGCCATTAAAAAAGCACTAAATGGCACAATGCTGTACATGACATTACAAAGACAAAAAAAAATCCCCAAATACTAGGGATGTACACAGTTATTAAGCAATTAAATGCTGCAACCTATGCTAGCCAGAAATATTATTCGGTTAAGCTACGCAGCACATCCTGTAAGACCAGTGAGAATTGCCTGTATTTTCATGTCGAAAATGCTGGCTAGATGTAATAAACTTTAATAAAAACCAGTGCAAAGCTTTACTACTTTCATTACAGCCGTGTATCCCTGCAAAACAATATACAAAGCAAACCAGAGCTGCTATCACGAGAGATGCTGGGCTTTCCTGTTCTAACAGAGCTTTTTCTATCGTCACATAACCCCCACCAAACTTATACTTGTACAGCCTTCAAACTAGTGCACATATAATGCTTTTCCACTCTAAACTACACACTGAATCACACACACACATTCATACAGCACTGTACTCTCTGCCTAAGCACCGTGTCTAACATTCACAATAAATGGAATTGTCAAAGTCGGCTGTGCGGACGGCAGAGAATGGGCCCATGATGCAGGACTCAGAAGATGAGATGAACTCAAAGAGCAGCTTTATTGCTGAGAGTTCACCAAACACAAAACTGTAACAGGTAGTCAAACTATAACTGCGCTGGGCGACACACAAGTAGAGACACAGCCATGAGGGAAGAGTAAGAGAATACGTACACACAAGACAACGAGCAACAGGTGAGAGGGCAGCTGAAACTAATCACAGGAACAGAGACGAGAAGTAAAACTAAACCCAACCACACAAGATTAAAGATTATCAAAATTAAACAGGAAGAGACTGACACTGAGACCAGGACTAAAAACCCTGGGTCCAAGACCCAGGGACCATGACAGGAATGCAATGCAGGGTTCAGTATATTGTCCACACATACTCCAGGCGCTGAACCACCACCCCTTGTGATCAGTAGACGGCTCTACGTCCTGAGCCACAGCTATATGAATGAGAGCGGGAAGGTGGAGTGCTAAGTTTACACTAGCATGCCTGGTTTAGCAAGGTGCATTCAAAAACTATAGACCTCAAAGAGTCAAAAAGGCCCAATTTGTGACCTAGCTATGGAGTTATAGGCGCTACAGCTGTTATTAAGATGTAAATTAGCTATAAAGACCAAAACCAAAAATTTTGTACAAGGCTGTAAAGTTGGGCATTTTAACACGGCAGCCTATGAGCACCGACCACGCAAAGAACCGCAGTTTTTTTCTGCAACCGTGTTGGCTTCATTTGTCAGCCTCAGAGGTTCCTGCTTGTTAGTACACTTTATTATGGCCCAAGCATAACCGTGTCATTATATAAGCAAATCCAGTCACAGCTTAGCAACCTGTTTCTGTTGCCATACAGCTGCACTGCTGTAAACTTCGTCTCCAAAGTGTTTACTGCCTCGTATAAAGCCAAGCTACTAGTGATAACTGTAAACAGTGACAGTCAGAATCTGACATCCATAGCCCCTTTAACCATTTTCTCTTCATTACCCTCAGGAACATGACAGACAGTACATGCACATTGGCACAATGGTGGAGTTTGCTTTTGCGCTTGTTGGGAAGCTGGATGTCATCAACAAGCACTCTTTTAATGACTTCAGACTCCGGATTGGTGAGAACTTTGCCTCGCAACATGAACACGACACCGATTTGACTTTAAATGATGGTGTGCAATCGTTCTGAAAGATGCTGCGTATGTTTATTTGTTAGGTATAAACCACGGGCCAGTGATCGCAGGGGTAATTGGGGCCCAGAAGCCTCAGTATGACATCTGGGGAAACAGCGTGAATGTGGCCAGTAGGATGGAAACCACAGGGGTGCTGGGTAAAATACAGGTGGGATGTTTAACAAAATGCTCTTGTCTTTCTTATAATATTCTATTAAATTAGTGGGTTTTTTTAATCACATCTCTTTCTTCTCTGCAGGTAACAGAGGAGACGCGTCTCATCTTAACAAAATTAGGGTACATGTGTTCATGTCGCGGCATCATCAATGTGAAGGGCAAAGGAGAGCTGAAGACCTACTTCGTTCACACAGAGATGACCCGATCTCTGTCACAAGGGACCGTGATGCCTTGAGCACGCCACGCTAACTGAACAAATAGACTTGAGAACACAATTGCGCGCACAAAGTGGCCGTAGAAGTGATTTGTCATTCTCTGTTAAGTAAAACCCATTACCAGAAGCCAGCAGCACGACGGATAGACGATTGTAAAGAACCACTTTTGTCCTTAGCAACACAGTGTAAGTCAGAGCCAAGGTGCACCGCCACAGTCCTTCAAGGCTGCACTTAAGGTGGTTTTCACATCTCAAGTGTAACAAGGACTTCACTCCGAGGGGTCTCTTGACTGTCTAAAGGAGTGCCTGACTCAAAGGGAGGTTTGCTAAATTAGTGCAGCTCTCAAGGACCGCAGTCACCCATCTGTACAATAGTAGCGGTGTGGAGCTAATTACCCATGCCAGTGCTGTGCTTCAAAGCCTTACACTCGAGCAAACTGAGCCGCCTGCCGAGCTGTGTTGTTTTTTTTTTTTGTTTTGTTTTGTTTTGTTTTTTTTAACTCTCCGCTTGGTTGGCAATGTGAGCCAGTTTGTTCCATTTTATTCCAAATGGATGTTACAATAGTTTATTGTTATATAGAGCTATTGTTGCCAACTAAATGCCAGCGTGATGGTTAATTTGCCAGAACCTGTGATTTGTATTTATAACTGTAGAGCCGCGTTTGTGTCCCACTCGAGCAGGTGGACTCAGGCGCAGGACTCAAAAGTAGAGGTTTCTTTTTTATAATCCATCTGGAACCAAACCAACCGCATGTGTGTACATGTCCACTGCCATCCTTTTGTTATTCATTAAACATTTGTATATAAACTGACATCCTTTGTCTTTGTTTTGGTGTGTGATACACAAGTGTGTGATAAGAGATCTGTCGCACCATAAACGCAGGAAGTATTCACAAAAGAGTAAACAGCTCGCTTTAGCTTTAAAGTTGTGATGCTCATTTCCAGCTCCACATTTTTATTCTTAAACCGTAGTAAAGCACCTTTGCATGAATCACAGTTCAAAACTACCCTTATTTATCTTGCTCAAAGCCGCGATGCAGGCCTGTGTTTCATTCTCTGCCTTCCCACTTCCTCTCACACAGCTTTCTTTTGATTGGTTGGCCCTCATAAACAGAAGGTTTGAAGTGTGTGTGGGTGGGTGTGGGTGGGGGGGGGGCACCTTATTAACTTCTGCAAAACTAATTTGGAGGCCTTGCTCTAAACTTTTATCCAAATACTTTGTCACTCCTGGGTTAGTAACGATACATATTCCAGCAGAAATATGTTTTTAATGTTATCGCAACTCATTAAATCGAACCAATTTTAAGCATGCTGTAAGAGATTAATATTCTGTGACTGTCTTTAACATTTCTACAAATACTTTTTGGTAACCACATCCTAGAACAGACAAAAAACAAATTAGAGAAAGTACATACTGCACTCTTGTACAAGGGTCTTTCTGTTTATACAATCTATAACAATAAGCCAGACAAAACACAAGTATTCACATCATATTATACTCATGCGTGTGCAGAAATATTACAACATAATTGACCCATACTACAGTACATAGTCTGCTGATGCATTATGTATAACATCATTATAATCATAAGGCAACTATGTTGCTTACATTTGAGCAATATTGCTGAGCAGTAAATATGGCTTTAATATTGCTGAATGACGAGTCACAGTCTGTGCTATTTATCTGATCAACATGTTAGACAATGCTCAGCCCTGACAGCTGTTCACTTTGTTCATTTCAGTCAATAATGGTCAAGTAGGTATATCTATATAGTATATAGATATATCCAAAGTGTACAAAGGGTGCTAAACATCCAGGAATATGAATATCGTGTTGCACATGTTTGAAGAGTAAAGAACACATATGCCAAATTTCACAGCTAAGCTTGTGGTTTTGGAGTCTGTAGACCGGAAAAGTAAAACCTCACAGACAGATGGACAGTATGACGACAATATCCTCCTGCTTTTGTGTGTGTGTATGGGGGGGGCAACATCTAAGCCAACATAATAATTTCAAGCTCAGCACTGATTATAACATCCTCTGCTATAACTATAGATTCAATAAAAATTACAAGATCATGAAAAAGCTTTTTTTAATAATAAAAAATGAGCCTTTCATATATTCTATATTCATTATTCAATAAGTGAAAATTTTTAAGCTTTTTTGTTTTAATTTTGATGATGATTTATAGCTTACAAGAACCAGAAATGTAGTTTCTAGTAGAATAAAATGTTTTACAATACAGAAACATAAAATTTCTGAAAAGTATGTTCATTTATATACTCGGTGCTTTGTTGAGGCCCATTCACCATGAATTCCTGCATCAGCGCAGCGTGCAATGGAGGCGGCCAGCTTGTGGCACTGCTGAGGTGTTATTGAAGCCTCTGTTGCTTTGATAATGGTCTTCAGCTCATCAGCGCTCAGGTGTTTCTCATCTTCCTCTTGTAGTAGTTGTTCAATACCCCAAAGTGTGGGGAACAGATCAGGTGGGTTGAGTAGTCAATCAGTAATAACACGGTCAGCAAACCATTTGGTAGTAGTTTTGGTGCTGGGGGCAGGTGCAGGGTTCTGCTGGAAAAAGAAATCAGCATCTGCATGAATCTTGTCAGCAGCTGGAAGCATGCAGTGCTCTAAAATCTCCTGGTAGATGGATGATTGACTTTGGACTTGATAAAACACCGTGGACCAATCATCACCAATGCCAGCAGATGACGTGGCCCCCCAAATCACCACAGACCGTAGAAATGCCAGAGAAGATTCTGTGCCTCTCCACTCTTCCTCAGACTCTAGGACCCTGATTACAAAATTAAATTCAAAAATTACTTTCATCTGGAAAAGAAGACTGTGGCCCACTGAGCAACAGCCCGCTTCTTTTTCTCTTTAGTCCACCTTAGACACTCCTGATGTAGTGTGTGGTTCAGGAGTGGTCTGATATCAGGACTGCCACACTTGTAGCTCATTTCCTTTAGACACCTGTGTGTGTGTGTGTATGTGTGTGTGTGTGTGTGTGTGTGTGTTAGCTCTGGATACACTGACGTCAGCCTCAGTCCACTCCTCGCAAAACCCTCCCAAGCTCTTGAATCGACTTTTCTTCGTGCTTGCGCACCTTTTCCTACCACACTTTTCCCTTCCAGACAACGTTGCATTAATTTCCCATTAACACAGCACTCTGAACAGCCAACCTTTTCAGCAGTAACCTTCTGTGGCTTCCCCTCCTTGTGGGGGCTGGTGATGATTGTCATCTGGACAAATATCAAGTCAGCCGTTTTCCCCATGATTGTGTTTGCATGTACTGAACCAAACCAGGAGTTACACGGTAGATACAGGCTTTCACTACTGAGATGTGTAACTGTTATTCTATAAAGGGTTATTGACCAAACCTTTCTAGAAGGATGACATTTGACATTGTATGGGGTTGGGGGGTATTTTTTTTTGTCATAGGTTTAAACACCATCTCCTGTAATAGTTCCCTAGCAGCACTGCGCTTCTCACAGCAAACAGATTTAAATCTTGTGGAGTTTCTAAGAATAAAAGCTCTATTTCAGCCACAGTACAAAGGCAGAAGCAAATGAGAGTTGTCTGCACTCAAAAAGATCTTATTGTGTAGGAGGCTGATCTCTGTTGCGTGGGTTTAGTATTTATACCGAAGAAGAATCTGAGAGCTTGGTGAACCAAAGAGGTTAAAAAAATAAAAATAAAAAAATAAAGTATTTATGTAAGGCGAAGGTAACTAAAAAAATCAATAGTAAGAAAAAGCTGAGATGGAATGCAGGGAGTGCAGAGCACACTGATGTAGCAGCTAATTTAAAAAGAATAGGTTGTTCAAATGATCAATAAAAGTACCTGAGAGTAATTGGCCAGCTACTCCAAAAGTATGCGTTTCAACCTTTCAAACAATAAGCAGTTTGCTCCAAACAAAGTCCCATCACAATAATTCACATTTTTCCTGACATCCAGCTCGGCTCAGTAAAAACGGGCATTAAAGAGGAAGGCAGAGTCAGAAAACCAAGAGTCTAATCTTTGATGAGACACAGAGAATTCAGCTGCTAAATCTGGGAAACATGCTGTGAACACTATCACTCAACAAGTAAACCTTCACATTAAATTCACACTCGTGCAGAAAATGTAGGTTGTGTTTCCTGGAAAAGCATGGTCTTTAGCCATTAAGAATAAACAGGTCTCGATAGTATGGTCATCAACCTAAAATCTCAGTAGGTTAAATGTTTTATTTAGTATTCTTTTACTAAAAATATCCGCAGAGCACAACACTTTTTGAATTATTAAAGCTTCCACGGGGAGAAAAAAAAAAAACCCACTTCCACTTCACGGTGTGATATGTCAAGCTTTTAATTAGGGATCACTGATCCGTATCCTTCTTCCACATTCCATAGGATCCCATTTTTCATGTAGATTTCAGATTTAATACAAGCCACACGTGCATACTGCCGCTCGGTGATGCAGAAGGCGGGAGCAGGACGACGATGGCCGTACTCTGACGAGGACAGCACCGGCAGAGATCTGGACCTCTCCTGGAAGGGAGCAGGACAACAAAGCTTAGCCACATGGAATACGTGTTAATGCTGTGCTAGTTGTGATGCTTGTGTTTGACTTCTATTCCCACATGTTTATAAGGAGGGATGAACATTTAGGGAAATATGTAGCAGGAGCTTTCCACAGCAATTATGTTCATAAGACAAAGTTGCACTTCTGTTGGATATGTCAGGCCTGCTGGGGTTAGGTTAGGTTAGATTAGGTTAGGTTAGGTTAATTCAGTTCAAAATAATCCTTATTTATCTTACACTGGGCCTTGGTGGAGCCACCCACTTTCTCCTGCCTGAAACAAGATGTTTTAGCCCCTTTTTCCTTTCTCTTTAGGGGACCTTTTTCATTTTGGTTGCCACTCTAACAGAAGATTTGAAGAGTAGGTGGGTGAGCCGTAGCTGTGTGCCTGAGGTGAGGGATATATTAGAGATATTCCCTTTCTATGACACCCTGAAGATCCAAGACTAGAAACAAAACCTGAAGCCGGAGCTTTTGGCTCACAGGGATTACTTGCACAAACACTATATACGCCATGTTTAATATGATATGTTGCATAGCCGCCTTTGTAATACATGAGAATCTGTATAAGAGAAAAATGAAAAGCATAATCGTTCCTGTTTAAATTTATATTCAAATCGGAATTCTGAAACGTCCTAATTTGGTAAAATGTCACGTATCCTGACAGCCAGCCCCTCAGATCACTGTAATTACAAGCTCAGCACTTTGTGCGGCTGCTTTGTTCACCAACCCTCTCTGCTTTCAGTGACCTAGAAACCCGCTGTGAGCTAGTTTTTCCTGACTTGAATAATCAGTCCAAGGAGATGAAATGGGAGCTATAAACAAATGTCATAAAAATCAAAGGTATATGGCAGCACACTTATAACACACTTACAACCATGGAACATAGCATGTTCTCTAAATGCCAATTCCATAAAGAATGATGATGTTGAGTACTCATTAGTTCCTCATTAATCACAGATAGTTTTCCCTTTTCACTTCACTCTGTAACGACTGGGCACGCTTTGCTTGGACACATGTGCAGTGTCCATGCAAAGCAGCCTTTTGATGAATGAAGAATGAAGGATATCAGCACATTTCTGAGATGGGACCATAGTTTCTGACGCTGCTGCAGGCGCAATGCTCCCCTCCCTCCAGCGGGGAGCATTACATTATGTGCATGTGCTGGGACAACTCAAGAAGAAGGAATTAACTTCATCAAATATGTTTCAATGCGATTAATTGTTTAATGCATAATCCTTGAATTCGAACATAAAGCATGCACCGTGTTTCTGTAGCTGTAAGAGGTGTACGCCCTGAATGTAGTACTCGTAGCAGTACTTGGATTAAATGCTGGCCATTACCTCCTTGTTTATGTCAAGTCCTCTTCCTTTCCAATGATTTCTGTCATCCCGGGGCAGCCCCATATCATAGCCTTCAACGTGGTTGTGTAATCGGTCATACATGGAGACATCTGAGACCTAAACGGGGTGAGGAAAGAGTTCAGCATTCAAATCATTTCCTCTCGCGCATGAGATCCTTTTTTTCTGCCACTGTGGGCAAGAAGAAGCAGGTGTTAGTAGTACAAGGGAAGGCAAGAGTCATGGCAAATATATAAAGGGGAGTGACAACATGCAAACGGTGAGTGATGGATCATTTTTATAAAGATTATAATTTAAAATGAGTTCTGGAATAGTATTAATGAAACATTATTAATAAATAATGGAGCTAGTTCATGTTGTTTAAAATATTAACGCGCCTTTTAGGCCCCTAAACCCTTTACAGTAGCACTAAATTGCCCACCGTGTTAAGTGGAGACGCTATAACTGAGTGTTACTCCACATAAACATAATGAATGAGATGAAAAAGATAGCCTGTTATAAAATGTTTCACCGTTTCTTAACGTTACCTTCCGTTTTTTGTTAAAGTAGGTCAGTTCTTTGGGCTCACTTCTTCGCGGTGGGATGTAGCTGAAGGCTGAGAGTGTAGCCAGCGGCTTGTTTTTTGCTTCCAGTGAAACGTCCATCGACAAATGAAAAATGACTCTTAAACCCCAGAGAAGTCCCAGCTCGAGACGCTGTGGTTGCTAGGATACCGACGCCCCTACCTGATGTGCTGCCTTCACATGCCTTTGGATTTTCATGTACTTCTCAGTTTCTTGGTGCTGAGCTTTTTTAAACAGCTAAGTGTTTGTGCTGGTGCAAATATACTGATCCAAAAAAAAAAATGTTTTTTTTAAATTAAAAGAACACGTTTTTAATCCAGTCAATTAAAATTCTGGGATATTGATCTGTGTCACTATTGGTAGCATGAGGCGATACCTGGAACCTGCATAGGTTGCACAGGTAGATGGCACATCAATATATGCCATTGTCAGAAGGTTTGCTGTGTCTCCCAGCACAGTCTCAAAAGCATGGAGGAGATTTCAGGAGACAGGCAGTTATTCTAGGAGAGCTGGACATTGTTGGAGACAGGGTATATTTCTATTGGATGCTTTTGGCTTTTGAACACATTTTAAAAGTCACACGTTGCTGAATGACGTCTTTGGAAATCGTTACTAGTGCACCCGTTTGTAAAAATTCAGCGCTATAGTGACTTCAGGAAGATAGCAAACCACAGGGGCTTTTGTTATTAACTGTCACAACAGCATTAATGTAGCCATTAATAATCAACAATTCTATAATTGCTCCATTTGCAACTTCGGGGGAGGCCAGTGCAATCTTGCGCTTGAAACTGGTTTAGGATGCACTGCATTTTATAACTAAACTTAAAAAGGGGAAGGCCTACTGACCTAAATTCTATAAATGACTGGAAGCCTGCTGTTATTTAAACGGATAAATATCCAGCAAATGCTCTCTCGGCTGGTACACAGTTGAATTACTGCTACAAGGTTGTGAAGAGTCAGCAGTGGAAAATCAAATGATGGCACATCTTTGCACAGCTGCACCAGTGTCTGCCTTTATGCTAATAACACTTGTCCCTCGAAGGCCCTTCAAAAGGTCTCTCGCTGCATCTGCTGTGTGACTCTGGCAGCAGAATTACTTTATAACACTGGACAGATTAAGCCTCAAGCATAGTGTGGTGTATGCGGCTATGTTACGGTTGACAAGGAAGCCCAATTTGCTGGGGGTTCAGATTAAGTATAAATAACCTCTCGGTCCCTCAGGACTCCATAAAGATACAGATGGTGCACCTCGAGTTCACAGTGGCAGAATGGTTCCAGTGGTTAAACAGAGAAAGTTGCTACAAATACAAAACTTCTAATATAGTTTTTCTCAATTTGTTTTGGCACATTTCTTGCAACTCTTTTTGAAGGTCTCAGCTCTGTAGATGCATTCCCAAAAACTCTAGTCTGTGTGCAGAAGGTTGTGACTCTTCCTGAACCTTTAACTCTAGTGTCACAGTGAGATTTTCTGGTCACACACAGCACACTAAAGTGCATCGATAATAACAGAAAAAAAAAACTGAGAATGTTCATAGCGCTGAGAAGAACAACATGGAGACCGTCAGTACCAAAATAGCATGTACTGTGGAAACAAAACATGGCCCACTGTGTGCAATAGTATATCACATAGTACCAAAACAATGCTGGGAATCACTGGACATTCAGTCCCTCCCTTTTGACCACAGATTCTCATCAGTGCCACATCCTATGCTCTTCCTTGCCGTGTTAAGGAAGAAGAACCGCAGTGTACACCGCAACTATCCTCTGTACTCTTCTGGACCTGCCTAGGTTCTGTTCTCTTTCACTCACTGCGCCGGCTCACATCCTTACTCCACTTCCACAAGCAGGAAGAGGACGAGAAGGGCCCCCTAAAATGTGTATCAGAGCATGACAGTTAAAGTTTTCAAAACCGTCTGTGACAGAAAAAAGTAATTTTTCATTCCTCTCATTTTAGGACATTTTGGCAGTGAATAAAAAGATATTTCTATCTGCTAAATAGTTTTTTTTTTCCAGCTGGTGGTGATACAATGCTGTGGGGGGTATTTTCTTGGCATGCTTTGGGCCTGTTAGTACCAACTGAGCATCATTTAGACACCACAGCCTACCTGAGTATTGTTGGTGGCCATTTCCATCCCTTTATGACCACAGTGTGCCCCTCTTCTGACGGCTGCTTCCAGCAGGATAACATGCGATGTCACGAAGCTCAGACCATCTCAAACTGGTTTCTTGAACATGACAGTGACCAGATCTCATTCCAACAGAGCACCTTTGGGATGTGGTGGGACGGGAGATTCACATCATAGATGTGCAGCTGACAAATCTGCAGCAACTCTGTGATGCTGTCATGTCAACATGGACCAAAATCTGAGGAATGTTTCCAGCACCTTGTTGAATCGATGACATGAAGAGTTAAGGCAGTTTTCCTCTCAGTATGTGCAAATGTCGGCGCTCTTTTCCTAAACAAAGTACAGTGTAAAACCTTGGTATTCACTCTGATCCATAATACGGTTAGCTCTAGTTTATATTCAATATCAGTGAAAGACTGATATCGAAGACTTTTAGGAAATTAGAAGATGACGAACACAATTCTAGATGCTCACTGAAACATTTTGACCACCCTGGTTTACACAGTGCCAAAATACACTGTCACTTTGGAGAAAATGGCTTACTCACTGACCCAGAAACTTCACTTTGACACCACAATGAAAGATTCTGGGCGAGTTGCTGCCTTTTCCAGGTTAACGCGAGTGTTTTGTTGAGTCTACTGTGTGTTGCTATGCTGTATTTTTCATGACTTGCCCCTGTGGGCTGAGCAGATTTTGACACTTACAGGAACTACTCTGCATGTGTTGAGTTACACGCCTGCATATTTTTGGGGGGTTAAACTCTTCTGCTGGTGGAAATGCTGTCTGTTTTGTCCAGTTGTCCAATCAATATTTGTTCAAATTGTGGAAAACTCAGCCCTCTGTCTAAATTTTCCAAAACATTTGCAGATGCCAACAAAGCACGCTCTTTACGATGTGACAAAAC
This sequence comes from Cichlasoma orientale, assembly GCA_034780415.1. NCBI lineage: Eukaryota > Metazoa > Chordata > Actinopteri > Cichliformes > Cichlidae > Cichlasoma > Cichlasoma orientale. The sequence goes on along the minus strand of JAVDPK010002266.1, from coordinate 331,990 downwards.
ACAAGTCGCCATTCGAGAACTGAGCCAAAGCGGCTGAGAAAAACTGTAAGTGGTGCACAAAATGGTCACAAAGGACCTTCTCTCTCTCACTCACACACACACTTTAATCTGTCAATGAGTGTGTGTGTATGTGTGTGTGTCTTGCACAATAATAGTCACCTGAAAGAAAGCGTACGCTAGTGACATGACAGTCCAGTTAACCTCTTACCCTTTTCCATTTAGCAGCCGTAATGCACTGACACACCTTTTGTTTGTGTGTGTGTGTGTGTGTGTGTGTGTGTGTGTGTGTGTGTGTGTGTGTGTGTGTGTGTGTGTGT
>JAVDPK010002266.1:279429-297683 GCA_034780415.1 Cichlasoma orientale | reverse complement strand
GCCTTTTTGTTTATACCTTTTGCGAAGTAAAAATATATCGTGTATATATCGTATATCGCCATTCAGCTAAAAAATATCGTAATATTATTTTTGGTCCATATCGCCCAGCCCTTTTTGCCTTTTTGTTTATACCTTTTGCGAAGTAAAAATATATCACGTGTGTGTGTGTGTGTGTTCAGCTAAAAAATATTGTGATATTATACTTGGATAGAAAAAAACACACTGGCTCCATATCGCCCAGCCCTATTTGCATTACTGGGACCTCTGTGGCTCCTTAGTTCCTCTGTTTGAAACGAGCAGTTTTTGCTCCCTTCCCCGTGACTTTAAACTATCTTTCTTCTGCTTGGCTGCTTCTTGTAAACAGAAAGTTTGAAGAGGAGGTGGGTGGGACTGGCATTATTATTATGGGAGTGGCACAGTGGGTAAAACACCATCTGAAGGTCATATGCCGTTCATGCATTGATTTTTAGTATTTAAAACTTTAGGCATTTTAATATGAAAGTCTGTTGGAACAGTGCATCTGTGACAGAAGAGAACAATAGGTCAACTTTTACCCATATTGATAGCACACTGTTTCTGTTCCATTATGTTTGACAGTATCTTAATTTTTCATGAAAAAAGCCTTAAAGCTACAGCCGCAGATACAGCAGCAAGTGTGGTGCAACCATCCATTAATTTTCATAACAAGTCATGGAGGGAGGTGGGGGTAAGCCCCAGCTGTCAAAGGGCGAGGCAGGGTATACCCTGGACAGGTCATGGGTGTGTCACAGAATAACTGCCACTGACTGACTGCAGCTTCTTAAATGTGGCAGGTAGCTGAATATCTCTTTTACATTACTACAAATTTTGGGACCAGCTCTTTCTGGCTTTTCGTGTTGGTTGGACAAAATAGGCTGTGACAATGATGATAAAATCTCCAACAAAACATCTTTTTGTGTTTTCTGAAGAAAACAAGTCATGTTGTCAGAAAAAAATTGAAATACAGTGATCAATAAATAATCCTTAGATTCAACCCAGTTTGACTCCCCCAGCTCTGTCCCTCTCTGGAGAGTTGATCTGGCCCATGTGTGGCTCCCAGAAATAGAGCCAGAGCAAGCACTCTGTGTCTGCGCTCCCCTCCTCTCATGCTTCATCTATAAAGAGCTACAAGCTCATTCTCTACAGGAGCGCAGTGGGAAATGTAGTTGATCATACTAATTTGTTTTTTGTGGCACCCTGAGGGAGGGAAGGAGACAAATGAGAGGAGAGAAGAATAGTAAAAATAGAGACAAGTCCTGATTCTCATCCATCTCCTCCGGTGGCGGGAATGAATTAGCATCTCATTAGCATACAGTCGTAAATACGAGAGCATGCAGAGAGCAGAGACTGGAATACACTTTCAAATACACTTCAGTGCCCGAGAGGGGTGCGTGTCTGAGCATTTATATGACGATAATGGTAAAGGGATGACAGAGAGGGTACTCCTCCCCTTTTACAGTACATGTTATGTAATTTACGGTAAGAAATTGTGTGTATGTGCCTTACTGCTTTACCCCTACACCATAAGACTGTTCAATTAAAATGGAGAGACTGATGAATTACATTTTTTTCCTCTCCATCTCTCTGCTGATCTCTGAATAGATTTAATTGCACATGTTAGACAGTGTGTGACATGTATTGTAGGATTGTACCTCAGATGATCACGTATTGAAGGCGCTTGAGAGGAGGGCTCTTGAGCATAATTTGTAGTACAGTTTGTAGTAGTGCGTTGAATTCCCTCTGCAGTGGGCAGCGTTATTGTTTGCATTTGTCCTGCCATCGCGAGTGAAGCCGAGCTGTTCATGTTGGATTTGGAGTCCAGGAAGGAGAGAAGACTCAAAATTGTCACAGCTATAAAAACAAGACCAATGGCATGTGTCTGTGCTGGCAGAATACTACTTATTGCATAGAATAATTGACAAGCCAAATACAGTTACTATGTTTTGTTTCACAAAAGTACAGTACTGTGGAAGTCTTGAGCCACCCCTTATTTTTTATTTATTTATTTTTAATATTTTCCCTTCCAAGGAGCCAAACTTTGCTCTGCTTTCAAGTTATCTTGAGCAGTAGTTCTCCAGGCTTTCTGAAAGGCTTTCAAAGTTTGGACATTAGGTGCTTTTTCACTCATTTTCAGTCCAGTCCTTCTGCATGACCATTTTCAGTGGATTGTTTTTTAATATTTGTTTGTTAAGCCACTTAACACTCACCTATCAATCCATCAAGCACCAAAAAGGCACCCAAATCAAAGGATGAACCAGTGTTATCTAGAGATAACAAACAACTTAGCAAAAACCCATTTGTATCTTAAGGCCCTTTGTTACCAGCAGCCTGTTGCAAAAACACACTTTGTTCCAATTTCTTTAGTCGAATCTATGAAAAATGTCAACAATAACAACAGTTTGACGGCCATAAAATAGTATTTTTGCACCAGGATGATTTCCCAAAGCTGAAAACTTGACATATCTCTACAGTCATCTGTAAAACACGGTGGAGGCTCTGTGATGTTTTGGGTTGCATTTCAGCCAGTGGTGTTGGAGATTGCACAAATGTACTGTCAGATTTTGATCCACCATGTTATAACATCTGGAAAGCATCTGGGGAAAAAATGTGTTACACATTGCCAATGCAGTAAAAGCATACTTGGATAGAAAAAACACACACTGGAACGCTATCAGTCATGGATTGGCCTCCCCGGACCTCAACATTAGTGAAGCAGTGTGGAAGAAGAGCTTTGAATGTCCTTCAAGAAGCCTGGAGAACTATTCCTGAAGACTTCTTAAAGCAATTACACGAAGGCTTGATTTGATGCCGCGTTGAAGAATAAAGGTGGTCATACCAAATACTGACCTACAAGCTCATTAGAATAAAAAATAAAAAAAACAGTTTTTTTCATATATCCTGTAATTCCATGCATGTTTGCATGTGTTTCAATAAATCTCTGCACTTATCTGCCATTTTCCTAGCAAAATATAAAGAAATGAGGGATGGCTCAAGACCTTTGCGCCGTAGTACTGTACTATCCTTGTGCTCATCAATATGCTGCATTTACACTAACACCTAACTACCATCATGCTGTGTAGTTAGATTTCTGGGAAGGTCCGTAAAGGTATAGATGTACACCATTATATAAGCTGAAGGTTTAACACGGTAAAATAAATCAAGTATTGCTCTGACGCCCAGGCTGACAATAAAAAGGAGGCAAAAGTCAGTGAGACACAGAATGTCAAGGAGAGAAAAAGATACACATGGGTAATAATGTCTGGGCCATCAGTCACATAAACTAGACCTCTGCTCTGCCGGAAGGACAAATTTGTGTGTGTGTGTGAAGGCTGTGAGTTTAATCACTTCAGGGATTTCTGTGTATATGTACAGGAGTTGCTTGAAAAGGTTTGCAGTTATCGACTGTCCCCCTCCAGCTGCGCCATCTCTTCCAGCAGGGTGTCTCTTGTTTGACACCTTCACACCCATGAGGTTCAGCGTGACATTTACACCACGTCATGGTGACAGTTTTGTAGCCCACATTATCGCTGTGAGGTTTTTCTCCAGTCACTTCTCATTATTTATTCTAGACAAACCGGTATGTAAAACACATCAGTCGTTATGGACTGCGCCAGAGGATTTTTTCCCATAAGATTTGGAGCATTGGAGAGCGTGCGATGAAGAGAGTGTTTATGCTTTCATAAGGCAACCGAAGGGTCAGCCACTATTGTGATTCATCAGTGAATGCAATCGGGTACTATTTATTTATAGGGAAATGTCACTGATTGGGTGAATTGAGAGAAGGCGAGCAGAGAAGTGGGTGAAGTAACTTTATTTGTATTCATGTTTTGTATCTGACAGCTCGTTGGCTTTCGGTAATGGTGCCATTTAGAAACTCATCATGTTTCCTCGGATAGAGCAGGGAAATTAGGAAAGCCGAGATGCTTTCTAAATTGGTTGCCGACAGTCAATTGCAGTTGCCCAGGATTTATGTGTTGCAGTTGCAGAGACAGAAACACTTACTGTATTAAAACGCACAGTTGTATTAGGCTAATAAGGAGGTACGCTTTGTTACTTATCTAGCAGAATTCTAACTCCTAGCATGTTTGCTTTATAGCTTTATAGATAACTGTTTGTCTCTTGGCTGCTGGTTCGACATTTTGTCAGCCATGTTTCCCAGAAGGTCAGTCGTAATGATATTGTATCCCTGACCACCCCTAAAACCACCATGAGGTTGACATTTATTGATGTTTGATAGACTGCTGTGCAATTATGGTGCAGACATTTTATAGTCCTGCAAGGTGAATAAAATTTTGTCAATTTGGCAATCCACAGACTTCATCTGTTATAGTCATCTGAGATGCACTGCAGTGTAGACCACGACGACTGGGATTGGTCTGCTTGGTAGCAATATGACATGTTAACCTGCAGGCCAAAATAAAGCAGCATCCATCCATTTATCCATTGAGGCTATTCTTATTTTTTTAAATTTAATAAATAGATCTGTCTGATTGAATAATTATAGTTCTTCTAAAAAGAACTTTGGAAAAATAGGATTGATGTCCTGTTAGATGCCAGTGTCACCACTTGGTAGCCATCACAGCCTCTCACAGCTGCTAGCATGTCTGTAGACTGTCACCCCCACCCCCTGGTCTTAAACTGAGGCTTTTTCCACATGTAAGGTGAACATGTTAACCATTACACCATGGAGCAGTGTCTAGTTTAATGTTCATTTATGATTAATCCTCATAGTGCAAGCTTTTTCTCCGCTCAACATTTAGTAGATGTAAAAATTCACTTTGTGAGAATCCTTTTAATACCTGCAGTGTTTTATGCTGTTACTCTCGCTGAAAGTGGTAAAAGGTGCCCCATTTCACCTCTGTTACACTAAGTTTTAGCAGCTCTGTGTCTGGCCTCACAGCCTCACATCACTGTGTCTCCAACCACTGTCTCATTGTGTGTGTGTGTGTGTGTGTGTGTGAGTGTGAGAGCATGAATCTTAGAAACTTTTTTCCTTCTTAGCCAAGCAATCCGAAATGGGCCTGAATACCCTGAGTTTAAAAGCTGCAGATCACCTTTAGCTCATCAAATGCAAAAGAACAGGAAGAAGTGGGGAAAAGATTTTTTCTTTCTTTCATTGAAACACTGCGTTCTTTGTTTCCTCATCCCTTTCTCTCTCTCTTTACAGGTTTTAGGAGAAATGAGGAAATGAGAGCAATGGAGGTGCTTCCCATCCTCAAAGAGAAAGTTGCCTTTCTGTCAGGTAAGATTGTGTGTCACACACAGAGACAGACACACAGAGTTGCTACACATTAAACTGTAAATATTCTACTCTCCTGGACTTCCTCTTTCTCTCTCACACACACACACACACACATATATGCAGTGTGTACATAATAACTTGTGCACTGTAAAAACTTCTGGGGTCAGACTGAGGCCCAGACACTTGGCTCTTGACCTCTCTTTAAGCACATCCATGCACACAGATGTCCATTGTATGACCAGCATCAGCAGGACAGTTAGCATAGAGAGCTACAGCTGCCCGTGTCTTTTCCCCCGTCCAAGGAAAGCTCAGCCATGTCCGACACACGCACGGACTCGAGTGGTGCCAGAGAAAACTCGCAGGAGGCTGAGCTGGAGATATGGACTGCCAAGAACATCCAGCAGGATTATTTGCACAACGCACAAAAACATTTTTTATCGTGTGTGTGTGTTACTGTCACATGTGTCTGTATGCATGCAAATGCCAGCACTGAGATCTCCAAAGAACCAAATGTGAGATGTGCGTTAATCAGTGTTTGTGCGCTAGCAGAGAAGGTCACAGTTAGAAACACAATGACTCTGAAAAACACCGAAATTGAGTGAAGGAGAGTAAGGGCAGTGTTGCCATGGTGATGACTTACTGTCAGCTTCCCATAGTATTCGCTGGCGGAATAATTGGCTTTGAAATGAAGGTAGAGGAGGGGCCGCTGGTGAAAAGGAGGGTAAACGAACTAAGCCTATTATCCCCAATTTGGCCCCTTAATAAATCGGCCATGTTCGCCCTCTCTCGTTTGCCTGTTGCCACGTGAGCGTTTGATATTCTCCTCTGAGCGGCAGGGTCAAGCCTACAGGCGCACAGCAACCCGACTGAACTCACTAATTTGTGGGCTGAGCAGAGACAGCCTGTGTTTATGAGTTGCCACGTGAGTGAAGCAGCCTTCTTCTTTTGCAAGTGGTCAGAAACTAGAAGCAAAATATTATTACTGCAGCAAGTATGACTACATCCTGTAGATGGTAAAAGTTTCCCAAAAACCCTTTGAAATATCCAAATACTTTTCAAAAGATTGGATTCAGGCTAGAAAGCTCTCGAATGCAGAAATACTGTAAACAAACACTGCATAAAATTAGCAAAATTCACACACCGTGTGCAAGAAAAAAAGCATAATTTCAACATAAAATACATGCATTTGGTTTATTTTTTTTGTTTTTTTTTACTCTTGGCTCTGTGTGATGTCAGTGATAAGGTCATCTCAGACACATAGTGATGGCCGTGAGAATAGACTGTAGATAAATGATGGCTGTGGCCACCTTGCCATCAGCTGTTGGTTTGTGAGGTCCTGTTGTCACTGTGATTGTATGGTAGAAACAGGTGCAGGTAGAAATGGAGGCTGCAAGCCTGACTGCTTATCGTTGCCTTTCTAACCTGTGAGCTGGGCTCAGCTTTAACATCACTCGGAGTCCTTCGCTGCTCTCTGTGCAGGTGCTTGCAAGGAGCCGATGTTGTGTTTGCAGTATAATTCAGTACGGTAGTTTCTGTCCTGGAAGCGGTTATCACGTGACCACCGTGCTCCTTTTTGTTCACTAAAAATAAAAGTGATCTTCACTCCTCAAAAGTTGTCGAGCACGCCAACATTTTCCTCCCTTCCTGCATGTGAACTGAAATCAGCCGATTGTAGCCAAATGTGCTACGGTCGATCCAGCCATCATGCAGATAATTGAAGAAACTTTGTTGAATTATGTAGCATTGTAATTCTAACTGTACAGTAATGCGTTGCACGCAATGCTGATCGCAAAGTAAAGCATACTCTGCTTTCTCTTTCTTGCTGACCCTAATAGTGACAATCATTTACAAAGCAAACCTCTTTTCTTTGTTTAGTAAGGCTTGAAACTAGCTCCTGAGAGTCAGGGACCATTTCTGTACAAAAGGGCTTCAACCACAGGAGTCAACCGCTGCTGGGCATTAGAAAGGATGCATGTTTAAGGCATTCACTTTTTAGACCCTGAAACTGTCTGTTTTTATATATAGTTCCACCCAGCTTGTGTTCAAACCTTGTGTGTCAGGAGAAAGTTCGCTTGACGTGAGGGGAAGGGAGCTAAAATGGCTTGTTTCAGACGGTGGATGGAATGAGGGTCTGCACCAAGACCCCGTTTAATATAAATAGGTCCCCTTTAGCCCCTCATCTAGGATCATAATCCTGTTAAAATGTGGTTTCATTTATGAGCAAAAAAGGGGGAAAAACTAACTTCTTTATTATCATCACAGCTGTGCTTTGTGTTTGGTGCTAATTAGTAGATGTTAGCACACCAAAATGTATTACTACAGTGAAGAAATGGAAAATGTTGCACACGCTACACATCAGCTAACATGACTGTTTTGCTTCAAGCGCTTCTGTGCCTTGGTGCGGCCTCACACAGCCTGTAGCATGGCCATGAGCCGGTTGTAAGCAGATACACTTAATTTTTCACAGTTCAGCTGTACAGACAGACACCAATAAAACACTTTAGATCTTTTCTTGTGTTTTATAATAATTGGAAGATGGTTTTCTGTGAATTCACTCTGAATTGCTCTGTCTCCTCAAACCTTTCTAAAATGTTGTGTGCTATGTCTGTTTATTATTCTAAGCGTTTGGTTCAGCGGGCTCAGCCTCACATATTTATCAAGCCTGTCACTCATTTATTGGATTAACTGACTGGCTACTATGATAGATCTTTGCAGGTTTAGAGGTACAAATGATGCCACTAAACCTGCAAAAATCTGAGTGCCACATATGGGCTTGTTCTTATAATTTGTGTGTGTGTGTGTGTGTGTGTGTGTGCGCGCGCGTGTGGGCATCACCTCAGGCGGCAGAGACAGACGTGGCGGTCCCGTGTTAACGTTTCCATCACGCAGCAACCACGACAGAATACGAACGGACGACCTGAGGAGACTGATCGCCTACCTCGCTGGCATCCCCAGGTTACTCATTTATTGCATATGATCAGTTGCGTGTTTGTGAGTGTGTGAAGCAGTGCCTCAACATGACATGAACTCCCACAGCAAGTGCTCAAAGCTCTATAAGCAAACACGTGAGTGGGCTGAGATAAGCATGTGATGGGAATAGAGAGCGTAATAATTCAAGAGCAGTTATCTTGCTGCAGCTTCTTGGCTGCCAGAAATCGGTTCTAGAGATATGGTGAGATGCTGAGGCAGAGAGGAAAAGCCTGGAGCTAACAGAGGGGACATGCAACAGAAAAAGAAATGGGGGGGGGGGGTAGAAACAGGGAGACAAAGTGAGAGGGAGACTGAGATGCTGAGATGGGCAGGGGAGGGAGGATTAGAACTGACAGAGATGGAGAGCGCATGTGTGAGGAGGTGTGTGAGGGAGGGAGCAAGCGAGCGTGTGTGTGTGAAAGCAAAACAAAGTGTCGCAGTAGCCGAGGCAGTGCAGCAGCAGTTACTGTAGGCGAGCAGCTCCTCACCTCCCAGGTAAAACATCTCTCATCTGTCTCCTTCTCCTTCCATCTCTTTCAAACTATCCATCCTTTCCGTCTGCACTCGGCTCCATCACATTCTGCACGTGTGATTTTTAAAATTAGACTGCAAGTTGAATTTTGGGCTTTGAAAACCTCACTGTCATCATGTCACATATTGCGTATCTTAACTTTGGGGATTTTGGCATTCTGTTTTTAGGAACATCTGCACATTACTGCACAGTAGTGGCAAGCTGCTGTTCTGTGGAGAGAGGGAGGGAGAGAGGGCTGGGAAAGGATAGAGGTATTTAGAGATGCAGTGGTGGAAGGATTTTAAAGTGATGTGTGTAATGACAAAAACAGAAGAGGCATTTTTTTTTTATTTTGCAGAAGGTTAAAAAAAAATACTAGAAGAGAAAGAAGCACTCTGAGTTTGTGGATTAAATAAAGTAGTTTTGGTGAGAATGATGGAGAAATGGACAGATGGCAGATAGGCAGCAAAATATTCTGCACCCTAAATGCTGAAGACAAATTATATTTGTTGTGACGTTTTAGATAACTGTAGCAGATTTTAGTTTGAGTGTGTGTGTGTGTATGCAAGCTTGTGTCATGAGAATAGATGATGGCGAGAGCAGAGCACCTCAGGGGAAAGAGGTCGCTGATGCACAAATGTGTGTGTGTGTGTGTGTGTGTGTATTTAAATATATAATATATATTATATGCATTTGTGGCTCATTCGTCACAGGTTTCTGCGTGCGTGTGCACCTGTGTGCGTGCATAAGAGTGCGTGGGTGGGTGTGTGGGATTTGCTGCGTAGGCTTCTAACAGTATAGAAAATGCGTCATCTCACTGTTTGTTTTGATTCCCTTTTCTCTTCTCTCTTTTCTTCCTTTTCCATCTCTCTCTCTCTTTCCTCTCCATCATCCCTCTCTGATCCTTTCCCATGCCTGTCATCTGTCTCCTCTCTCTCGGGATTAAACTCTCACCAATCTCTCTCGGTCCCCTCCCCCCCCCACCTCCTGCCACCCCGCTCTCCATCTCCTCTCTTTTAATTCCTCCCACGCCCGCCGACCTCCATCCCTGCCCGTCCCAGCGAGGAGGTGTGTAAACATGGCTTCACGGTCATTGTTGATATGCGCGGCTCCAAGTGGGACAGCATCAAGCCTCTGCTGAAGATCCTGCAGGAGTCCTTCCCGTCCTGCATCCACGTCGCACTCATCATCAAACCAGACAACTTCTGGCAGAAGCAGAGGACCAACTTCGGCAGCTCCAAGTTTGAATTTGAGGTAGGATTTTGAGTGGTGCATCGAAGGCAGTAACGGAGTATTTTGATGTCTCCTCGATATTTAAAAAAAAAAAAAAAAAAAAAAAGTTGCAGTCATGCTGCTTCCCTTTTTTCTTTTTAAAACTGTTAAGTGAATAGAAGCTAAAGATTTAGTGTGTCACATCAGTTGTTGTCTAGTTAATGAATAAAAGCTGAAAGCAGGTTACTGAGGTTTTTTTTGTTTTTTAAATGAAGATTTATTTGTTTCTCTGGTGCAAAGGGGGATTATAAATAACAACAGAAGAAAAAGAAATAACAATGTCACCATCCCTAATATACAATATGTGATAAGCAATGATGTCTGCAATAATCAGCTGCTCTCCAGGGAATCTCTCACCATCTTGGATTGCAGCTGCTAGTGCTTGTTCTGCTCTGCAGCCTCGGTCGGTGAGCTTGGCATAGCGGCACATGGAGCAGTCCTCCACCTGCTGCAGGTTTTGGTTAAAGTGGCCCCAAAAGAGCAGAGACTACCATCATCAGCTGCAGTCCAACATGGTGGAGTTTGAGTCTATTTGACTGTTGGCAGCTGGAAGATATTGAGGATCACAGTTACAGCCTGGCGGTAGAGAGAGACAGGAAGCGCAGGTTAGCAGCGACTGAGCTTTCAGAATAAGAGTGTGTTTAGTAGTAAATTGTTTGTTTGCTGGTGGCAGGGTTGTGTCATACGACCAAAATCTCATGTCTCGATAATGATATATATGTGTCCTGTGTCCAGCATAATTTGCAAACAGTTTTCTGTAGATGGTTTGAGTACAGTGGGAACTCCTCATCTAGGAAGAAGCACCTCCTATTTTTCTTTTTTCTATAATTTATTAATTTTTTTGCTTGCCAGTCCTTCTCCTGTTTTGAGCTGCCCGGTTGGGTCTCGCCTTCACTTGCTGATATTCACATTTCTGCATGCATCTGTGTGGAGCTGTGTAAGATTGCAAACATCATCTAAACAGGGGGAGGGAGGAGGTAAATAAATACAAATGTGTGTTTTGCAACATACGTTTTTATTTTATCCGCCGATATATAGTCGTGGTGTAGTGGTTAACGCATTTGCAAAAAACTTGTCCTCATCAAACGTGGATCCATCCACATGCCAAATGTACCGTTTTCATTCAATATATATATGTCAAATATTGCTCAGAAGAATTTAAAATCTCTGTCTCATATTTGCCTCTATTGATTTATGTCGCCATTTGCAGCAGGCAGGATTTAAGGGAGCTGTTGCAGTTAATAAGCGAGGATGCATATCTCATAGCTGCTTGTGTTTAAGTGTATCAGTTTTACATTTGGCATTTTAAAGGAACGTGTCACAAAAGGATTTTAAAAAATCCACCATTTTCCCTCCAATTTGCTGTCAGCTGAGCTGTGATAACAACCACTCTGCCACCTCCCTCCCTCCACACCCCCGAGCTGCTCATTGTCAGCACATTTCATTATTTCCCTCTCCCTGCTGCTTCGGGTGCGTACATCACCAGCCAGCTGTCTACCACAGAAAGATTTTCATCACGAACCCAAAAAAACAGCACGCAGTAAATCACGAGGATGAGTATTCGTTAGGCTGTCAGTCAAGCGATAAGGAAGACATTTTCACAACTAATTAAGTGATGCATTCACAAGAACAGGCTTATTTTTACCCTCTGACCATTTTGTAGTTATAAACTGACACTGAAATGTGCACCAGTGGGCTCTTGCCTTCATCTCATTACAAGCTTGTGTAGTAAATGTCTTCCAATGAGAGCCGAATAACAATTCCCCACCTCCTGTTTGATCTGTCATTAGACAACCTTGCTTACTACGATAATGATCAGCTCTCATTTGCAGCAGTGAAACTTGGGCTGATATAAGCGTGTGTGCTGTAGCCTCTTTTTTTTTTTTTTTTTTTTAAATACAGTTTTTCTTTTCTGATACTGTGAGTGGAAATTTTCCCTCTAGCTTCTGATTATAGCTACATAAGAGAACACAGGAGTGTGGAAATTTACTGTGATTGCTCACATGTGTATACACACACCGCTTCACTGTAGTCTCATTATATCGTATTGATTCTTTGATAGGAAGAATAGCCATGGGGGAACACTACAATTATCCACAAGCTGCTCTGTCATGCCACATGGGCATTGATTGGATAGGCTGCATGTGCATGTATGCATGCTTCATGTGTCACTCCATGCTGTGCATGTTTTTTATTAAGGTTTTCTTTCTTGTTTTTAAGATTTCTGAAGTTCTCATCTTGCACTCTTCATGCAAAATTGATACAGGACTGTTGCTAGGACTACAGTTGCACCAAAGTGTGTGTTTCCAGCTTTCAGATTGTGCGTTCCTGTTTGCTTCTGTGTGTGCATCAAGGATTTTTCTCCTCGCCTTGTATAATAGAAACCAGAAGTAGGGCATGTTTTTCTCCGTTCCTCCCTTTATGATCAGTTCATACACAAAGAAAGCGAGCCGAAGCTCAGAGAGCCGGCTGCAATCTCGATTTTGATTGCTGATAAATGGCATGGTTCAGCGCGAGGTAAAATACTAGCCAAACGGCCCTGACCGACTATCGCGCCATTCAATAGAGTACAAATCGGTACCATAGTGAACAAGCAGCATCAGTATTTTTCCCTGGCAAGAGCTGCTGTGCTTTTTTACCCAAGGACAACAGTCCGTCTCTGCATTGTTTGGCTTGCACAAAGCCTATCCAAGCTATCACTCTGTCTCCATCCATCTCTGGCCATGTGTGTGGGGGTGTTGTGCGGAGGTGGAAACACAGAGGCACTGAAACCAAACAGGGAGACTTTTCCTCAGTGTATCACTGAAATTGATATTGTGCAGAGAATTTGAATTTCACTTAAGTCTGAAGTCAAGGACGGCAAAGGGAAGTTGTGACGGGCTGTTTCGGGGGGTGAGGTCTGAGTTTTTGTCAGTCTCAAAGACTACGTTTTGTTTGTGCAGGATCTCCAGTTGTCAGTAGACCGGTTGTGTGCGCTTAAATTAGCAGGATCTCAACGCATGTTATTAATCACTGGGCTTCCATTGAAGGTCTCTGCTACTCGGCCATAATTGAAAAAAAATTCTGTTAGTCTTTGAGGAATAGAGGTTAGTAAAGTCTTTTCCGTAATTAAATAAAATTCTAAGTTTTCAGCAGCAAAACACAGTGGACGGAGAAGAAAGATTAGAAGCATTTATCACTCAAGTGTCTGACATCAACCTGAATCCACCTAAGCCCCTCTTAATCCCTGTTGCTTTGCTTCTTGCTCCACTAGACCACCATGGTGTCACTTGAGGGCTTGACCAAAGTCGTCGACCCCTCTCAGCTGACGGCAGACTTTGACGGCAGCCTGGACTACAACCACGAAGAGTGGATAGAGGTAAGAGCGGCTCATCCCTCTTGTCACTCCACACTGTGTGATCTTTAAGTCTGTGTTAAGACCCCCCTCCCCCCCCCCGAATCCTCAGTGATGTCCAAATGTAAAAGATTAACAGTGGAAGCGGGATTATTCTTCTTTCCAAATTGATTTTTTTCACTGTTTAAACAGTCATCCAACTGTCAGGGACCGGGATAAGATGACGCGGGTGTTTTTGTTTGTGTTTCCATGCAGGTGCGTGTGGCATTTGAGGAGTTCTCTGGCCATGCCACCCAGATGCTGGCTCGACTAGAGGAGATGCAGGAAACCGTATCAAGGAAAGACTTTCCCCAAGACCTGGAAGGAGCCAGACGGATGATAGAAGAACATGCAACGCTAAAGAAGAAAATCATAAAAGCTCCTATAGAGGAGCTGGACACCGAAGGGCAGAGGTAAAAAAAAAAAAAAGAAAGAAAGAAATAAAAAGAGCTTGATGTGACCATATTTGGGAAAAGATTTGGAATGCAAGGAATTGGTTAGCAACAGCTAACTTGATTGAGAAGGTGCATCTCTTCATACAAACACTACTTAGTGCTAAGGTATACTTCTTTGATAGGCTGTTAGTACATTTAACTGCACAGCAAGCCAGATAATTGCATTAAAGTGCTCCAAACGTTGCCATTCAGCAGAGGCTAGTTTGTCCAGAACTGTTGCAAAGCCTTTATATGCAAAGCCTAAGTCCATAAAACAAATCTGAGTTTGTCAGCCTTCATCAGCCTTGGCATTAAAGCAAACATTAACTCCATTTCCAGGTTGCTCCAGCGCATTCAGAGCAGCGAGTCTTTCTCCAACCGCAATGGCAGCAGCAGCGGCAGCGGTGGCAGCAGCAGTAGCGGCAGCGGCGTGTGCAACGTGGACACCCAAGGCCTGGTACCGCGCATCACCCAGCTGCTGGACAAGCTGCACTCCACCCGGCAGCTTCTCCATCAGGCGTGGCACGTCCGCAAGCTCCAGCTGGATCAGTGCTTCCAGCTCCGCCTGTTCGAACAGGATGCAGAGAAGGTTGGTGGTCTGTTCTCTGTGAGCAGTGATGTAGTGGTAATCTATAACCAGAGCTGGAGATCACTGTAGGGCACACAACTGCCAATATATATAAAAAATGTAATTACACACAACAAAAAGCATCGACTGACGCTGTTTATAAAGACCTCGTGAACTGAAATTGCTTTCATTTTAGCCCTCGGGAGATGAAAACTAAACAGGTTTGCCCTCCTCCACTTAGAGGCAGGAAGATGGAGGCTAGCTCATGCAGGTACACTGCCACCTCCTCTGGCTGCCACCCAGACAGCTCAGGCGATGACAGCTGCGGCACAAAATGAAAAGAGACAGGGAGAGAAATCCACAGATCCATGTTGGAGTGAGTGGAATAAAATAGCAGGTTGCAGCAACACAGAGCGAGCTGCAGTCTTGGATACACTGCAGTAGTAGGAGCTTGTTGCTAGGACACCATAGGCCACAAGTTGTTCTCTAAGAGAGCCAGAGAGGATGCTCTTAATAGAGGCAGTCCATTTCTCTGTATGCTGGCCTGGATAGATGACAACTATGTGAACACTGCAGCAGTGAACAAACACTCAGGTTTGCCCACACAGCTCAGTCCCAGCTGTTTGTACCTGTGCTTGCAATGATCTGCAAAAGTTACTAATGAACCCGGACCTTGTGTGCCCGTGTTTTTATTTTATTTTTTTCTCTTTTGTGTGTTTGTGTGTCGTCGTGCCTCAGATGTTTGACTGGATCATGCACAACAAGGGTTTGTTCCTGGCAGGCTACACAGAGATTGGCAACAACCACCCCCATGCCGTAGAGCTGCAAACCCAGCACAGCCACTTCGCTATGAACTGCATGGTAAGGCGCGCACTGATTCGCAGCAGGAGATGCTGCTTTTCTTCCCTCTCGGACTTGAGTCTGTGCCCTGTACTATATAATAATATAGTTATTGCACTTAGTGTCAAGCTCTACTGCTGGGTTTGAGTGTTTGTTTAGAGCAGCTTGTGCTTCTGTGCACTTGCACATTTTCCCCGTGTTAGGAGCAACGCAACCAGGTATTAAGTAATCCTATTCTCTATCCACAGTCGGCCTTACATAACCGTTATGAAACTGCTGAGACGAGGAATCAATCTAGCCACTAGAGTTTCTGCTCACACATGAGAAAAAATGGCAGCAGACCAATTGCCTTCGCCTCTCTCTGTCCTCTTTTGCTTAAGCCCTCAGTTTACCATTTTCTCGAGCCTATCCGCATGTTAAAGTGGGGCCGTATCAACCCTCTTTACCCGTCCAGGTCTTAACTGTTTTTAACCTGTTTAACTGTTGTTGTTTTTTTCTATAGTCTACCTTTATTAGCACAAAGGACATCAGAATGTTTGTGTAACATGAGCATTTTCATGCTAATGTGCAGCTCTGTGCCCTCATAAAGCTGCATTATGGTACAAAAGCTTTAGCTTCAAAATATACATAAAGTGCCTGAAGTTCACGATGAAGTTCTGCCTCATTGTGCAGAATTATATACTGCTTGAAACCTACATTCTTTTATTGGTTCATAATTATTAAGTCATTCATGTGTATATCCCTTTAATTACTTGTGCCACTCCATGGCCCCCTCTGGACATGCCCCAGGCCTCGATGTTTGTTACCCGGAAACGACTAATCAGACACATTATTGAAAATATTCAGCAGTCTCTCTCCGTTCTTCATCCTGTACAGAATGTGTACGTCAACATCAACCGGATCATGTCCGTGGGTAACCGGCTGCTGGAGTCGGGTCATTACGCCTCCCAGCAGATTAAGCAGATCTCAGGTCAGTTGGAGCAGGAGTGGAAGGCGTTTGCCGCCGCACTGGATGAACGGAGCACGCTGTTGGAGATGTCGGCCGGCTTCCATCAGAAATGTGACCAGGTGAGTGCGGCGGTTTGGTAAATGTGCTTGTTGATTAATCAGTGAAGTGCTGGCTCTGTATGACGAGATGTTTATTTAAGACAGAATGTTTTGGATTGATGATGAAACTTTTTGATGGACTGAATCTCTGTTGGGCCTCACATGAATTCATTGTTGGAGCCCTTAATGTTGTGTTTTACCTCTCATTTACTTTGAGAATAATGAAAGTAGTCTGAGATATATTAAAGACTTATGCTCTAATTGTTTTCTTTACAAATGAATGGAGACAGTAGTATAAAAGAACAGATCCTGTAGTTTCACTTTAGTAATGAAGTAAAACTCAAAACTCCCTATTTTCAGCTATTATGCTAAGGTAACCTAAGCAGCTGCTCGCTCTCACTTCACATTTATGCTGAATTCAGTGGGATCTGAATTTGGTAAAACTTGTGTTGATGGGCTGTTCAGGTAGCTGAGCTGTTAACCTTTTGTAATGAATGCAAATGAGCATATATGTGCATACTATTTGGTTTGTAAAATTCCCATTTGTGTTAATTAAATAAAGACTAGCACATGCATTCCATTAGCATAAATTTGCATAAACATTCCAAATGTAAGTAAAGTGTTTGTTATCTGCTGGTGTTTCTGCCTGCGCTCATTAGCCAGTCAACTATGGAATGATTCATGGCCTTGAAAAGAACACAAGCAGAATCCCAACCAGGGAACACGGGTGGTGCGACTTTTCCGACCTGGAATATTGCCGTCATTAGACCAGCCTTTCATGTTTGTGAGCTGAAATAGAAACGGGCATTTTGTTCCCCTTCACACATACACAGACGCTTGTTTTAAGTCCCTGTTCTACTCATGTATGCGATTCCAATTATTCTGTGAGAGGTGTTTAAAAGGCAGTCATTAGATGGAGATCATGTCAACTTTGTGATATTTCTCAGAGGTCAGTCTTAATGGTGGTTTTGTTTTCCATCACTCCCACAGGGGGGTACAGAAAGTTTCTAGGAAGTCACCACAGGCTAGTGAACGCCACATTCAGCTATAGATAATTCTTCTAAAAAAGTCTCGATCATAAGATAATTTCTGCATGTTTACACCCAGTGATTGTTAAAAAAAAAAAAAAAAAAAAAAGCTCTCCAGGCAATTTCTTTTTATGCTCGGCTGTATCTTACTCCGGGGACGAGCGCACAGATGTATCAACCACCACAGCCTCATGTGAAATATGCTTCTCCCCTTGCAGTACATGAGTAATGTGGACACCTGGTGTAAGGCATGTGGCGAGGTGGATTTGCCTTCTGAGCTACAAGACCTTGAAGATGCCATCCACCATCACCAAGGCCTGTACGAGCACATCACTGCTGCTTACTCTGAGGTAAATTCACACATCTGCAGAAATGTGTGGAAAATGTGCGAATGGATGAAGTTATCTGCTGTTCGAAGTGCCGGATTTGGCAGCAGTGAAAGTAAACTGTTGTGGTTTAAGGGATCTCTGCTCATTGCCACCTCCATATTTTTATTCAGTTGGAAATTATGCCTTTTTATGCTGCCTTGTCGCAGCCCCATGTTTAATATGAGTATCCATCACTGTAACAGTGTATATGATAAAAATAAGGAAAATAAATGAAATGAACTGATGACAAACATGAGTTCATCCATTATGCTAAGTCCCCTTCCCCTCTCACAAGTTCTGAGAAAATTTAATTTTGATCATTTTAAAAATTTAAAATCATGTAGGAACAAGATTAAATTTCTCCAGTGGCTGTTAGAGAAATTAAAGAATAGAATAGAAAATCCCTTTATTTGTCCCACCATGGGGAAATTTCAATGTAGTAGCAGTAGCAGATACAAAGATATATAAAAAGATAAAAATAAAAAATAAATAAGAAAATACAAAATATGTACAAAATAAACAAAAAAATTGTATACACTATGTACAGTATAGATAATATAGACAGTATAGCAAAATATAGACA
>JAVDPK010002266.1:260242-279329 GCA_034780415.1 Cichlasoma orientale | reverse complement strand
ACACTATGTACAGTATAGATAATATAGACAGTATAGCAAAATATAGACAGAGTGTAGCAGCAGTATAGATATATACACATAAGATTGTGTATTTATCCGTGACATTTATCTTTTGCAATTAAAGTCAAGTGCAAAACATTTTCTAACCTCAGGTGAGTCAAGATGGCAAAGCTCTGTTGGACAAGCTGCAGCGACCTTTGACCCCAGGCAGTGCTGATTCACTGACGGCAACGGCAAACTACTCGAAGGCGGTGCACCACGTCCTGGACATTATCCACGAGGTGCTGCATCACCAGAGACAGCTGGAAAACATCTGGCAGCACCGTAAAGTGCGGCTGCACCAGCGTCTGCAGCTCTGTGTATTTCAGCAGGACGTCCAGCAGGTACACACACATTTTATGTTCACGGTGTGTGTTTTATTTGCATGCACACGTTTGTTTGAGCACGCCGTAATTCCAAGACCAAACTTAATTGCCAGGGTTAGACATTAATTTGAAAATGGCAGGCTAGCCTTATGGGTAGATGAATACAACACTTAATAGAGGGTTTGATTGCAACCGCAGGCATGTTTCCTATCGATATGTCCTTGAGTAATTTGCTGGAACGTTGCATGCTCACTCCTCACATGTTGCTGTGGATAGGAGCACTGGATGAATGCCTGATATATATAAAGGCTCTCTGCAAAATCAAAGCTTGCATACCATAATCAAATGGTCCAGCATGACAATACTGCTGCACCCTGTCCAAAAATCATAGGCATTCCTCAGTGTGTTGACATGGCAACTATTGCTATGGCAACTGAATTGGGTCATATGGCCATGCAGATGCTGTTCATCCTGTGAAGGACAAAGTGCAGGGAGGGGAGTGTGCAAAGAAAGGCTCAGTGCTGCGGCTCCTGTTAATGGTGCTAATGGTTATTTCTGCCATTCCTTTGATCAAAATTGTATGTAAGAGCATCTACACTTGTGGCACTACCGTCACCTCAGTGCGCCCCCTTGTGGTTTGCATGTTTCACAGGGTCGGTCTCACTTATGGGTATGTGGTCTTTGCGCAGGTTTTGGACTGGATAGAAAACCATGGTGAGGCTTTCCTCAGCAAACACACAGGGGTGGGAAAGTCTCTCCACAGAGCCCGAGCGCTGCAGAAACGCCATGAAGACTTCGAGGAAGTGGCACAGGTAGCTCCATTCCTGTCATTCTTGTCGGTTTTGAACCAGTGCATCACCGCATTACAAGTGATTTCGTTTTTGTGTTGTGTTGAAATAGCGTCTGTGTGCAGTCTTTTCTTTTAATCACAGGTGCAATAGAGCCACTGTAATATGAGTCTGTATTAATGAAATGCCTTTAGGAGTGACACTAGCAGTGGCTTATAGTGGCCAGGGCTCCAAATGTCAGCTAAATAGGTAAAACTTATTTGATTTGATTAAATTTGCTAATTTTTAGCAAATATTGGCTTTTCAAACCAGATGTTCTAGCTTTTGTTTAAAATTCACTTCGTTTCCAGGTTTTCTTGTTTATTGTTTTTATTAGTTTAGTATTAGTATTATAATAGAGGTATTTCTCAGGTCCAGAATTTAAGAAATTCACATTTTGTGAAGGCACCAAAGCCTCCTCAGCCTCTCTGCACTGACAAATTTGACCAAAGTCCAAAGTTTTTACTTTTATTTCAGTTATCCAAAATGTTTTTTCACTTCAGATTTGTTTTAATTAACAACAACCTTGCAAACTAAATCAGTTCTCAGTAGGTTTTTGCACTTTCACATGTGTAGCTTGTAGACATTGCTGTTACACACACTCGTGCACAGTCTTGCTGTGTCCCCCTGTGTGTGTGCAGCTGTTTGTGGTTCCCACTGAAATTACTTTTAATACCAGCTCACCCCATGATTTATTTATTTTATTTTTTTAAATTAGGTTTTACCTCATGGTCCAGATGTTGTGTTAGCTGTACATTTTTTTTGAGGATCTATTTTTAAAAAACTAAGAAGTGGTGCTGGAGTACAAACTTGAGATACTAGAACTATGAGTATTTTATACTGCTTGAAATAGTTTGATATCATCTGGTATTGGTTGAAACTGTGTATTCCTACTTTTTTCTTTCATATATTTGTGACACCTTCAGTTACTGTGTGTATATTTTTTACAGCGAGCATGTAAAATGGAGGGCACTGTTAGTTGTTTTCCTGTTGAGTAGCTGGTCTGGTAAAATACTACTCAGGCATAAACACATCAGTACACACGTACTGGTAATTTAAATGTGGTACTTTTGATAATGCCATATTTTGATATTGCATTTATTACAATTTAAATCCTTTTATCCACCGCTGACTCTATCCACACTAGTAGTGCAGAAGACTCCATCCAGCTCATTCGCTTCAACCAGAAAAGATCATCAACCTTTTGACATCCCACCCTAACGCAGCCATTTGTTTCTCTTTTTGTTGTTTCTGTATCTTTCACTTCATGACACCTTCACCCACTCTGTTTCCTTCCACAGCCTATTTCTGTGTAGCTCTGCTATCACCGATTTAATCAGTATACACGTGTTCAGCATATCCTGTTTTTCATTTTTATCTCTGCCGTCACAGTGTCTCTCTCTGCCCATCTTTCAGATAAGTTTTGCTCGGTTTATATTGCCTTCTTAAGCTAATCTATCCCCCTTCTCCGTCTCCGGCCTCGGTGTAGAATACGTACACCAATGCAGACAAGCTGCTGGAGGCGGCCGAGCAGCTGGCCCAGACAGGAGAGTGCGACCCAGAGGAGATCTACCAGGCCGCCCACCAGCTCGAAGACAGGATCCAAGACTTCGTTCGCCGCGTGGAGCAGCGCAAAGTCCTGCTGGACATGTCTGTCGCCTTCCACACGCACGTCAAAGAGGTGGGCAGGGAGGATGACGTAATGTTGAAGTGGATGGTGGGCTGCGTACTCGTGTGGTTGAGAGCTTTCACAGGGCTCTCTGAGCAAGAGGGAAATAATTACCAGATGAAATGTTTATATTTTGTGTTTAATGGATTTAGTCAGAGAGCGATTATCATTGTTCAAACTGAGGTCTGAGAACAGTTGGAGGTAGAGTTGGTGAGAGGACTGTATGTTGCAGAGTGGTGACAAAAAAACCCACATGTATGACAGTTACCAGAAACGTCTATTTTGGTATTCGAATGAATAAAGTCTCTGAAAAATCTGACCCTTTTTGTACCCATGTCCCTTCTTGTAGTTGTGGACATGGCTGGAGGAGCTCCAGAAGGAGCTGCTGGACGACGTTTACGCCGAGTCGGTGGAGGCCGTCCAAGATCTGATCAAGCGCTTCGGCCAGCAGCAGCAGACCACGCTGCAGGTCACTGTCAACGTCATCAAGGAGGGAGAGGACCTCATCCAGCAGCTCAGGTAGAGATGGATGTGTAGACTTAAACTGGAACTAAAGCAAAGCATCAAAGCTCAAATGAGATTTTATTTCAAAATGAAGATGTTCTAATGCAAAACGAGATCCGTTCAGTTACTAGTAACAGATAATGGTGCACATGTTCTGCCCACGTATATGCAGGGATATTAAAATGTGGCAAGGCATAAAAAAAAATAAATAAAAATTTTATGTCTCCTTACGTAATAGTTCTCTTCCTGTCTTTCTCTCACTTGTAGTTTTGGCAGTTCAATTTAACCAGGGATGAGTTTGGAATTCAAATTTGTGGAGAAAGCTCAAAATATGCAATATGTGTCATTTTGAAGACGTTAATGCGTGAAAACCGACAAAGGCAAGGAGGAGGTGTTGGAGAGGTGGATCCAGTTGACCCTCATTATTCAGCTTTATTTTTATGCAGAGGACGTTCCAGTACCGCTGCTTCTTCCTCCCCTTTTTTCTCTTGTTTTTTTTTTTTTTTCTTTCTCTCGATCGCTCGCTCTCCATGGTGTATTGGCTCCACAGTGAAGTCTTACATAAGACTGCTTTTAAAAACGAGTGTCTAATGGTGTGACACTCTCCCCAGGAGGCAGCTGTAACTCCACTCCTTCTGCTTATGTGTGTGCGTGCAGGACCTGTACTGTACGTGTGCACACGTGCGGGTAATGAATGCGAGCGCGGGGGTGCATCTGTCACCCCGATTAATCAACGTGAAGCTGATCAGAGCCCACCTGACCTCTGCTGGTTTTGCTTACTCATATTTAGCCTCATAAATTCGGTGTTGTCTGTATGTTCGTGCATCATGCGTGTATATGAGACATTGATGAATCAGAATCTGTGTGAGCTGCTTCATTTTCTCACTTAAAAAATCTCTGTTACATACCCCGTTGCCCACACTGTATCTAAGATTTAGAGCCAAGTAGGCCTTTTTAATTTTCTTAAAATTTGACTGATAGGCAGAGTATGATCTCAACCAGATGCCAAACACCCTGTGACAGCTGGAAAAGGCTGAGATTGGGCCCACGGTTGCAATTAATTTGTATTTATTATTTTATTTACCTCTTGGAATGAATACAACAGTTTTTTTTTTGTGATTCTAAAATAAAGACTGAATTTATTTATACAAAAATTATGGAAAAGGGGCACCGAAAAATAATGAGTCAAGTTAAAGTCGACTCATGCTTCCCTATTTTCTGCTAATATAATACACTGTCCCATTGGTGGGTGCTCATATTAAACGTGGCCACAGTTTTAAATAATGAGGTCGCTTTATGTGCAAGTAATCCCTGTGAGCCAAAAGCTCGGGCTTCGGGCTGCTGGACAGTTTTTTCTACTCTTAGCTCTGTGTGATGGGAGTGAGAACGGAGATCCCAAATATGGTCATCTTGCAAACATAACCCCGGCACCCGAGTCTCGCTCAGGAGTCGTTCAAGCCTTCTGTTTAAGTGGAGCGGCCAATTAGAAGAAAGATAACATAAAAGAACAACTGCTTGTTTCAGACAGTGGATGAACTGAGATGCTTCACCAAAGTCTGATATAAGACAAAAAATGATTATATTGAATTGTGAATAATGCAAAACTGCTCCAGGAATGAAAATGTGGTGCTGGAAAATTGGCATCATGGGTCCCCTTTAAAAAAAAAAAATAGAATGCCAGTCATGTTTTTCCTGATTTGCAGGCTGTGCTGTGGCAGTTTTTAGAGCAGCTAAGTCTGGTCGGCATCCCTTTATAATAGCTGTTGTGCTTTTTAGTTTTTATGGGTATCATTGCATCACATGTTTATACCTTTAGTGCAATTGTGTTCCAGGGACTCCGCCATCTCCAGCAACAAGACGCCCCACAACAGCTCCATCAACCACATCGAGAGCGTCCTCCAGCAGCTGGATGAAGCCCAGGCACAGATGGAGGAGCTCTTCCAGGAGAGGAAGATCAAACTGGAGCTCTTCCTGCAGCTCCGCATCTTTGAGAGGGACGCCATTGATGTGAGTCCTCATAGGTGGAACACTTTTTTAGACTATGGGTTTGCGTCTACAGTTGAGCCTCACTCACTGCACTTCTAGCTGTAAATAGTTGAACTGGATCTGATTAGTGTCACTTTGCTCGCATCAGCTAATCTATTTAAAGAAAGAGGCGGGGATTGGGGCATCAAACGCTGTCAAGAAGGGTGGAGGAGAAACTAAACTGATTGTCTGGGACAACCCAGTTATCTACCATTATAATACGAATGTTTTAACAGGCATATCTAAAGTAAACTGCAGAGAGCTGGTAAGGAATGCAGAAGTACTAGAAAACAGTTTTTGTAACTAAGCAACAATAATCCCTCGAAAGATGAGCTCTGAAAATGAGGTCATGGGTGCTTCAAGTACAAATACAGTTGCATGTGGACACAGAATCTAACAGCCTGTATATTTGTGCAAGTGTTTAAGTGAAAGTGTGTACACGGTCCAAAAAGATGCACTAACCAGAATTTGGACTTCATGATATTGTAAGGATAATGCATGCAATTTGTATCAAAAACATCTACCCACACAGCATTGTGCGTTAGTGCAGCATTCTCACAGACTTGTGACTCACCCATACTACTCTATACTATGCTTACTTTAAATGAAATCTCTTCCCTCCACAGATCATCTCTGACCTGGAGTCGTGGAACGAGGAGCTGACAGGTCAGATGAATGATTTTGACACGGAGGATCTGACGCTGGCTGAGCAGAGACTGCAGCACCACGCCGACAAGGCCTTGACCATGAACAACCTCACCTTCGATGTGATCCACCAGGGGCAGGAGCTGCTGCAGTATGTCAACGAAGTCCAGGCGTCCGGTGAGTCCGCTCCTCATTTATTTTGTTAAATTTGATTTTTTATTTTTTTTTTTATTAAATATTTTATTACCAGTCCTTCATCTGCCCTTAAGCGCTGAAAAGTAAAACTGTGGAAATGTTTGACTGTCGCCCGGTAGCCCCCTCAGACCCTAGGACTCGTCCAACTGAGGGTGAAGTCAGGATGCAGCTCATGTTCGCTGTTGCTGCACAGATTTCTGTGTTGGCTACGTTAGCTTTATTATTGATGCTGTGTAGGTGTCGCGGGTCAGATTCAGTCAGCATCTGTGATGAGAGGCACCCACTCAGTAACCATAATAACTCACCTGTGATCTCACATGCTAATAGGTGCTCTGTAAAACTGCACAAGGAATGGTTACACCATGCCACGTGTATTAAACATGAAGTTGAGTTATTACAATGTGACTAATAATTAAGAAAGTCGGGGAAGTTATTTGACTTAAGCATCTGTTCTTCCTGTCCAGAAGTAATACAGTTATGTGTCTTCCATCCAGGTGTGGAGCTGCTGTGCGATCGGGATGTCGACATGGCCACGCGGGTTCAGGACTTGCTCGAGTTCCTTCATGAAAAGCAGCAAGAACTCGATTTAGCAGCTGAGCAGCACCGCAGGCACCTGGAGCAGTGTGTCCAGCTGAGACACCTGCAGGCTGAAGTCAAGCAGGTAAGATGCCCAGTCACATACCTGCAGCAAGGCGCCGTCTGCAGGCTAAGATTCTCCAACTACAGGCTACCAAGAAGTCTGCAAGCTCTTTGAAAAAAAGATCTCTCTCTCTTGCAGGTTCTGGGTTGGATTCGAAATGGCGAGTCAATGCTGAACGCTGGTCTAATAACAGCCAGCTCCCTGCAGGAAGCTGAGCAACTGCAGAGGGAACATGAGCAGTTTCAGCATGCTATTGAGGTGACAGTGTTTGCTTATCCATCAGCCTGCTTTGTTGTTCGTTCAGAGTCTAAAGCTAGATTTTTCCTGTGTTTGACTAATAGAAACCCTGAGCTTTTTCTCACCTCTTCCCTCTCTGCAGAAAACACACCAGAGTGCCCTGCAGGTTCAGCAGAAGGCCGAGGCTCTGCTCCAGGCCAACCACTATGACATGGACCTGATCAGAGACTGTGCAGAGAACGTGGCTTCACACTGGCAGCAGCTCATGCTAAAGATGGAGGACCGACTCAAGCTCGTCAATGCCTCCGTTGCCTTCTACAAGACATCCGAACAGGTAGGAGAGAAGACTTAGATTTATTGTTTCCTTGGCAATCGAAATAAACAAACACAACTAACTGACTGTGTTTCTCTCAACAGGTGTGCAGTGTGTTGGAGAGCTTGGAGCAAGAGTATAAGAGAGAGGAGGACTGGTGTGGAGGAGCTGATAAACTGGGACCCAACTGTGAAACGGACCACGTCACCCCCATGATCAGCAAGCACCTAGAGCAGAAGGAGGCCTTCCTAAAAGTAACACACACACACTCCCACACGCACACACAGAGAATGAGTCAGAATGAAACCGAAGCGAAGCTTTAACTCGCACGTCTGATCTTACTGCGCGTGTTTGTTTTAATTAGGCGTGCACCCTGGCGAGAAGAAATGCAGATGTCTTCCTCAAGTACATGCACAGGAACAGTGTTAACATGCCCGGGATGCTGAGCCATGTCAAAGCACCAGAACAGCAGGTCAAAAGTGAGTATAAGAAAAGACAAATAAGCATTATCTAGACTTTCTAGCCAACAACTTCTAGACTTGTTTGTTGTCATTTTGACAAAGTCTAGCAAAATGTGTTTTTACCTTTTTTATTTGAATTTTAATCATAATGCGATATAGTTAAGATCTAGTTAGGCTTTATGAGAGCATGGGCAGAAAAATAGACACCAACTATGTTCTCACTTCTCACCTTAACACCACAAGAAGATGAAT
Source organism: Cichlasoma orientale (assembly GCA_034780415.1). NCBI lineage: Eukaryota > Metazoa > Chordata > Actinopteri > Cichliformes > Cichlidae > Cichlasoma > Cichlasoma orientale. The sequence goes on along the minus strand of JAVDPK010002266.1, from coordinate 271,196 downwards.
GATAAAAATTTTTCTGCAGTTGAAATGGAGATACTAAAGCACTGTACTCATCGTGTCTAAACAGGCAAATATGAACTGAGACTTAAACTGGGTGCTTGCTTGAGCAGTCACATGCATCAAGGGAGGTTGCTGCAGAGACTTTTCTTTTCTTCATTGTTGTGCGTCAGACTACTTTTCGTATTTGATGTTATTTTATTCTAGAGGCTGAACCTTACTTCTGCTGCTACACTGAACACTGAAATCATCAGTGCCATTTAAGCCAGTTCTCAAGGGAGCCGCTGTACTAGATGCACTATGTGGACAAAAATATTGAATACTGTAATAGGACGGCACTGTTGAAACAAGTCACTTTGTAAAATTTCTTCCCTCCCTGATATTCAGCTGTAAATGGTATTATTGCAAAGTGGAAACATTTAAGGAACCACAGCAACTCAGTCACAAAATTGCAGGCCATGTAAAGTTATGCCGCTTTTCCACTAGTACATACACAGCTCAGCTCGACTCCACTCGGTTTTTAGGGTTTTTCATTGGCCACTGGTGGGGTTTTTTTAAGTACCTACTCAGCTGCAGTTCCAAGCGAGCTGAGTCGATCTGAAAATGTGATGTCAACAGAATGCATGCCACTGATTGGCCAGGGAGTGCCATCACTAGATGAGTCATGAGAGCAACTCCTTCACAAGAATCAAACCTGCTGTTTTTGAAACCCGGCAACGAGGGAAATGGCTACACACTAACCGACACCGATATTTTTGTGCTTGGTGGCTGACGACGACCGTTTGTGTTTGTGTCGCATACAAATGATGTCCTGGGACTTTCAGGCTGCCTCGCTGAGGCGAGACTCAATTGTAATTTAAAACGAACAAAACCAAGTGGAGCAGAGTCGGGTCGAGTATGCACTAGTGGAAAAGAGGCATTACAGAGTGGGGTCGCCGGGTGCTGAGGTGCACAGTGCATAAAAGTCACCAACTCTCTGCTGACTCATTAACTGCAGCGTTCCAGACCTCCTCTGGCATTAACAAAAAGCGTGTCAAGCAGCTGCTGTAAATGTAATGTGTAGGTGGCCCAGTAATTGTACCTTGGTGAGAGGATTCTACAATTTATGTTTAATGTTCGGTTCTGAAAGAGAACCGGTTCTGCCAGCACTGTTCTTGATACTGTCACATGTGAATTATTTAATATTATAGTAACATTAAATCATTTGAATCGTACAATCAGCGCTCTAATCTGTCCAAATGACGACAAAACCTTCAGATTTTTCCATCATTGTTTTTTTGTTTTGTTTTATAATTATGTCTGTGGCAGAAAATATTAAATTAACATGGCTGCTGGTATAGTTTGTATTTGCTCCTCACACACACTGAATGTACTGAAAAGTAGATTAAAGATAAACAAATAAAGTGAAACAATCAGATTTACTCTAAAAACTGAAATTGAACTGAGTTGAAAACTGGTGTTTCTTATGTTCTTTCTGTTTTGTGTAGACATCCTGAATGAGTTACTGCAAAGAGAGAACCGCGTTCTCCACTTCTGGACCATGAAGAAACGCAGGCTGGATCAGTGTCAGCAGTACGTGGTGTTTGAACGTAGCGCCAAACAGGTACATGAAACACACACTATACATTTTACAGCAATAAATCTGCACTCTGTTTTCATATGATCTGACAGTGATACATCCTGTATTTTTTTTTTTGAGGCTCTGGAGTGGATTCATGACACCGGGGAGTTTTACCTGTCCACACACACATCCACCGGCTCAAGTATCCATCACACACAAGAGCTGCTGAAGGAACATGAGGAATTTCACATCACAGCCAAGGTTAGGCTCACAAACACACACAAAAGCGCTCGTGCTGATGTTTGCATGCATGTGCATAAGGACCGCATTGGCTCTGTTCCTCTCTCAGCAAACCAAGGAGCGTGTGAAGCTGCTGATCCAGCTGGCCGATGGTTTCTGCGAGAAAGGCCACAGTCATGCAGGGGAGATCAAAAAATGGGTGACGGCTGTGGACAAGCGCTACCGAGACTTTTCGCTGCGCATGGACAAGTACCGCTGCAGTCTGGAGAAAGCCCTCGGCATCTCCTCAGACTCCAACAAGGCAGTGAGTGCGCGCATGTTTTGCTAGGCAGCTTCCTGGTCTGTAACCGTGAAACCTAAACTTTTTCTTTGCCTCTTTCTGTGTCAGAGCAAGGATCTCCAGTTGGACATCATCCCAGCCACAGCTCCGGGGTCAGAGGTCAAGCTGAGAGATGCTGCCGCCCATGAGTTAAATGAGGAGAAACGTAAATCAGCACGCAGAAAGGAGTATGTCGCCCCTTCCTGTTTATTATATCAGAAAAACAGGTTATTTAAAAGAATTGAAAGATGAAGAATAATTAGTAACTTAGCAAATTAAAAAGCGCTCCAGGTGATGCCTGATGAATTGTTTAGCATTTAGTCGTTAAAAGCTCCTCGTGTGAACGGTCTGTGCTGTAAGTCAGCATTTTCACAGCATTTTCTTTTCCACTTGTTGGAAAAAATGTTTTATTGCCCCAATTAAATAATTAATTAAATTATTGCTTTAAAGCCCAAAATGCAGCAAAGAAGCCTAGTGTTAATAGATTATAAGCAGGTTACCTGTCAGTGTCCTTGTTCACAGCAGTGTCAGCACTGAACCCGGTCAATAGCTGAAAGAGGAGATCGATGTAAATGTATATACATAATGAATCTGCTTGATTTACGCCGCTCCGTCCGGCCTCTTCTTTGCTGTGCCAGCACAAAATCTGCAGACAGAACCGTCGAGCCGCACCGGCGAACAAATGAGTCGACATACAGAGTCCAGGAAAAAGAGACCGCATCGTTTTATATGAGCAGCACAAATCACGAGCATGATTTCAGTCATTCGTGGCTGCTTTATGACCAAGTCTTATGGCCCATAACTCACCGTTCATTAATGTAAATGGATGAAGTCGACAGGCTGAAAGAGAGGTGTTGGCATGCTGATTTATCGCCGCGTGAACGAGGACGGTATGAAAATTGCTAATTTGTGTGCCTGTGTGTTTTGTGTGTGTCTAGGTTCATCATGGCAGAGCTGATTCAGACAGAAAAAGCCTACGTGCGAGACCTGCGGGAGTGCATGGATGTAAGTTCAGCTTGTCAACCCACCACTGTTAACCTGGAGTTGTGCAACAACTTTGCGCACAAAATATGAAAATGTATGAGAATCCTCTTCAGATTTAAAAAAAAAAAATTGTCATTATTATTATCATCTCATCTTTCCTCCATGCAGACCTACCTGTGGGAGATGACCAGTGGGGTTGAGGAGATTCCTCCAGGAATCATTAACAAGGAGCACATCATCTTTGGAAACATGCAAGACCTTTATGAATTTCACCATAAGTAAGAAACACGTCCTTCCACAGTTTCTGTCTCATCTTTAAAGAAATCTATTATGTTTTTGTGGTTTCTCATCTTTCTGTCTCTCGCTCCGTTTCATCAGCATCTTCCTCAAAGAGTTGGAGAAATATGAGCAGCTACCAGAGGATGTTGGGCATTGCTTTGTCACATGGGTATGTAATATTGTGTCTCCAGACTTTTGCACTGTATGAGTGCGCATTTAGAGGCCCCCCGGTAAAACATAAATTAAGATTTTTAATTTTGAGCAGTGGCGCGTGCAGACATGCTCCAGAATAAAAACATGGCGCTGAAAGTGAGCATCAACGGTCCCGTTTAATATTTCTGGAATTAAGAAAAATGGTTCATAAGAGATGAGGTGTGGTGGGTATTAATTTTCCATTATCACCTGTTTCTCTCTCCTTCAAGGCTGATAAGTTCCAGATGTATGTGAACTACTGTAAGAACAAACCTGACTCCACCCAGCTCATACTGGAGCATGCTGGCAACTACTTTGATGTGAGTGCCACCTTTGCTCATTGAGATGAGACTGAATGGTCCTTGTCGGTCGTGTACGGTCACCTCATCATTCTCCTCCTCTTTTAATGACAGGAAATTCAACAGCGGCACCGACTGGCCAACTCCATCTCATCCTATCTGATCAAACCGGTGCAGAGAATCACCAAGTATCAGCTCCTGCTGAAGGTAACCCACCGCAGCCAATGTGATCCTTGTGATGAGCGTCTCCATGGTTCCTGTTGTCATGGTTTCTGTGCGCGCGTCTGTCTAGGAGCTGCTGACGTGCTGTGAAGAAGGTAAAGGAGAGATCAAGGACGGCCTGGAGGTGATGCTCAGCGTTCCCAAGAAAGCCAACGACGCCATGCACCTCTCAATGCTGGAAGGTGATGCACTATTTGATTTATGCATTTGCACAATTAGCTTTAATTTCACAGCGAAACTGCGTTATTAAAACAGATTTTCATCGAGTCGTCCTCTGACCTCTTTCTCCAGGTTTTGACGAAAACATTGAGTCACAGGGCGAGCTCATTCTCCAGGATTCCTTCCAGGTCTGGGATCCAAAGACTCTGATCCGAAAGGGACGAGAGCGCCACCTCTTCCTCTTTGAGATGTCTCTTGTTTTCAGCAAGGAGGTCAAAGACTCAAACGGCAGGAGCAAATACATCTACAAGAGCAAACTCTTTGTAAGTGCATGATGATGAAATGTCCATCAGAAAAATTGCATTTTTGTGTTCATGGAGGCGTCAGAACTTTACAAAATAGAAAAATAAATGAATTTGACGGCCTCAGCACTGCAGAAAGACTTCACTTTATGAGTGATCATCGTACGAGCTGACAAGCTCCAAGATTTAATTTTTGACCACATTTTCTCATTATTATTCTTCTTCCTTCCAAGACATCTGAGTTGGGGGTGACTGAACACGTTGAGGGAGACCCCTGTAAGTTTGCTCTATGGGTGGGACGCACCCCGACCTCTGACAACAAGATTGTACTCAAGGTAAAACACTCCTCCTCTCTTCTAAGATCTTCCTTTGGGTTGGACCAGTATAGGTTTTCTAAGCCAAATCTGGGAAATGATTATGGACTAAATGTCTTTTAAAAAAAAGTCCAAATAAGTTTATGGATTGTGTACTCTTTCATATCAGTGTGCTGAAAGCATGAATATTGGTCTAACCCGGTTTTCTCTCCATATTCAAACCTTTTCTACTTTTCTTCTTCGCTGTCTTCTCTTCTATCTTGTTTGATTGCATGAGCAGCTTCAAGGTGGCTGAGAAGCTTTCTGTAGTCACTCTGCTGTCTCCTCCTTCCTTCTTGTCCTCAGTCTTCTCTCTCTCTCTCTTTCTGCCGGCCTGGTTAGATTCTGCTTTGTTTCATCTGTTAACAAACACGGCACACACGTATATCTGGGGCTGTGTTTTCTGTGGATGTTTGTATCTCTAATTCTCTATGTGGGCCGACATGCTTCCACCAACGCTGGTGACACTGATTCAGCTCCCGAACGCCCACAATCGCCCAACCTGGCTCTGTGCCACTTTATCAAAGTAGCGAGTTAGCGATCTTTCTCTACCACAAAAAATAAGATTTTATTTTTTTAAATTTTTAAAGATTTAAAGCCACTGTTGAAGTCTGATACATCATTCCCTTTTTTTAAGTTGCTTTTTCTAAACATCTGAAAAGCCCACCCTCAGACTTCTTCCCTTTGAGTCGTGTCACAGATGGATTAAAACTTGGACCAGCTGTTGGAGCAGCATGAAGCCAGAATCTTAGCACGTTCAGTTCTGAGCATTTCAACATTAAAATACACACTGACTACCAAACTAACCACTGAGAAGCAGTCATGTGTTATGTGCATTGTAAATTAGGTGTGTCTTGTTACTAACCACACACACACACACACACACACACACACACACACACACACACACACACACACACGCGTGCACACAGACACACACCATCCATTACTATTCACTAAGCATTTGATTGGCCTTCATTATTCTGTCAAACCAAAATGTCAGTGTTGTGCATTTCTCTCATTTCAAGTCATTGTCAGCTTGTAAAATGTCCTGTACACCTTCTTAAAGCAAACCAGTGAAATTCCCTTTTTTATATTTTAAATTCAAAGCTAAGTCAGGGATCCAAACATGGAGCCATGGTGAGTACAAACAATCCCACAACACAGCCCTCAACCATTTCTCAAAAGTCTGAACGTAGCTTAGCGTAAATGGGTGCAAGCAGCATATTTGAGCTATAGCGTAAAGCCACTGTAACCATAGTGATATCTGCAGGCCTGAAAGATGCAAAATAATCAATAAAGGTGGTTCCAAAATAGGGGTAGTAAACTTAACTTGAACACTGACATGTTTTGTATTTTAAAGGAAAATGACTGGAACATTGTCCATGTCTATGACTAATACATTAAGTAACATCCACTTTAACTCCAGAATATTCAGATGAACACAGGTGGTGGGTGGTGTTGAGGAAGTGGTTCTTCATCTATGAGATGGGTTGCAGTGGCTCTGTAAAAGCAATGCTGGGAAGCCACTGTTTTAGGGAGAGATCCTGTGTAAAATATAAATATATGAAAGATGGCTTTATAACTTACTGAGAGATGAAAGGAAAATTCAGACAAGTGCGAAAGAAGAATTCAAAGTGAGGATTATTTTTTCTTGACAATGACTGGCCAATAACAGGCTTCCAGCATTGAGAACAAGCAAGACTGGATCAAGCACATCAGAGAGGTGATCCAAGAGCGCACCATTCACCTGAGAGGAGCACTCAAAGAGCCCATTCATATTCCCAAAACAACCACCACCAAGCACCACAAGGGCCGAAGGTAAACACGCCTCTAAGTGGGGATTCTAATCTACATCTCTGCAGTTTATCTTAATTTTATTACATACTTGTATTGTTTTAATCGTATTGTTTATGTTAGGGATGGAGAGGACCTGGACAGTCAGGGTGAAGGCAGCAGCCAACCAGACACCATCTCGCTGGCATCCCGCACTTCTCAGAACACACTGGACAGCGACAAGGTGAGAACTCACACACTGGTCAGAAATGACGCCCAATCTGCAGATTTTCTGCAGTTGTAAGATTTAAAAGCATAGCTTCCATCATATATGTGGGACAAATATGATGTGGAGCCCAGGCCTCAGTGATGGTCTTGTCTTGTCTTCTTTAGCTCTCTGGTGGCTGTGAGTTGACTGTGGTCATACACGACTTTATGGCCAGCAACAGCAACGAGCTGACGGTGCGGCGGGGTCAGACGGTGGAGGTTCTGGAACGCTGTCACGACAAACCGGACTGGTGCCTGGTCAGGACCACAGACCGCTCTCCTGCCCTGGAGGGCCTCGTGCCCTGCTCTATGCTCTGCATCGCCCATTCCAGGTCCTCAATGGAGATGGAGGGCATCTTCAACCACAAAGGTACAAAACAGAGTGTGAATGGTGTGTCAATAAAACACATAACCAAGTGCATAATTTCAACTAATTAATAATTTATAAAATATTGGCTTCAAATATTTACATTTATTGCATTGTTTTTTTCTGTCTGTCTTAAAAACAGCTCTGGTTTTTGGTCTTCTTTCTAAGAAGTCTTTAACTACTTTAACTTGTGGCTCTCTGCTTCACAGACACACTGTCCGTGTGCAGCAATGACTCCATCATGCCGGGTTCATCTGCTACACTGCAGCCCGGTCACGGCATCGGCTCCCACACCTCCCCGGGCCCTAAACGACCAGGTGAGATCACCCGGGCCGAATCTGTTTGCTATTTGAAGGGCTATGAAAAAAACATCAGTTAAATGGACAGTTCCATCAAAATGTTGTGCAAGAAAATGAAATTTCAAACTGAGAAACAGAGTAATGGAACTGTAAACTGCAGGTATAGATACACTTAACTTTAACCTGAGCGTTTTGTGTGTGTGTGGTGTATTTCTTAGGTAACACGCTACGGAAGTGGCTGACCAGCCCGGTGCGTCGATTAAGCAGCGGTAAGGCAGACGGCCACGTGAAGAAGCTGGCCCACAAGCACAAGAAAAGCCGTGACGTGAGGAAGAGCGGCGAGATGACGATAGGCTCTCAGAAAGACTCGGACGACAGTGCTGCTACTCCTCAGGATGAAACTTTGGAGGAGGTGGGTGGATACGGAACACGTGTCCTCTTTCCTTTTAGAAGTTCTCCAAAGTCACAGAGTCAAATGGTGCTTTGCCATCCCTGTGTGTTGCAGAGGGTTCGTAACGAGGGCCTGTCGAGTGGCACGTTGTCTAAATCCAGTTCTTCGGGAATCCAGAGCTGCGGCGAGGAGGAGGGCGAAGAGGGTGCTGACTCAGTACCTCTGCCTCCGCCTATGGCCATCCAGCAGCATAGCCTGCTGCAGCCAGACTCACAGGATGACAAGGTGAGGAGAGTTGGGACATTACAGTGGGGGGACAGAGGTTTAGGGTCAGCAACCAGATGTACCCCGATCTGAACACTGGTGTAGAAAGGACATCGAGGATTGTGCTGTGAGACTTGCTTTTAAGGATTGTGTTGATCTGAAAATGGCTGATGTGCTGCAGTTTGTGTGAAAGCCTTTGTGTTCTGAACTTTTGGTAGATAAACAGATTCACACAGATTTAGTCCTCAGTGTTTACCTAAAAGTGTTACAGTGTTATTAATTTGCTATCTACAAAATTCTGCCCCATTTTAAAAACTGGGTCATTTTGCTTAAAATAATGAGCCGTATTTCAAATCGTCTCTAGCTGCCTGCAGTTTCCTTCCTAATGTAAGTGTGTCTTAAAGGAAAGGCCATCTGCATTCCTACCAGAAGATCTGTTGGTGCTGCTTTTACTTACATTTGCCAGGAAACCCTCCTGAAAGTTTTCATGTGCCTAGGAGGAAAAAAAATGTGCAAAAAAAAAGTGGAGAGGCCTTTATAGTTTTTTTAAATTTATGTATTTTTATCTAGTTCAGTATTCATTTTTACTCCGCGACAAAAACAAACCCACATTTGGCCCTTTTGTTGAGGAGTTGGTGTAAGAGGTAGGGGTAACATCTGTTTGACTAAATGATGCACATCTGCAGGCTTTCTTCACATTGCTGTTACAGTTTTTGGTTTTGGGAAAATGCTTTCCACTCATTTAAGTTTCTCCCACTTTTTTTCCAAATAGGACCATTTCCTGACAGTTTAAGTGACCCTTAGTTTTAGTTATGCATAACATTTTATCTTGGCATGTTGCATCATATTCTCCCCTCTCTTGTAAGGCAGAAAGCAATGCAAAGTTTCATGCAGCCCAAGTTTCCTCCTTGAATCAAGTGGAGACTCCTCTGACACTAATTTCTTTTTCTCTTTTGTTTTGTTTCCTGGTTGTATTGTTTGCTGTTTTCCATGCTGTAGCATTACCTTGATTTATGTCCTGTCTTTGCTTTGTCTCAGTTTCCATACCTCTCCATCTGAAGTGTCCTGCTCTTCCCCTTCTGTCTCTTCCCTTGGTCACTTCTTCAATTCTCTTTTCCCCCTATTCTTCAACTTGAAATTGTATTTTCTAAAACCTGAAATATGAAGATAGAAGCTTTTTTTTTTTTTTTTTTTTTTTTTTTTTTTTTGGACTTCCTCCTTTTTTGAACTACACCTTTCTCTGTCCCTCTACCTAACTTTTGTATTTTTACAAACTCTTAAACATTCCTGGATTTCTTTCCTTTAGATTTTCCCCCTTTTTTCTTCTTCTTTTTCCTTTGTAGTTTTACTTGTTTTGACTTCTGCCTCGTCGCTTCAAACACACCTCTAGAACGGAGAGGCGCCTGGCAGACGAGCAAGGGCTTTAAGGCAAAATGTACATAAGGAGAGGATGCATGTAGCTCTTAACTCTGAAAGACGGGAGAAATTTTTATTTATTTAAAAATTTTTTTGGGTCAGTGTTAGTCGCTGAACATCTTGAGGAAACTTTGAGCTTCGTAATAGCTTCAGTCTGCTAGAATAGCTCAAGATTGCAGCTTTTTTTCTGCATGTTCATCAGTCAGGCTGGGATGAGATTGCCGGCTTGAGCGAGTTTTAAAAGATAAAATGAGTCAATATAAACTGTAACACAGGGAAAGTGGTAAGATCCCCTGATAGCCCCCCTGGAGAATCTAACTAATGGCCCCACAATGAGGTGAAAATTCAGAAGACCCCTTCTTCCTCTCCCCCAGCTCCTCACCACCCACTCCGTCCCCCCGCCTGCTCGTCCTCATCTCCTTTTACCCTCTGTGCGTTAACCTCATTAACCATGCGAGTAATTGGCATCTCTAAATGCTGGCGAGGCCAGAAGGGCACACAGCCTCACCCAGAAAACCTAATTGGGGAATGTCTTGAAGCACAGCACAGCAAGGGTGAGAGTCTCCTGAACTATATATATGCATACTCACATATTACCTCTTTCATTCTAGCTCTGTAGCATTCTTCCTTTATTCCAAAGGCCGTTCATCACATCTGAGAAAGCGACACAGACATCTTTCATTCACATATCACCACTTCTTTTTTTTACCTTCTTCCCATCACTATTTGAAAGACATTTTTTCCCTTCTTATCTTCATTTCAGTCACCCAACTTTCAGCCTCATGTTTTTGTTTTGTTTTGGTTTTTTTTAACCTTTTCATTGGCAGCTTTCTGAAGTTCATATACGTTTCATTTTCTTTAACCTTGAGTTTATAAAGCCCGCCCCTTTCCCGGGGTGTCACTAATGGGAGCATATCTCGGATGAATCACCTCAGATTACAGCATCGAACATTTAACAGACATTTTCACTAAGCCATTGGTTGCATGAACAACTAAAATCCACTTAAATGCCACCACCGAGAGAAAGGATTCTCAATCAGAACTCCAGCACGACCTTTAACCTGTAAGCTGTTAGGCATTTTCTTTGCAGTCAGTGAACTCTTACGACTTAGTTTAGGATTTCACATAAACAGACTTACCTGTTTTTCTGTTTATTAGAGATATCTGCTTTAGGAATTATGGAAATTACCGTTTGATTTGATGCTCAGGCTTGATTCAGTTCTGAATAGTTTAAGTGCCCCCCCCCTCCTCCCCCCGCGCAATACATGAT
>JAVDPK010002266.1:230029-242008 GCA_034780415.1 Cichlasoma orientale | reverse complement strand
GGGAAGGAAAAACTCCCTTTTAACAGGAAGAAACCTCCAGCAGAACCAGGCTCAGGGAGGGGCAGTCATCTGCCCCGACCGGTTGGGGCTGAGGGGAGAGAGACAGGACAAAAGACACACTGTGGAAGGCTGCAGCATAGAACTGATGTTACTATAAGCAGACCGGTTGTTTCCTAGAAATTTGGGATTCCCCAGTTTCTCAGCATCTAGCTACTGCCAGCTGTTCAGTGACCTCGGTCAGTTGCTAGATTTGGGGAATCCCCACTTTCTCCATTTCAGTCACTAACGGTCAAGAACGTACAGCCAGTCACACAGCACAATATGATCACATGATTAGGCTAAGCCAATCAGGTATGAGAAAGAGGCTGCATATCACTAGCATAATCATAACAACGGCCTGAAATCCTCCATGTTGTTTACTCTCCACTTCAGATAAATACAGCCAAAGTGTACAAACAGTACTAAACATCCAGGAATATGAATATCGTGATGTACATTTTTGAAGTAAAGAACACATATGCCAAATTTCATGGCTGAACTCCTTGTAGTTTTCGGATCTATAGACCAGAAAGGTAAAACCTCACAGACGGACGGATGGATGCCTTATGGACCTAAATGTTCCAGTGAGTTTGTACATATGAAATTTTATATTTCAAACTTAAAACAGCAAAAGGAAGCTCATTTTTGAGAGAGAACAACAGAGCAGCATGTCAGCCATGTTGGTTTATAGCAATGTTGTCTTTTATTCTAATTTCCAATAAACAGAGAATATATCAGTCCCTTATTTGTACAAAAATACCTGAACAGGATACAATGTAGATCCAGGAGCCGCACAGACAGAGTGAAGCAAATCACAGCGGGGGGTATGTGGGGGGGAAAAATTATTACAGTTAATTTTACTCTTTTTTTTTTCTCCTCCTTGAAATTTTATTGGACTTCAGCTTATGATGACTCCAATCTAACAATAAAAACACAACACCGAGGTGTAATTCACCAAACTCCATGGGACTGACGTGTGATGTTGACTTTAGGATTTAGTTCCAGTAAGGTTGCATTTCAGTCACGGCTAACTCGAAGTGAGTGCAGTGTGAGAGCGGACGGACGGCACCCAGGGAGCTGTGACTGTTTCAGAAAGAGGCACCTGCTGCGAGAGAATAGCAAAAAAAAGAAAACAACTGTAACGCAGCTTTAAAAAAAAAAAAAGAAACATTATGAGATGCTCAATTCTCTAGAGCTGCAGCATATAATTGCACTACTTGTGATGAAAAGCTTAAGTGTTGGTGTGCGCGCTCTTCATCAAAAACCAAATACTGTGTGTGTGTGTATGTGTGTGTGTGTGAGGAAGATTCATATCCAAACATTTACTGGAGTGTAAATGAGAGAGAGGGAATACTGAAACAAAAGAGCATCAGACTTGGAAGCTCATAAACACAACTGAAGTTCAGAAATTTGACACATGCCAAAAGTCCAGTTTGATCTCTTAAAATTAAAAAAAAAAAGTTTAATTTAATACTGTATATGCTGTGGTATATTCTTTTTATATATATATATATACTTGTATATATAAAAGGTCATTTTGTGGCAAACCAAAGAAAATACACAATAATGTCAATATACACACAATCAAATAATGAAAAAAAAAAGGACAAAATAAATCATTCTTCATTTTACATGGAGTTATGAGCAAAAGCATAACACACATAGTGATCTGTGACCTAGGTACAGTGTTAGATCTACATCTTCTCGATAGCTTCACATACTTAGAAAACAAAAGATACTTTATACTGGTATATTCATATGATTGGACTTCTGTGAAAGATTGCATTGTAGCACAGTGATTAAAAATGAAGGGAGGACGGCGATTTTGCCCCCGCTGACCCATAGCGACGTGGCTTTGTATCCTCTGACAGACAGGGAAGAACCTACACTGAGGACTGGGAATCCTGGGAAACCTGCAGCCAAACTCCTGTCTCCTCTAAATCCGCAGCTTACCCCCAACTTTACCCAACCGGCAAGCAACCTTCTCACCGTCTCTGAAAGCCGATTTACCGGCAGAGTTCCTGAAGCGTGAATATAACAGTCTGGTCATCCACACACAAACACACACATTCACCACAGGGTCATATAGCTTACAGGCTGGACACAGGTGGGAGAGGGGGGCGGGGGATTCAAGCATTATCCAATCCCTGGAGAGAGTCTGACCTGACTGACCGGAAAGGCCTGATTGGTGGAGTGCAGAGCTGGTGAGTCAGTTAAGTCACGCGATTAGTTGGCTGGTGGCGGCAGTGGCTCGTGTGTGTCAGTGTCAGCGCTTAGAGTCTGGTGACCTCCCTCTAACCCTGTGAATCTGGTGTAGGATGGACGGAAGGTGCAGGTGAGGGCGGGGGGGGGGGGGGTGCAGTGCAAAGCTAAGCAGGTGTTATGTCACATGCGTTCAGCTGGTCACATGACAGCAAGACTGACAAAAGGACTTCTCGGGCATCTTTTTCCTGTTACTATAAATACGGTCAAAAATGATGATCACATGATCTGTTTAAGCTACTTAGAGGGACATTTTTATGTGAATCTAATTTTGTGGAACTGATCTCTGTGCTGAGTCCCAGCGACAGCATCAACGAGTGGCGTTTTCTCCTACACATAATGAATGTAATAACAGACTCGAGGAGTGACAGCTCTTTTTTCCCCCCGATAAACCAACTTTTTCTACTTTTCCTGCCATGTCTTGTTTTCACTTCACTTCCCAGAATGCTTTCCACAACTACCAGAAAGAAGCAGAGTGCCGAAGTGACGACCCTCCGCAGGCAAACCCAAAAGTTAACATCACCCTGGTTCCCTCAACAAAAAGCAAACAGGATCAAAAGAAGAAAAAAAAAATCTGTGGTAGTTAAAAAAAAAAACTTTTGATACTGAATCTTCAAAAATCTTCAAAAACTGATGCCACTTCTATGATTTCTGAATCATAAAATGCTAATGTTGGGCTAAATAACTACACCATGGTTGCGTGATATCGACACCACACAAAGCTGCTGTGTTTAGCATTTAGCCACCTGTTAGCAAACGCCTTCTCTGTAACATAACTGCTTCAAAAGTCACAATTCACAGGATTTGCTTTCGTTTGTTATGGTCTAGAACAAAATGTGTAAACCAAAAACCCACTGACTTACAGACACATCACAGGAGTTAGACTTGCAGGCCAGCCACTGCTCATATTCAATATTGGTTAGTTTAGAACATTTTGGTTACTCTGTATCAAGAGTTCTCACGTGACGTCATACCGGACGTGATGCAACAACTGGTTGCTAGGGGAATGTGTATTCCCCAGTGATTACTTTGGTTGCTTGCCTGTAGTTTTTCCTGTTTGTCTGCAAGCTCTCAGTAACTACTGGCCAAGCAGCACTAAATCTAGTAGTAAAAGTGTAACGCAAAACAAAAACGGAGCTTTGCTTTTAAAGTAAAAGTTTTGCCTCAGAACTGCAACAAACATGTTTCAAAAGGCACAATTTTTACTTGAAGGCAAATGTTCCCCACTTTCGCTTCGTGTTGCACTTTTTTCCTAGCGGTGGATGGGTAGGAAAACATAGGGGTCGCTGACCCGTCTGTAGGCCTGCGTGACTGGGACTTTAACAGTCATTCTCCCAGCGACTGAGGGCAATCAACCTCCAAGTTGAGGTTGGTCAGGAAATCATTTTTCCCCTTACAACTGGTGGTTTCCACGTGGTCGCAAAACCAGTCTCTAGGCCTGTGTGATTGGGGCCTTATTCACTTGATCCTACACTGTCACACATCCAAAATGGCCAACAAGTTAATGTCACATGGTTAGCGTTCACATGTCAGCAAAACCTCAATAGCAGAAAAAAATCTCATGAGCGATATTTAGTTTATTGAAGGATGAGAAAAATCTGCTTTTTGAGAGCTTTAATTATTGAATACTTTTTCAAAAAAGTAAAAAAGAAATATTAGGGTGAGGAGCGCAGCCATTCGGGAGGGGCTCAGAGTAGAGCCGCTGCTCCTCTACATCGAAAGGAGGCAGTTGAGGCGGTTCGGGCATCTGACAAGGATGCCTCTTGGGAGCGGTGTTCCGGGCATGTCCTACTGGGAGGAGGCCCCAGGGCAGACCCAGGACACGCTGGAGAGATTATATCTATCGGCTGGCCTGGGAATGCCTTGGAGTCCCCCCGGATGAGCTGGGGGAGGTGGCTGGGGAGAGGGAGGCCTGGGCTTCTCGCCTTAGGCTGCTGCCCCCGCGACCCGGCCCCAGATAAGCAGAAGAAAATGGATGGATGGATAAAAAAGAAATAATTCTTGCTGATTAATTTGTTGATTTGCTAGCTACTTAATTGACTCAAACAACGGCCTGGTACTACTAAAATGCAACACCTCTGTAATGGTAGCTTCATATGTTTGCCATGGATTTGTTGTTATATGATGGCAGTAAAAAAAAAAAAAGCAGTTTAGTTGAGTTTCACGAAAGAAGCCCTTTCTGCTTGATTGCAATTTAATGACCCCACCGATGATCAGCACCAGCGCTAAATGCAGCTGACGGAACTATCTAAATATAGTGTTGATTCATTGTACCCAGATGTGAGATTGTATCACCAGTACATGTTTTCTAAGTTGTGTTCAAGTGGATTTTTACTTTAAAGAATTCTTTGAGAGTTTTTGGAAAACACTTTTTTATTTGCTTTCCTGCTGAGCGTTAGACGAGAAGGCTGAGATGAGAAGCTAGCTGGGTATGTGACAAGCTAGCTAGCGGTCTGCAGCCAGCTAGCTTAGCTCAGCAAAGCACCACATAACTTGCACAAATTGCTGTTTCCAGCAAGATTTTGATCGACATATTGATTACTGAGCTTTAAAGGTGCCGGCAGGTTTTATAACCTCTGTGCAGAGCCAAGATAGCTAGTCAGGCTAGCAGTAGCCTCATATTTAACATACAGATACTGTATGAGTGCATTTTCTTGACAAGAAAGCAAATAAGACTGTTTCCCAAACTCTCACACATTTCTCCCCACACACACGATGTTCTTCCACCACCCCTGAAAAAAAATCCCAAATGTGTTAATGTATGTGCATTTTTTGTTTTAAAACATAGCTTCAATTATTATACACAAGGCTCACAATTTCCACTTAAGGCGAGTGAAGTTCATTCGACTGCTTGTTGATGCACAGTCAACTGATTTCACATTTCAAGTCATTCGTTCAAATTCTGTATTTAAAATTCTTTCATAAAAGTTACGAGAGTGCTTTTGTTGCTTTCAATGAGGGAACAGTGGTCAGAATCCGAACACGACAGCTCCAACCCATCGATCACAAATCAGGCTGATTTAAGATGTGCAAGCAGAGAGCTCAAAAATGATTTAGTAAAAGAAAGCATTCAAAGACAAATTCACCAACAGATAAAAGAACCCTTTTGATTAAAAACAAAATGACCAAAATGGGGTTGGACACACTTTTAAGTGAGTCTATTTAACAATCTTCCTCTTCTTCCTCAAAGTCTTGAGACACTACAGCTGGTTCAAGAGCACATTCATGTTTTTAATTGGTGCGGTCTCGGTGGTACGACGCACACGGGGGGAGGAGGGGGGAAGATGTTCCTAAACCTTACTGAAAGGCACTGCACGATGAGCTGCAACTCTGCTCCCACACCACCGTGATCCAATCAGCTGATGGAAATTCACATGCGTGCTTTTCAGAAGGGGAGTGAAGGAGGAAGAGGAGGCAGCTTCTCTTAGCTAAAGAGCTGTCGTCTGTCCGCCTGGGAGTGCAAAACAAGTTCTTCATTGAATCAACAGTAATAAAACAGCATTAAAATGACATCAAGTAATCAACTCTACAAGAGAGGCTTGTACAGCCTTCCTGATAAACATTCCTCTGTCCTTGTAGCGAATCCTTGCCGCTGCTCTGCTCGTCTTGCCTTTAGAGACTTCGCTTTCCTCTCTCGACTTTTCTCTGAGCTTGTGTGGAGGCGGGATTGGGGTTGCATCAGGGGACTGTGGGTCAGGACACAGCAGCGATGCCACGTCATGCCCCGCTAAGGTGTTTAGGGGGGAGGGGAGGGCAGGATGTCAGCTTATCCAGACTGGACTGCACAGGTTGAGAAAACTCCTGGATCGAGTTTGATAAGACCCAGGGAGGTTCCCGTCCATCCCTGATGATCATTGAGGAAGTCAGAGGGTGGCGCTCCCCGCCCACCTCAGTAGTGAGGGTGGGGCGGGTACCACAGCTTATCAGGCCTGGAGGATGGGGAAGGTGGGTGAAGCTGAAGGGTCAGGGACTCTGAAGGAGGGATCCATCCAAGAGACCCACTGGAAACATACTGTAGCTGTCTTGTGGTTTCGCAACACGTGGCCTTTCTTCGGGGTCTGAACACGAATAACAAAACATCCACAAGAGACCACAATCTTCTACACTTGGCTTGGCCCAACAGCTCTCATTCAAACATCCAAACAGCAGTGAGGTGGAGGCAAACGTGGCCCGCCGGGGACATCAAACCTCCAGTGCCGGCTCCTGCAGAGTCGGTCACATCTCCAAAACAAGATGCAACTTTTTCTCCGTCTTCTCAAACCCACTGCGTTGGTAAGGGAAAGGGTAAAGGGGACAGAAGGGGAGCGAGGTGTGCAAAGAAGAGGGCGGGGGGGGGGGGGGTGTTGGGTGGGTGGAGTGTCACAAGGCCACAGCGGTGCATGGGTGTTTGAGCTTGCAGGGCAGCACTCCTCTGTTAAGCTGGTAAAACTCCACCAGGTGGATCAGGTCGGTGAACTTGGTGGCGCCGTCATCGAGGCTGAAGAACACCTGACCGTCTTCCTCGCACTTCAGAGCAGAATGAAAGGGAGGAAAGGAGAGAGTTAAGCCACCGCACGACAAAGACTGAACTTCACGACGTGACGAAAGAACATCTAACATCTGACACGAGAGCAAACGGATGATGATGATGTCGTCTACAGGACCAGTTCAATTTACCTACTGTTGCCATCTAGGTTCTTTTTTTTCAAATCTGTCTATGACTGAGTGTAAACTGCCCTTTCATATGGTAGCCACTCTATCCGGCTGGATCGCCCATTTGCCACTAAACGGGGGTCATATTTTACACCATTAACATCACGTGTGTTTTAAATATGACTTAAAACTAGAGATTGAGGCCAGACATTTATTAGGAAAGCGTTCACTGAGGTGGTGAATCAGCTGAGACATACGGTCATTTTCAGATCGACTTTGATACAATCAAGACTTCTTTTTGGACCCACAGGATTCACCCCCTGCTGGCCGTAAGAGAGAATGCAGGTTTAAGATACGTCGGCACTCAGACGCCGAGAAGTTCAGTCTATGGAGTAATCCAGCTTGTTTTTTGCATTCCTTTGAAGTGATATACTAAAACCAATTAAGTTTGTCCTCTTAGAGCTTAAAATAGATTTTTTTTAATGAACCAAAGCCAAAAACACTTTCTGCATGCAACTATGTCCGTCGTAATTTGAATGATTTCTCCCCTTTGAGCCGTTTCAAGTTGATTTCTGTCCTGCAACGAAATAAACCTGAGCAGACGGCTGCCTGGGAGGAAGAAAAAAAAACAAAACAAAACACATTTTTAAATCTTAAAAAAAGCACAGCGTACTTTGGAAAAGGGTTGGTAGTGATGTTAAATGAGTGTAGCAGGCTTGCTGGGCAGAGTGTACTGTAGGGCTTTTTTACACTATAGAATTAAGCTGCATCTCAGACTATTTTTAAAGATGGACCTGCTTGTGGGGACAAATATGCTCCTTTGCTGGTGTTGCCAGCAAACCGCAGCAGCTGGTTTTTGAGACTGCGACTGCAGTTTAGTAGTCAGACTACAACATGAAGGCAAATTTGTGTAATTATCACACCGTTTCTCGTTTCACTGGATCTCAACAGGCAAGCACACTGACCGGTAGGATCTGGAAGTGCTTGATCTTCTGGTGGTGGCACAAGGTGAGCACGAATGCCTTGGGATTACTCTGACTGTCCCGCAACAAGAATAACCTGAAAGAAAAAGGCAACGCATCATGAGAACGTCCTGGAAAGTGTAAGGACTTGCTTTGGCGAAATAACCATCCTTTAATACTTTTCCCCCTCCCGGAGCGTTCACGCGAGGAGCGCTCGCCAGCCGATAACGTCGTAACTCACCCGTCTACTTGGCCTTGTTGGATCATCATTTTGTGGGCGTCCTCTCTCATGATGCGACCATGAAACCACACCTGTGTCCTGTGGATCACTGAAAAACAGACATTTTGAGATTTTTTTTCCAGGTGTACTTTCTGGTTTACTTGCTCGTTCTCTTATTGCTGGGCCAGTGAGAGTACCTGTGCTCAGAGAGGATGGATGCAGGGGGCTGGGACTGCCCAGGACATTCATACGCTGGCTCCTTTTCTATAAAAGCCAAATATATCATTAGACATCATCATCTAAAACATGACCGTCACTTGTGTAGCCCTCATGGCAAAGTAAAATATGCTTAAACGTGAATTTGGAACAAAACACACAAAGAAATTGACTGTGACGCACTCTCCTCAGTTCTTTTTAGAAACACTAGCAGCTGAAGCCTGAATGTGTCTAACACTGCCCTGCAGAACAGCATCCAAGCTGCCTCTGCTTACCCTCCAGGTCTGCCCTTCTTCCACGGCGGCGCTCTGGGCTTCGACGGGGTTGTCGATGACGCGGCCCGTCCGCCCAGAAAAGTCCATGGCAACCAGGGAGTTCTCAGATACACTTCGCTGTTAGGGAGGCGGGAGGGTGGTGGTGGTTGGGGGCGGGATAGGGGGAGGGGGTAATACAAGAAATAGGGTGGAGGGGTGGTAGACAAGGGTCAAGGGTCAAACAAGCCAGACACACTCACTGGAGCATGACAAATCCTGTCTGCACACAGACCCACTTTAGTCAATCCACAAATGCCTGTTTGAGGAAAAGCACCAGCCTCTCCTGATGATCTGGCTGTGCGGCTCAAATCTCTTTTTTCTTATGATAAATTAATATTTTCATAACTAATCCAATCCAAGTCACTGTTATTTTTGAATCCCCTAACACCTTTCCGAAGAACTCACATAGCCATTAAAAAAAACGTTGCATAAAGATGTGCTGCCTTAAATTTGGCTCCTTAAATATGGTAATTAAAGTGTCCCATACTGAATCATTCTGAGATTGCTGTCAAAGCAAATGTCCAAATTGTGCTTCCTTCAGCATTTTAATGAATTGGTCTTCCTTGGTCTCTTTTTCATAGGTTTTCTAACCATCTCCTAACAGCTCTGATCATCACACATCATTACTCTCATTTCCCTTTGCATTTATAGAATTCAGTTTTCCTGCAGTGTTGTGCGGGAAAACTGAGTGGAACTGTGTTTAGTTTGAGCTGGCGCTGATTTCTTGATACAGAAAGCAACTTATAGCTGCAGCCCTGCGTTAATTGCTTTAGACAGCAGGATTCTCGAGTGTGCAGCTGAAGTTTTAAATACAGGCTAGCCCGTTACAAATGTCTCTAATCTTCAAAAAGTCCGGGCACAAACTGAGACTGTAGAGAACTGTCACCGAATTCAAATCACAATCTTTCCAAAGGAGCTTATGACACCTTTTTCAGCACCTCAGGGTGGGAGAGGGTTAGAGTTGATGTTACACAGCAGGCCCGTACTGCCTATCTACAAAAACAACAATCTTTTATAAGCTGTGCGTGTGCTGGAACTGTATATACATGTTTAAAAACACCAAACTAGAATGCTTTAAACTGCTGCACGGCCTGATTAACTAAAGGTCAACAGCAGCATGATCATGTGAATAAGAATCAATTTCAGCGCGTCACCATGCAAAAATAAAACAAACGAGTCCAACTGCGTTTTTCCCTCTTAAGCAGAGCGAGGCACAAAGTGGACTTGTTTCCAGTTCAATTAGCGGTCAACTAATTAATGGATCAATCTGGATTGGTCTCGGCATTAGAGCAGAGTTGCAGTAAGGTGATGTCAGAGAGAGCAGATCCTCACCACAGGGGCAGTAAAAGGCGAGAGGTTAGCCTTCCGCTGCTGGGGCACGTTGTAGCTCTGATAAAGCACTATCCCATACTGCGGGGGGCAGGAGAGAGGAGACGGCGTCAACTCAACGTCCAAGTACTGAGTAATTCATTAATGTTTAACTACAACACACAAAAGTGAAGGGTTTTACTTTGAGCAGCCTGAAGGCGGTCATCCAGCAAGTCCTGCTCTGCTCGTCCTCTGCACACAGCATTTTCAGTTCCTTACAGTCGCTCCTCGCTTTGCTGGGCTGTCGACCAAACAGAAGACGCAGCAGGGAATTAGATTAACGAGATGCACATCGCAAACACGAACGGTAATAAGGCCTCATGTGATGCCGGAGAGCACAGTCACAGTGCGACCACTGTTATGTTCCTTAGCGCAGGTTTGCGCTCTAATGACGGCAAAGATTTGAGACTCCTGGGCTTCGAGAGGCATCAAAAATTTGGAGTTGATTCCAAAAAACTCAGCATTTCCCACATAATCCTTTTTAGACATGCATGATTTACCCTAAACCGTTATTAATTTAATTTGTACAGCATGAAGATATGTAATAAAGTTTTTTTTTTTACTTGTAATTTGGGACTCACTCCAGCATCACAGCTTAAACTTCCTCCTTTCTCCCTCCACCGCTAACAAGGGCATTAAGCACACTGCTCCCTAAACACAACCCCATACTGATAAATTCATTCATGTCACTATGGCAACAATCCACCCCCCACAGCCCCAGCAAGTACAATCCCTTACCCAATCCTGCACTGTCACCCCGCTGACAGCATCTGACATGCCAGTCGTCTAGTCTGTGTGTGTGTGTGTGTGTGTGTGTGTGTGTGTGTGTGTGTGTGTGTGTAAAATAGAGGTGAAGAGGTTAGGTGGGCCAGATTCCCTGTACCATCCCCAGCTTATCCCACTGGGCTTATCCCAGATCAGCAGGTGACCCACCACAGATACCTCCCAGAGTGGGGCACAGTGCTGAGTGTGTGTTTAAACCCCCGCTGGGCAGTTTTAACCCATGTGTCCTCTGACACAGACACACCCACACCCACTGGCTTAAATAAAGATCTCAAAACTGACGCTTCTGCCAGGACGACTCCTTTCATATAACATGCGGTTTCAGATCTGTAGAATTTAGCAGCATCCCTGTTCGCTTAAAACAAGAATCCTTTTTTTTTTAAATTGGAAAAAGTCAAACGAGACTTATTTTAGCTATTAAAGAATAATCTCCTTAACTGAGTTGCTCAGGGTGAAGTATTCATCTCAAGTCTCCAGGACTAATGTTAAAAGCTGCACTTCCTGTAATGGCCACTTGAAAGTTGAAAGTCGTGCAGTATTAGGATGTAGCTGATTAACCGATGGGCGGATGCCTGCACAAACTGTTTTGGTGAGTGAAGTTTACCCGCATGTTATTTAGCAATAATTAGGATGAAATTCTGGTATTTTATTAGCCACATACAGGACATATCTGTATCCTCAAAATCTGATTTCACAAACCAATGGCTGATGTCACTGTGGCTACATCTTTATTTACAGTCTGTGGTTTGCCTGTGTGTTACCTTGATGCAGAACTGGTAGTCCGTGGGGGCGTTGTGAAGTTTTCTGCCCGTGATGACGGTGAAGATGTTGCTGTCCTCCAGATCTGACAGCAGCTGCAGGTGTCGGGGCTCCTGTTTGGCGTGGAGGCGAAAGGAGGGACGTCTTACTATCAATCTAATAATACTTCCCACCAGTTCCTCAATCAATAAAGCAATAATTTATCACCTTGGATGTTCCTTTAGCGGAGTAATAAAGACCGGAGCGCCGCAGGAACATGTAGAGCTTCTTCCAGGACTTGCGTCCAGGCTCTTTCACATACAGATGGCCCTGAATCTCTGGGCAGCTGCTCGAGTTCAGAAAGTTCTGGGGAGGAAAAAACACACACACACACACACACACACACACACACACACACACACACACACACACACACACACACACA
>JAVDPK010002266.1:216367-229929 GCA_034780415.1 Cichlasoma orientale | reverse complement strand
ACACACACACACACACACACACACACACACACACACACACACACACACACACACACACACACACACACAAACAACATCCATTGGTGATACTGCAGGAGGGGAACAGACTACAGCACAAATGTTTGAGTACATGATGGAAATGACACGTCCCTGGACAAATACGTGTGGATATCACAGCGCAATAATGAGGCAGCTTATTTTATATTCCTGAAAATCTAAAAGCAAATGGAGTGCAGCACAATAATATAACTGTCTGTGCATGTGCATATTTTTGGATGAACAGATGGATTACAAAAAAAAAAAAGCAGTCGCAGTGTGAACATTTTTATGCTTTCACTCATGACGGAGTGGCTACTCCAGAGTGAGGATCTAGGCGGAGGATTAAATCAGGCTGAGGTAACACTCTGAAACATCAGGGTTTGTACAGTATTGCTTCACTGAGTCATCACCTCACCTGTAAGAGCTGTGACTGAGGAATTGAGCCATCAGACTCCTGACACCAAGCCACCATCTGTTCTGGAAAAAAGTTCTGGATGGAAAGAGAGCGAGATCAGCAACGAGCGAGAGACAAAGAAAGAGAGAGGCACTACAAACCACTTAGGACAGCGTTTCTCTGTCCAGAATCAGCTCTGTGTACGTGTGTGTGTGTGTGTGTGTGTGTGTGTGTGTATGTGTGTGTGTGTGTGTGTGTGGTGGTGGTGGGTGGGGGTGTTCGATAAACAGAAGGACTAAGAGACAAAGTGGCGCGGCGAGAGAGAGAGAGAGAGAGAGAGAGAGAGAGAGAGAGAGGGCACTCCAGCCCTAGGAGTAGATGCAGTATGATCTCACCCGCTGATGTAATCCCCTTTAGCCAGCAGCGCTACTCTTAGCGTGATTGACAAGCCGTGGCCAGCACTCTGGTGTTTTACTGTGCTCATTACCACAGAGCTGAGGTCACCTGCTGGCTCTGGCACACACCTAAATCACCCACAGCAATAATGTCACCGTGCGCCCGGCCAGCATGCAACAGCACGGCCGCACGCTGCGTCCACATCACCAAAACGATGCCACGCAGGCCGCTTAGCGCTGACTCTCAGAAGTAGGTGCACGTCTTTAAAATGATGAACAGCTTTAGATTTTTTGGCACCTCTCTGAAGAACGGGAGGAAAAGGATAACGACGAGTTTTAACAAAAATCGTTAGCGCCTTCCAGGAAGAAGAAGGAAACAGGCGATGCAGAGTGAGATTTTGGCATTGTTAATTACTGAGCATGCAACATGAGCTCAAAGGCCCAACTGTGACTCAACTGTGACTCTTTGTCTTGTGGCATCATTGAAGATTTTGAATAGAAAATGACCGAAAGGTGATTTAAAAGCTCCCAGAATAGAAAAAAAAAAAATGCCGAAAACACAACAACCTTTTGAACCCCAATTCTCTCCCTCTCTCTCTCTTTGCGTGTGTGTGAGTGTGTGTGTGTGTGCTGCTGTGTCTACGTGGCCGTGTGGGGCTGCGTGCTAAACTGAGGCAGTCACAGAAAGGTCATTTCAGGGATGCAGGAGACTCACCAGGGGGTTCCTGAAGAATTCATATTTGGCATAGTTCTTCCTGAAGAGGAATTTACTGTCACTGCTCATGGAGGCTTGAACCTGAACCACCTGCTCGTGGTCCTCCAGACATCTCTCTGAATGAGGGCACAGATACAGGCAGTGTTAGTCACTTCGGCTGGGCCGCCTTTAAAATTCCCCTTAGGGACGGTGTCTGACACAAACCCCGGTTTTAAATCTGTGTGCGCAGCTTTAGGGCTCATTCATATGCTAAAGCGAATTTCATGTCAAAAACACTGTTCATTGTTCGTATTTAGATGAATTTTAGGGACTCGTATGCAGCATAATAAGCAGCTCTTTTGCATGTATTTCCACTCCGTTTCTCTCCTCCCTTTTTTTCCCCCTCCTATGTTGACAACATATTTGGAAGTGTCCTTGTCACTAAAGGACTTACTGTGAGCTGGAACTGCGTCCTGCAGCAGCATGAACAAACAGCTCGAGGTGCTGAAACCGAATGTAACTGCAGTGAGATTTGCCGTAAACTGCAAACATTGGAGGATACTTGTTTTTTTTTTTATTCACATTTTGAGGTTTTTTCCATCAAAGTCAGAGTAAAAATAAGCTGTTCACATGTAAGAATAAGTATAAGAACCTTTTGTTTACAAGGTGCAGCAAATCAGGCTGAAGGACTGAACCGAAAGCCCGGGCTCGGCTAAATAAGGATTATTTTGAACCGTGGTTCATGCAAAGCTGCTATATTAGAGCCCAGCAATTAAAATGCAGAGATGCAAATGAGCACAACAGCACCACTTTAAAGTTACCCCCAGCAGGAATTTAGCTACATTTGCCACTACATCACCGATTGTACTGTTGCATACAATGACGCAGCAAGAAAAATCGCCTGTTACTAAGAGACGAGCGAGGAACTAAGAGGTTAAATGAGGAGGGGCAGTGAAAAGGAAGAAGCACTGCGAGGCAGGGAGGGAGGAGGCGAAGGTGGAGAGGAGATGGAGAACGAGGGGGGAGGAAGGGGGAGAGGAGGAGGAGGAGGAGGGAGGGGGGGTGGTGGTGGTGGAGGGGGCTTGCAGGAAGATGATGTCATTTATTTAGGCTGATTGCTGAGAGCAGCAAAGCCATAAGCAAAGTACAAGCCGCAGACAAACACACAACCACACATTAAGAGCTCACAGAGACCTAACCTGCTCACTGTGCACCACTGAGGCCCAGTTACTTTCCTTGTTTGTGTGTGTGTGTGTGTGTGTGTGTGCGCGTGTGTGTGTGTGTGTATGTGTGAGAGAGAGTTCTCCTCTTTCTTGAAGTTGAGGGCATATGATCACAGCGTTAGGCAGATAAGAAATTGATAGTGGCAGGATGTTCCCGTTAGACGTAGACATGCATGCAAAGTGAGAGCATCCAGGGTTCTCCTTTCTAGACTAACTCCAAAGTCCCGTTTAATTAAAGCAGAACACACATTTCTGAACTGAAACTGTAGTCACTTATTTGTGCTCAACTCTGGCTGCAGTTTAGGGGTGGAAATGTCTGGACTCTGCGCATGTGTGTGCGCGCATGCACGCGTTGGCTACAAGCGGGGGAATTTCCTGTGGACAGTTAAGAAAAGACGGATTGGCTAGAAATGCTAGGGGCTCGTCCAACAGAGGCCAACGATTGGCTCCTCGCAGCTCTGGTATGACGCTTTAGTCCAAGCCTCTCCGCCCTCCACCCCCACCTTCTGTCTCTCTCTCTCTCTCTCTCTCTTTCTCCCTTCATCTCTCCTTCTCTTTTTCCCTCCCTCTCCTCACCTCACATTCCATCTCTCCGGTGCCCCCCCCCCTTAAAAAAAAAACTAAAAACCGCAGATCAAGCAGGAAAGCACAAAGCAATCCTTTGACTCTAAAAATACGACTCGAGAGGAGGAAAGCCTCATAGAGGACAAAGACAGAGCCGGAGAAGAGGGGAAAGAAAAAGTAAAGCTTCAAAGGGACGCACGGCAAAAGTGAAGAAGCGGAGCGCGAGTCTTATGTTTTCCTTTTTTTCCAGCCTCTCGCCCACCCTGAGCAAACTGTTTGGGAGGGAAAGCATGCGAGTAGAACATGGAAAATGCTTAATCCTACAACCACCACACCTCCCTCTCAAGTGGTATAGCCATACAAGCACTTGTGCTGTGCTCAAGTGAACATCGCAGGGCGCACGCACACACACACGCACACAAGCAGAAAGACACAAAACTGATGCACACCTGCGGAAAAGAACACACTACAGTCAAATATGCAGAGATTTACTGGGAAGCTTTTAGATTCTTTTTAAAAGCTAAAATAAAAATAAATCTTTATTACCCCCCCCCCATGAATCACATTATGTGGCCTACACACTTGCTACAAAAAAAGCTTCCTTTTTTATTTACATGTAAAATTAAACCTTTTTTTTTTAAATGTAACTTAAAATGTAACAGATTTCAATCTGTTGACCTTACTGAAACTTAGAATGGTGTTTAATTGCTTTTTCATCTATTCCTACATCATTTTATATATATATATATATATATATACACATACACACACACAGAAAACACATACACACAGAAAAAAAAAACACAGACTCTTACCAATGCCGAGGATGGGGTGGTGCTCCACCAGTGACCAGGCGCTGTCGTCCAGACAGTGGCTCTTGTAGACCAGCAGCTGGCACATATCTCTGGCGGTCATGTCGGCTGGAATCTCCACCACTTTACCGGCCCCATCCTCGCTCCACACCTTCACTATCTGAAAGCACACACAGGAGGGATGATGGGGAGATGTACATGACAGAAGCAAAGGTCATGCTTTCAAAAGCAGAAAAAAAAAAAAAAGAGGCATGGAGTTGCTGTCAGGAATCTGAGTTTGCAGAGAAAGAAGGGGGGGAAAGAAAAACTGAGAATATCACCGATCATAGCCTCCAGTTACCTCCATAACCAGGTGCTCTGACAAGTCCGCCCTTAAAAAGTCCCGTTCGCAATATTCTGTCACTCGAACAGGAGAAGGGCTTAAAATAATAAGAAGGATGACGTCCAGGAAAGGTTGGCCGGTGCCTGAGTGTTCAGCTCAGCTCGTTTGTCCACAGCTCAAAAAAACTTTACTCAGGCGTACGTCCGTGAAATGGACGTTTCCCTCACGTACGGGAAGATCTGCTTGCGAAAAAGCTAAAAAAGCCCACAGATCTGAACTTTGATGGTGAAAGTGTATGGTGGATTTATACCTCTTGTATATTGTCATTAAAAATGCCACCGCTGGGAGCAGCAAGCGGGCAGAGTTCAAAGTAGCTCCCATTGTTGCGCCATTTTGAACCATTTCATCCAAGTGCCCAGAGCGACATTTAAGCCGGGTGTAATTTTGCCTTCTTCGAGTGTGTTGTTGCACAGATAACCACAGGCCAGCTGCTTCACACCACTGTATGAGCAGATTCACACACACACACACACCACGGAGAGATCGCCCTCACAAATATGAGCAAACCGCACAGACAAAATTATCTCCTAAATCTTAGAAATGGTAGGTGCCTCTTGTGGGTATTCTCACACACCCACGTCCCAACATCCTCTGGTCACAGCGGGGATTCAGCTGCCCTGCACTTCACAGGCAGCCACCAGGGAGCAACTGCTGAAAATTACATGAAACAAGAGAAAAACCCAGTGATGGGCGAGGGGATGGAAGGCAGTGTGTGTGTGTGGGGTGGGGGGGGGTGCACGGAAAATTAATTTGGACCAACGCGCCACAGAGTGGGAATACACAAAACGCCAATAAACGGCAGCAGAGGCGGCCTGGAAAAGACACAAAACGTCAGGAGCAACAGCATGCCGACATGAAGGAAGACTCCCGATGCAACCAGAAACGGCGTCACAGCACTCTTTGCCCCTGCAGAGCCCGAAGACCGCCTCCTCGCCTCCCAGATACCACCGGGGGTGAAAAAAAAAAAAAAAAAAGGTGCATTTATGACGCATGAGTTTTGTTTGAGAAAAGTTTGAAACACACTGATTTGAGGGGGGCGGGGGGGGGGGGATGCAAACTCCCCATCACTGCAAACTGACAACCATACACAAACACACACACACACAGCTTATGACAGACACCCAGAAAAGAAACAAACACATGCGCGCGCACACACAGACACACACAAAAGTCTCTTACCTCCACAGCCTGTAAGAGGCAACAGTCTGGAGAGCAGGATGGCATTTTCACACTGAGACGCTCTCCAGTGACACAGAGGGACAGAGCGGCAGAGAGGGAGGGAGGGAAACAGGAGGAGAGAGAGGAAAGGAAGTCAGGGGGGGAGAGAGAGAGAGAGAGAGAGAGAGAGAGAAAGGGAGGGACAGACTGGCAAGGAGAACGCTAGAGAGGTAAGAGGGAAGAAGGGGGAGGAAGTGACAGAGGAAGGACGCGAGTGGAAGCGAGACGGGGGGAGAGCGAGAGAGAGAGAGAGAGCGAGAGAGCGAGACAGCCAGCCCCCGTCTTCTCCGGTCTTCTCGTGCTGGGCAGCATAAAGACTGAGCTGCGAGGAGTGGTATGAACAGTAGCTCCTCTCCTCCTCCTCTTCTACCACTCCCCTCCCTCCCCTCCTCACACAGGATTAACCCAGTGTGGGATTTTTAAACGGTGAGCTGCTACCTGTCACGTACACTACACCGTTATCTTCGGGGTTGCTTTTCGATCCTCTCATCCCAACCCCCCACCCCACCCCAACCCCCGTCCCAAAAGAGGAAAAAAAAAAAAACCCCAAAAAAAACACTGTCAGCTCCTTTTACTGATGGCGCCGCACCAAAAGTAACAGTCTCTCTCCCTAAAACACACCCACACCTCCTCACATGCACGAGGATAGAAAGAACAAGCTCAAACTACTAAGCCAATCACCGCGCACGCACACACACACACACACACACACACATACATACATACACACACCCCTTATTCTTACGCACCCACTGACATTTTCTTTGAGCTGCCTAACGGTTTCAATTTCTAACCCCTCCCTCCCGCTTATCCTCCCTCCCCTTCCTTTTCCTCCACCTCCTCCTCCTCAGCTGTACGTGAAATACTATGCAAGGGTGTTAGGACCAGAGCAACATGTGTAACGCACAATGACGGCTTCAAGGTTCGCTGAAAAGGCGGCTGGAAGTCTTAAAGAGGGGGGAAAAAAGTTGGGGTGATTCGATCTGAAGCTGCACGGATCACGTGCCGGACAGATAGTCTTTGGTTGGAGTGGGGGGGGGGGGGGTGTCAAGGGATAGCTAGAAAGGGAGGGATGGATAGGTGGGTAGGTTGCTCAGCAAACCCACAGCAGAGGTAGAAAGAGGAAAAAGAAACAGGCCGATAAAGAAAAAGAAGGGAGGGGGCTGGAGAGGAATAGAGAAAGAGAAAAGAGGGAGAGCTATGGAGGAATGTCAGTAATGCAATACTGAGTCATAATCAGGCTCATGTGTAGAGCACAGGCCAGCCCAGCTGGCCCCTAATACAGTGTGCACGCCAACTATGAGGCGCATGCACTCCAACACACACACACACACACACACACACTCAGAAGAGGAAGACAAAATGTAAACTATGAAGACCAGGTCCAGCAGGTTTTTTTTTTCTTAACTTTACTGCTCGACTTTTCCTCCAGCCTCATGCTGCAGTTTGGCAGCGATCTGGGGAATTGTATAACACGGAGCTCTTTTTGAGTTTATGTTGATTACAGATACTGCAGAATCCCAAATATGATGAGAACATGAACAAAGGGTGGGTGTAGGAAAAGATAATAAGCTCGCTTTTTGAGTCATATCGAGCTAACGGAGCACTTTCCCTTCTTTTGTCTGTTTAAACTCCATTTTCTTCTTTTTTTTGTGAGCCGATTTGTTGACGTTTTAACCCCCAACGTCCTTTGAAACCTTAAAATCCTGTGCCATGTATCCCTTTACCTAAATGTATCTTTGCATGATGAAATTGAGCTCACCTTGGCTTGTTTCCCCACCCATCTCTCTCCACCAGCACAGGGTGAGGTTATGTGTCTCCTGCTGCTTACAACAACACACACGTGCATGTAAATGCATGCAAAGAGGGCTCGGAGTCACAACATACTGGACTGGAAGGTCATGGACAGACACAGTACAAGCTCTGCACATTGGGGGAAGGGGGGGGGGCAGAGGTCAAACACAATAACCTACAACAGGGTCAAACCCACTTGACCAAGAGGTTTATGGGACCCTAAAACTATGTACATACACACCTTCCTCCACAAGCTAAAACAGACACACACTTTGATTTTGTCCATGACAATTTAAACACGCTTGGGACCGGTTGCTGTCTTGAACGCCTCTCCATCCTCGTGCGTGACGTTTCCCAGTCTTGCCAGATTTAGTTCAGAGTTTTCATGTCATAACGCACCAAATATTTCAATGACTCACAGGTTTATGACAGAGCCAAGCTGTTGCAATACACACACAGTGCAGTGCAGTGCAGTGCAGTGGCTTGGTATTGTCCTGCTGAAATAAGCAAGGTGCGCCTAAAGCTGTCTTCAGCTTCTCGCTCTTCTCCCCGCCGCTCCGGATATTTTCCCACACTTGAAAATTCGTATCAGCAGAAACAAACTTCCAAATGATAGCTGGCTGTGTGGCGGGATGCTGCCATAGCAGCCTAACACACTCATCGCTAATGTCAGTCTTTGAACTCTGGCTGGTGGTGACTCCCACCCTGCTCTATTACAGCGTCATCTGTCTTTCGTGTCTGTGAGTGGTCGGGTTTCAGGCCAGACAGAGCCGATTAGCTCTGCAGACGGGCCAAACTCAATTTTACTTCACCGGAGCGCCACTGCAGAATCTCGTTGAGCGGCTCGTCTCCCCGCGACCCACCGCGGACATGGCGTGCTCTCTCTCACACACACACAGATGCACATACGTGTGTCAGCATCTACTGTTCAGTTGGAGGAACCGTTCACATCTAAAGACTGCATTGGTGAAACTGATGCAATAAAGTTTTTTTTTACCACAGAGCAAAATAAAAGGAGAGCTATGAGTGGATTTGGCAGAATAGTGATGCATCTTTCCTGCAAAGGTCCACATCCCTTCCACGCATCATCTGTCATCTAATTTGTCTGAGGACGACCACACAAAGCTCACCATTCCCCAACTCCACAGCAAAATCAATACCTGCTGCCTAGTTTGGTCATGTAGAGGATATAGTCTCATTGTTCTTGTTTGATAAAATCCAAGGAATGTGAGTAAAGTCCCTCTCCAGGAATTTGGATTCAGTGCATGTTAAATATCAGAGTTGCAATCAGATGCTGACAAAGAATTTCTGTCTTCCAAACTGCGGGAGAAGGAGCCACAACAAGCATTAATCTGTACAGCACCCCCAGATGGTCAGAGCAGGAGGATGCAGCTGTGTTATTGCTCCGCTTTACAGCCTCGTTCCTGATTAAATCTGTGGTGGCTTCACTGTGACTGCAGAGGAAATGCAAAAGTTACCAGAGCACCAAGGCTAATTTTTCCATGATATTATAACTAACACCTACAGTTTGAAGATCCTGACACTTTTTTTTTTTTTAATTGTCTGGCTGCATTAGTATGGCTTCAAAGGGAAAACTGAATCTACAGTCTATTGCGACAGGAATGACCCATGCAATCCTCAGAAAATACATTCAAGCTTGAGTGAGTATGTGTGTCAGACTCCTGTAAATCTTCATGACACACACACACTCACACAGAGACCACAAGCCATTCATTCAGAGACAGCTGTGCCGAATCCCACTCAGGTAAGTGACTAAAATAAAATGTATCGCAAAGCACGATGATTTAGGTGAGAATATGCAGCGACCTCGTGACTGCATAACAAGGAGCTTGCGCATCCTGTCATTACGGGCTGACTTGGGTGAGCAAGCTTTCACTGCCATCTGTACACGCACGCACACACAGACACACACACACACACATGCATGCACCTTATCTGATTGCAGTGGGTCAGCAGACCATTGCGTGCAGAAGTGTATCAGCTGACCTCAGACAAAGGGGGAGGTAGGAGTACTGAACAGAGAGAGAGCGACTCAGGGCTTTAGTCTTAAATTAGTTTTTAATAACAGCTACAGTGCTACAGATCACCAAATGAAGTGCTTAAATACTTAGAACCACTGCATACAGATCGGCTATTAAAAGACCGCTTTCAGCATCATTTTCAGGTATTTATTAAAATTAGAGAACAGTGGAGAATTAACTCAGAGAAACTGATCAGTTTAGTAGGTCAAACAGAGGAAAACATATTTTTCTGTGCCATTAAAAAGTAGACATCAGTGAATCTTGAAGGTTGTATTCTGTGAGAAAGTCCTAAGTACACCCCATCATCCAACAGCTTGTAGAACCACCTTTAGCAACAATAATTTGAAGCAATTTTCTGTATGACTTAATCAGTCTCTTGCATCATTGTGGAGGAATTTTGGCCCACTATTCAGCTGCTTCAGTTCATTGAGGTTTGCAGGCATTCATTTATGCACAGCTCTCATCACTGCATCTCAATCAGGTTGAGATCTGGACTTTGCCTGGGCCGTTGCAACACCTTAATTCATTTCTTTTTTAGATTTGCTGCTGTGCTTGGGATTATTATCCTCACACTTGGTCCTCACATTTGACTCAAGAACACTTTTGTATGCAGAGGAGTTCACGGTCAACTCAGTGACTGCTCAGGTCCTGTTACTGCAAAACAAGCCCAAATTCTCACCCCTCCACCACCGTGCTACTTACCCTGTTAAGTAAGGGTGTACTTTGTTTTTCAAGGACATGCTATATTGTACAGAAGTTTATAAACTAAGCATATATACATGTCCATGCAGCATCCTAGTGAAATGTATTTCTGCTGCTGCTGTTATTACTTAATGTTAAGTGACTGTCCAAAAAATTAAGCCAACGCTGAGAAACAAAGTATGGGAATTCAAAGCCATCAGATTTCACCCTCTGGGAAGTTGTTTTGGTTTTTGAGTCTGGACCAAAGTGGTGGCAACACTGCTGAAAAATTGACCGACATTACCATCCCCAGAGCCCTGCCGCTGGCGCAGCTAAAGACCGCGGACTGCAGCCAAGTATGATTCCTCTTTGTACATAATCAGCTTTAACCTTTGAAAAATTTTGCAAGCATCAAATATTTCAATAATGAAACCATATGCTGAACAACAAACCATGAGAAACTGGGGTTTTTCACATCCCTTTTTTTAATTAAAACCCTCTTTTCTCTTAAATCTTTCCAGAGGAGGTCAGAGGTCAAGGTCAGCAAGAGCTGGAAAAGGGTTCAGTGTCTTGCTCACAACTACTTCAAAAGAGTGGAGGTTAGCCAACACGCAGGGCTTCAGTCGTTTGGTCGAGGCTGAGAGATTGGTCTCTATAACCGCCGGGGCTCCCTGCTGGCGTTGATGTTCGTAATGCCCTCTCTGGCCACAAATAAAAGC
This sequence comes from Cichlasoma orientale, assembly GCA_034780415.1. NCBI lineage: Eukaryota > Metazoa > Chordata > Actinopteri > Cichliformes > Cichlidae > Cichlasoma > Cichlasoma orientale. The sequence continues at coordinate 218,972 of JAVDPK010002266.1, read as the reverse complement.
AGAAGTTATGTCGCAGCCACAGTCATGGTGCCAAAGCAAACTCATTTGTCCAGCAATGACAGACAGAACCCGACCAAATCCTTGTGAAAGCCAGGGGAACATGACTGAACCCTATGGTGTAAGAATGCAACAACTTGCGTGGGAAATGGCCATTATCCAGTCCACTATTGAGCGCAGTCAGACCACTGAGAGAAAGCTGCGCAAATCTGATGGAGATGCAGCATCGTGTTATTTTGGTCACGGTAGCCTGCTTATGATTCTCCGAGGACGCTGCTGTACTGGCTCACAGTTTGAGCTGTATATCACTTTGAGAAAGCCTGAAGCTCAGTGAAGAATGTTCAGATTCCAGCTCTACAGCTGGAGGGAGCGAGATCCCCTGATAAAGCCGTGCCAATGCAAATACAATGCAAGTATGTCTGTAGACCAACACACGGCATGTCTGACAGTCCCATCTGCACGGTTGTGAAAGTCATTCTCAACACTCCTCAGACTTCAATACATTTACCTGATCTGCACATATCCATTTCAACCTTCTGTTAGCTCAGATATCACATTACCCAAAATAGTGTGGCAGGATGAAAGGCCTTACTGTGGACTGTCCACTCCTACATATGCTGAATTTAAGCAGTTTGATCAGTGACGGTTTTATTTAATTCGATTCAGAAGGAGCTTGATTTAAGCATTAGAATCTATTAAAGTGCATTATGTTTCAAAAGGCATGCACCAAACTGGCCGATTAATGGTTTATTAAGATGTTACAGTCAATGAATCACTAAATAAGCTGCTCACATCCATGCCTGCAGCTCTGTGAGCGTGAACTCAGGCACAGCATTGCTCAGAGCTAAATGCTAACATCGGCCTTGTTCCGTTTACTGTGCTCAGAGCGACAAAGCTAACAGACGTTTAGCAAATAATGATTATTACGTTCACCAGTTTACTTAGTATGAACCACCCTGGTTACTGGTAGGTGGGAGTTTCAAGAGGTATTTAGTCACGAGCTAAAGTAATATTTGTCAGTACTTATTCAAATACTAACAAAATTGACAGAAAGTCGGCATCATCTCTACAAACTACATGCGAGTGTCAGAATCTGCTAGTGATTAAAGCAATCGTAAGGAGGTTTTCGGTGCACCACAGTATACCGCTTTGCAACCACTTTCACACTAACAGCAACCTCCCGCAACCACTTGCCAACCGGTTGGGGAATACACATTTTTCCTTAGCAATTAGTGGTTATCAGGGAGTCACTGGCAGGTCTCTAAGCCTGCATGAATGGGGCTTTTGCTATTTGTTTCATAGCAACTGTCACCAACCTCCAGGAACCGGTCAGGGAACACACATTTATCCCTCAATGGCCGCCAATTTTATGACACTCCCTCGATGTTTCCAAACAACTACAACAAATGTTAAGAACGCAGTTAAACCAAGAAGCAGCTGATTGTGAGGATCGAACATGACCGCTGTCAGGAGGCTGCTGCTTGTCTGATGCATGAAATCCAGGTTGCGAATGCTGCAAACTTCACTAATAATTAGAAAGGCAAAAAGAGTATTTCACTATAATTGAAACCACTTAAAAAAAAAAAAGGAAGCATATCTAATGCCTTGACTCCTACTATTGAAAACATAAAACATTGTTTGAAAAAAAAATAATTCATTATGGTCAGTCTCGCAAGCTCCACCTTTGTGACCTTTGTGACCCCAAGCCCAAGTAGCAGAAGTCAAGGTCAATAAAATGCATTGTATGGAACCATGAATGTTTGGCTAAAACTCCATGGCAATCCACCCACCTGACACAGCCATCCCTTTTATTAATGAATCATTGCTGACAATCAGTGGAGATGTTTCTTTATATGGGTGGTGTCCAGTTCTCATGATCCCCATCACCTCCAGCCACACATTTATCAGTCTCACAGCCACCTCCTCTGCTCCTTCGGCCAAAATGCTTTTGCTGACTGCGATAAACACGGTGGAATGTTAGAGGTGATTTTTCCACATGCTTTTTACGCCTTCCAGCACCAGCTTTATCGCCTGGAAAAAAAATACTACCGCCATCCTGTTTTTGTGCCAATAAGCACTCTTGAAGAATGCCCTGCCTGCTCTAATGTGGTCACAAGCCATGAAAAATGAAGTAAAGACAAAGCAAAACGCTGCCAAGCCTCTTAGCCATTATCTGTATGAGTAATTGGACAGAAAACACAAGTTAAAGCCGCGTGAGATAACGACAAAACACAAATGTAACCAGCACTGGCTGATTATTTGGCTCTTTAGATGATAACCGAGTGAACAAAACTGTGGACAAAGTGAAGACGATCTGGAAAAGAGAAATGAGGCAATGTTTAGTCAGCTCTCACAGACTCAACCACACACAAAAGATCCTTTGTACAAACTGCAAACTTGCTCTCTGACTCCAGACCTTGTGAGATGATGTCAACGAAATGCAAAAATAATGCTTTGGCTTATCACATGCCTTTGTGTGCGTATGAAGTGAATAATGCCACCTGTGTGCCTTTAACTGTGTTAATAATAACAAAAATGTGTGTGTGTGTGTGTGTGTGTGTGTGTGTGTGTGTGTGTGTGTGTGTGTGTGTGTGTGTGTGTGTGTGTG
>JAVDPK010002266.1:196990-208100 GCA_034780415.1 Cichlasoma orientale | reverse complement strand
GTAAAAACTATGTAACCCCCCCCCCCCCCCCACCCTCCACTGTTCCATAGGAATTAAGAGGGTGAGTGGCAGCTAGGTGCTGCTAATCAAATGCACCTGATTAATTGATCGTCAGTAAGTGTGACCCCCCCCCTCCCCCCTCTATAAAAGCATATATTTTGGCAGTTTGCTGGTCTGGAGCATCCAGGTGCATGTTGGCACAGCGCCAAAGTCTTTCCAGGAGTGAACGTCCCCGCAAATTCACCCCAGACCTCAGTTAGCCTGTTAAATGTTAAAGATCATGATAGTAGAATTAGAGGAAGACTGAACAAGTGTGGCTTGTTTGGAAGGGGTGCCAGAGAAAGCCTCTCTTAGGTTTGCAAAGTTGCATCTGAACAAACCACAAGATTTCTGGATTAATGGCCTTTGAACCGACGAGACCAAAGTGGAGATGTTTGGCCATAATTCACAGCACTACATTTGGAAAAAACACATCAACGCAAACACATCATACCAACTGTCAAGCACGGTGGTGGAGGGGCGATGATTTGGGCTTGTTTTGCAGGACTTGGACACCTTGTAGTTATTGAGTCGACCATGAACGCCTCTGTATACCAAACTATTCTAGAGTCATGTGTGAGGCCGTCTCTCCGTCAGCTAAAGCTTGGCCAAAACTGGAATCTAAAGCAGAATGGCTAAAAAAAATAATAATTAAGGTGTTGCGATGGCCCGGTCAAAGTCCAGACCACAACCTGATTGAAATGCAGCGAAGGGGCCTTAAGAGGGCTGTGCATAAACGTGTACCCACAAACCTCAATGAAGTGATGCAATGTGGGAACAACAATGTTAAAGACTGACAGTTTCTCATGAGTCTTACAGAAAATAATCACTTCAAGTTATTTATACTAAAGTTGGCCCTACAAGCACCTGAATCAGGGGGTGTACATTACTGAGAACTGACCACAGTGATGCAATTCTACATGTCATCAGCTGGGTTTGGGACGCATACACTGGTCATTTTTGCAGGCCAATTTTGCTTTATTTTAATCACTCCAGTGGTGCCACTGCCTGGATTAGAGTATGAACCTGCTGACCTTCCACCATCTTCACCCCTGACCCAGAGACCTATGGCTTACTTACCATAAACTCCCCCCTGCCCTGAACTGGTTGACCTGCAGACTATGTAAGCAACCATCCACTTCATGTGAAACAATACTCTCACACGAGCATGACCAATAAACCATCAGAAGTGAAAACAGTCCAATAAATCACCAACCCAAAGTTAAAAAAAGAGCTATCCCCAGGATAACCACTATCCACAAAGGATTTCCAAGATTTGATGAAGATGAAGAGATTTCTGGAAACATATTGGGGGCAGATTTAATACTGAGGCACCGTGGGGAAGGGAGGGGTTCAAAATAGTGCTGAGCAGTGCTAGGAGGAGGGGGCGGTTTAAAACTTGTCAATAACCTCTCCATCTGGAGAGCATAGCATGCAGTGATGGAGGGAGACAATGTCCTAGATGGAGATGAAGATAGAGCAGGAGAGGGGAGGGGGTTTCTAGGAAGACAGGAAGACCATTAAGAGGGCCAGCAAATCGTTTTTGGCTGTGGAGAGATCCCATAAAGAAAGGTATGAAGAAAGGAAATGACAAATGAAATATGGATGGAAGGATTTCATTAATCTTTCAGAGCCAAATAGATGAAAAGAAGACCAATGGTAATAACCATAGTTATTATAATACAATTTAAATTTTCCAGTTTTCTTAAATAAATTTGACATAGGTTAGAGAAGCAAAAGAGAGGAGAGTTACCATGGTGATGTGGCAAATTTTGACTGGCTGAGCGCTGAAAGCCTGGAATAATAAGCTCGTCAGGCCTGCGAGTGGAACTGCGGTCCATCCTTTCCTGTCAAAAAAGAAAAAAATACACTTAAAAAAAGAACGATTTTGACCATGTGGTTAAAAAAAAAAAGTGCAATGTGTTTAAGATGTCAGATATTTTAGTAAAACGGGAAGACAGCGTGTTATTTTCACAGAGTTCAAATGGTCAGGCAAAGGGTGGGTTCAAGCCTCGGCTCTCGAGGGATGTCAAGTCATACATTCACAGACCGGTGACACTGACTTTATGACCCCGATGGCCCTTCCTTTACACACACACACACACACACACACGCGCACACACGTGCACACACACACACACACAGATATATCTTTATTTTAAAAACATGAACCTCACATTAACTAATTCTTAATGCATTTCATTAAAAATAAATAAATAAGCTTATCAATCAAACCAATCATTTTTAGAACAAAAACACACCAGCCCCGGTGCACTTATACAATCTCACACGTCTGGAGATGCACGCGCACATCCTGCCAAGTTCTTCACACATTGTCTAATTTGAAGCAGCTTCGAGGCAAGAAAGCTGCAGAGGAGAAAGACAGGGAAAAAAGCCAAAGAAATTTTCAATCTTCTCTTTTCCAGGAAAAAGAAGAACGCGGAAGCATTGCTTCCAGGAACTGCTCGTGGCCAGAGGTCCTGGTGTGCATGCACGTACGTACGCACACACTCACAGCTCCCCCCGGTGCTTCGAAAACATCCATAAATGCCCAGAGTAAGATTTATAGCTCTGAGAAGCAGCAGTGGCCAAAAGCTTTCCAAGGAAGGCAACTTGGCTGCAGGGCCTGTGCGCTGAAAGAGAAAGTCTGCAGGCCAGGCTACAGCTAAGGCTGAGGTACAACAACTTAGCTGCTAAAACACCCATTTTGTATAAATATGTGCGACACTTTTCCTTCATGTAAGGGACATGCAAACAAGCATGCAAACAACAGCAAGCACTACTCTGAATCTACAGAAGGAGAGACTTATGCTAAAACATCTGAGATAACCATGCATTTGCTTCTTAACTAGATCTACTGATGGCTCCTAAAAGCCTCCAAAACAAAAAGTCTAATGGTAAGTTGGCCTAGCTTAGCACAATAACAGTTAAAGCTCCCCTAACATTAAAAAATATATATTATTTAATATGCTTTATAGACATTGGCAGGCACATTTTCAGCCAGGCTACCTGTTTCAGTGTTTATGCTAAATGCTAGCTGTAGCCTAATTTAATAGACTGAATCTCAATCTTCAAATCAAACCCTAAACATGAAAGCAAATCAGAGGCTATTCCTTTAAGACATATGGAAAAACTTTTATCATTCCAGACAGAACATCTTAATAAATAACAGAAGTTTCAAATTCCTAAATCGAAACTGAAACGCACAGAGAGAATTTGTAGATGAATGTTTTCTGTCTGATGATATCAAACAATCAGGTGGTTCATTCATTGCAATCACACTAATCAATCTTCTCTCAGCACTGTTCAGAGTCCGGGCTTTCCCCGGCACAAAGGTATACACTGTTTGGACTCGGAGGCAGGACAGTGTTCCAGCTCTTTAAACGGTTATCAGTAGCAGCAGTGTTAACATATAGCTACAAGTAAACGCAGGAAAATTACCCTTTCCTCTGCAGCACTCTTGCAGTAAAAGGGTCAGCTTTAATGGCTACATTCCCCATAAATTGAAAAGAGAAAAAAAAAACTCACCATAAACTCTAAATCGTGGGCTGATGCTACATCAGGCGTCACCTGGGTGGTTAAATGAGTAAAAAAGCCAATTTTGAAAGACATGACCCCGTTTCTTAGAAAGAGGCACTGATTTCCCGCTAAAATCATTTACCAGATGTGGACTGTTTTGCACAATAGCTATAGCCAACAAAACAGCATTCTTCATATAACTAGTCTTAAGGGCATACTGAGTGGTACAGTACATGAAGGGAGGCTTTCTTCTTGTAGTTTTATGGCTTGTGAGTCATTCCTAGAGTCGTGTGTTTTCTGTTTCACAACAGCATCATTGAACAAATCTCATTTGCACTGAATTACTTTGACATCTTCATCTTGTTTTGTTTTTTTTTTTTCCCCGGTCAGAGATGCTTTTCAGTATTGTTGCTTTGCATTTATGGGCAGCTGCATGCAGAAGTCTCATCAGAGAACACAGACAAAAGCTCATTAATGCAGCACTGTGCAAAAGTCTTGAGTCGTCCCTCATTTCTTTATATTTTTGCAAGGTGAATGGGAGATAAGTGCAGCGATTTACTGAAACATGAAAGCATGTTGTTCCCACACTGTTTCAATAGTGTTCGATAATGTTTAGTAATGTTGAGGTCCGGGCTCTGGGGAGGCCAATCCACGACTGTTAGTGTGGATCCAAATCTGATGGTACTTTACCAAATTCATAATTCTATCAATTTTGACAAGATCTCCAACACCACTGGTTGAAATGCAGCCCCAAACCATGACAGTGCCTCCACCGTGTTTTACAGATGGCTGTAGACACTCACTGTTGTACCTCTCTCCTGACCTCGTCCACACGTACAGTTTTAACAACGATTTAGTCAGAAATTTCAATAAGACCTGTTTGCCAGTGATTTTCAGTCCAGTTCTTGTGTAATTTGTCGTACCTCAGCATGTTCTCCCTGTTCCCCTTCGTTAAGAATGGCTTCTTGACAGCCGCCCTTCCACTGAGACCATTTCTGATGAGGCTTTGTTGAACAGTAGATCAATCAGTTAAAGGGTCAGATGCATCTCTCAGGTCCTGTGTCAGGTCTTTGCTCTACAGTTTACTCAATTTTTTTTTAAAAGACACGCTGCACACCATGCCAATATCTCACATTTTCAGCTGATAGCTCTTTGGGAATCGCCTCATTGGCGCAAATATATTATTTTATGCTTGTCAAACTCTGTTATCTTTGGCAATTTTCATAGATTGAACTAAAGAAATGGAAACAAATTCTGTGTTTTTGTGACGGGCTGCTAGTAACAAAGATACTATTTAAATTTGGTTCTTTGCTAAGTTGTCTGAAAAAGCAGAGAGAGTCCTTCAGAAACCCTGGAGAACTATTGCTCGTCCACTTTAAGAAAATTAAAAGAAAGTCTGACTGCTTGGAAGGAAAATATAAAGAAATAAGGGAGGTGGCTCAATTCTTTTTCACAGTACCGTGTCTCTCGTCATGACCCTAAAGTGGCTAGCACGCCCAAAGGAACAATAACGAAATGATCCCAGGCAGCACGGTGTCATATAGAAGTCAACACTGAAGCCACTGGAGATGATGCTTATGCTTTAAGTTGGTGTGCAGCACAAGCACATCTTTTTTTTTATCTTTTTGTGGGGCAATAGCTACTTCTAGATGGATTAACAACAGTCTGTGCTAAAACCATCTTTGAAAGATTCCTTTTAAAATGTCACATCTTATAAATCTTAACAAGTCAGTGAAAAGGATTGTTGGAGGTACTGAACAGTGATTTTGTTCAGCGGTGCTGGCTGCTCGTGCCTCTCCTCAAAACGATGCTTTGATTTCCAGAGCGCCTCCGTGCCAAAAACTAGCGTTAAAAATTAAAGAGCAGTTTTCCAGGATTTGAGTGATTTCTTGTCGTGGATTTTGGAGAATTACAGTTATATCTGACTGAACCACTGTTGCGGTTCTAGAGTTTCCATCAGCTTGACATATTGGGGTTGCTTTTGGACAGATATCTTGTAGCTTCTCTTGACATCTCTTTCATTAATAGCAAACTCCCCTTTCCACTCTGTTCCCCAAAGCATTGACATCTAGGCACTTCAACAAAGTGCTTTAAAGGCTACGCTTCCTCGAAAGCACAAGCACAACTGAGCGTGCCCATTGCCACGACTGCACACAACCCCTTACCTGACCTCTGAGAATATAAAGACAGACTGTCAGGCTGAACAGATATGTTCAGGAACAAATGGTATCAACGCTGACGTTGGCGGAGAGGAGCGGAGGTTAAACGCTTCGTTCTTTCCGCTCTGTGCAGTTACAGCCATAACTCAGCAGAGCTTTGAGTCTGTGGACAGTGGGCTCGGTCTGTGGAGTGTGTGTGCATTTACATTTACAAATGCATACATGAGGAGATAGAAGAAAAGGAGAAGGAAAGCAAGAGTTGTTCCATCTGAGACATCTCTGGCACAGATCCAAGGCTCTCAGTAAGGGAGACATAGACAGACACAGGCACACACAGACACACACTTTGGAGAAGGACCTGGAATGCTGCCCAAATTCCTAAACATGCCCAGCATTATGTATAGTGTTATGTAAGTACACAGAAAAAAAGGGCTCATTTGCTCTTTATCTATGAACACAGAACTTACAGTCACTGCTACACAGGGACTCCATGTGTGCACTGGGTATGTGTGCCATGCTGTGTCATGACAACTGGCAAGCTTTACATGGGCAACGCACACAAACCTACACAAACAGAGCAATGTTGTAACCCACTTCTCTCCATCAAACTATCAAACTCTGGTTTTTCTGCGCTAGACGCAGGGTGGAGGAATGTTGTTTTCGATGGGGATTCAATTCACTATTCACTGCAGTCTTACTGGGGCAAAACCCTTTCCTGGAAGCTAACGTGAACCAATCCAACTTAATGTCAGCTCAGCAGGGGCTCAGCAGCCCCACAGTTTGGGTTAGGAGCATTTTTGTACCTCCACTAAGAGAATAAGGCAGCGGAGACTACGTCACCTCCATCATTCCATCGGTCCCAGTAAGACGTCATACCATCAGTCCAATGCTTTTAGGCCTGTCACACAACAAAGCTCACAGCTTGTTATTGTTGTTTGCTTAGCACGCTATTTATAGACCTCCACGATAGTCTTTAGCCAAATTCTTTAGGTTACTGGAGGGTTGGAGAGGAGAAAATCCAAGCTGAGAAACAAAGGGCTCATTCTGCAGGAGTTGGACAGTGGAAGCAGGTCTGTCCTGTTGCAGAGATACCATATTTCACCAAACTAGGCTGAGAGTCGTCCACTGTGAGGCAAGCAAACTTTAGCCCATAACTAAATGTAAACCCTGTTCTTGCCTAAATATTTTAAGCAGAAAGCTAAAGCATATTTTTCTATTGAGTCGCTTATAATAAATAACTCAGTGGTTTCGCCTATTAAGGCATATTAAGGTTTTCCAGTTCCCAGATTCACAGCTTGGTTTTAATCAAACTCGACTCACATCAGGAGCTGGGCTCCACACAAAAACCCTCTAATAACTGGTTATGCTAATCACTCAGCACCAGAGTGCCGTCAAAGTTGGCTAGTTTTCTAAAAAGTTGGAAAACTAAAAGACTGCAATTACTCCTCAAGCGGCAGCACGAATTCCAAACAAGTGACAATTTAGCCATGTGTTAAATATGATAGGCATCTGTTTGCTAACCCGCTCACCCTTAACAACGCTGTAAAGTAATAACGTCATATTTTTTATTTACTACTCTAAGAACGTGAATCTTTTCTATTATTTGTATCTGTTTTAGTCATCAGTTTAATTTCTGAAATGAGGTGAAACGTCAACCAGAGCAGAGATTAGCACAGCAGTCAGCTAACTGCAAACAAAGTTGGCGCTTTGTTCACCAATCAAGTGTAGTCATGGACAAAGCACTGATAAGAATGTGGAACTTCCCATCGGTTTGATGCGCCTTGGCTGGAAAACACAAAACTAGCAGCACTGAGTACTTAAAATCTCCTCACAAAAAACAAACAGGCATTTCCTGGTGGATGAGCAGTTGGCACACTTACAGTCTGCTTATTGACCATCTTTGCACCGTGGACTCATGGACCATTGCACCCAGATACAGAAAGCATAAAAGGCCTTTAGCTAGCATAGAAATGTTAGTAGGCACACAGGACAGCACCATCGTCCTAAAGGACGGAGGTAAATGTTATGCAAAATGTCAAGCAGACAAACTCATAAAAGTTAGAATTTTTGTTTACTACTTTACTTTAAAAGCTACTTAATGAAATAGTTTTAAACCTTCCCAAATTAACTAAAGCTATGAACAGAATTTAAAGAGACAACCAGTATCCAGTGTCCAAAACATTTATGTATTGTGGTGAAGTGATAACAACAGAAGCTGAACTACAGCTGGACTGTATTTTCATGCAATACCTATTTTTACCAGAAGATTGTGCAGTGAGTCAAAACACCCTGTATTCAGCCAGTGAAGTCATCAAGTCATCATCCAATCTCATTGTACATCCTGTATAATTAAAATAAAGGCATTCTATTCTATTCTATTCCATTCTATTCTATTCTATTGTATTCTATTCTAACGTTCATCTCGGGGTCCCGCCCACTTCCAATTGCCAGAGGTTATTTCGCCCATAATCGTTTCAAGTCGTGGAATGCCGTTCTAATGTCTGCTCACCATTTAGTGTTTGTACGCAGCTTTAGAGCGCATTAGAATTTAATGTAGCAGAATTCTGTAATTGCTCCATGCAGCCACAGGGGCCGCTGTTGCCACTGGCCAGCTAGTGTTACGTTAGCCCTAAATGAGGTTCTCTATTATATGAAAACTAAACTCTAGTTTAACATTACTTTGATTAATGTTCTACCAACAAGCACACATGCAGTTGGCACATAAAATGTTTACCTGGTAATTCGAGTGACGTAAGAAGTAGTCAGGGCATCCCGCTAATGCCATGATGTTCCTTCAGTGTTCCCTCTGCAGGGAATGACCCTGCAGCACCCTGTTCAAGAAAGAAGCAGACTGAATGAAGAGCAGCACCAAAATCACTAAGAAAAACAACAAAGCTAGATAACTGAAAAAAGTTTTAATGAACAAAGTTCAATAAGAACTAGAGGTGGGTTTTGGGATTTGTGCTATACATTATGCAACAACTCTGCACAACTGGAATAAATTTTCTAAAGACAAAAGCCCTGCACCTCATTCCCACCTAAAGTGCAAACAAAGCTTGTATGTGTGACTTAGCGTGCATGCACGGTTGAACACGTGCACACTAAATCCAGTGTAAACATAGTTATTGTATACAATACACACACACACACACAAGTCAGTTCCTACACAAAGCCAGGGGCTTAGAACTAAATAACCAACCCTCTCCAACCGAGCAGCACATGACCACTCTCCACCACCTGCAGAATGACGGGGAAGGAAAGAGGGGGGAGTTTTCTAGTGCAATTTGAAATAGGAGTCGGCTATTTCCACTGCATTATCTGCTGTGAGTGAGCAGCGGGAAGTTGCGCGTATGTGTGTGTTTAGAAGGAGGACTTGAGCATACACAAAAATCCATCTCAAGCTGTTCAGCACTAAATCTTCTGTTTATTTTTCTGCAGTGTAAAAAAAAATTTAAAAAATTCCCTCTTACTTGCTGTTACACCCCAAAACTCCTCGCAATCGCATGCACATGAAGATAAATGGGCTCATTATTATGCCTGTGTAATGTCATTTTGGAATCGTTTAGCTCGTAAGTCCAATCTTCGCCCGCTGGTGGAAGTCCCAGATCAGCATCAAAATCGAATTGCTGATCCCCTTTAACTCCTATCTGCCTGTCCAATTTCACGGAAAGCTGCAATAACATATTAGGGATGCCCAGCTCATAGACTGGATTTATCTGTGAGCTCAAGAAAAATAACGCTCCTCAAATAAAGACATGAGCTTATGCAGCCCACATACAAATTTTAGGGAACTGCTGCAACTGATACTGCTTCCAACAAAGGTTCAGCAAACCCAATCTGCTGTGCACACACGCACACGCATGCACGCACTGAACGCTGCCTCTCTCTCGCTAAATAGCTCCTCTCACTCTTTGACGATTCCTCTTCGCTTTCTCTCCCAGCGTGCCTCCATTGTACAGGTCATTATATAACAGATATCAGATGGTTCAAACAATATCCTCCTCCTCTTCTCTCTCTCTCTTTTCACCCCACTAATTACCGTTTCCACTGGGGCTCTGCTATCTTTAGGTTGCTCTTCTGTCAGAGGATGTGTGCGCAAAAGTTGGACATATATTGCAACGCAGCCTCTGCGCTCCTGACAACTGCACAATTTTTTTTTATTTTTTATATTACACGCTCTTGCACAGGCCTCTCACAGCAATCAAAGTCCTGGCCAAAGGGGCAAGCGTCGCCGATTGTACGTGCAGCTAATAAGCCTGAAAGTGAAGCCAAAGCTCCAAGTGCTTGACATTTGCGGACATTTGTGATTTCTCCTGTGGAGAAAGAGAATAATTAAGCTTTACTGGTCATACGGGGGGGATCTAGAGAATTAAATGGGGCAGGGAGCAACTTAATAATGCCACACGTGTGTGAGTGTATTCACTGATTCAACACGCCCACTGCTACATCTTTCCAAGTGCATGAGGACTCAGATTTTAGGTACATTCACGGTCTGTGGTCTCATGGAGAGTACACACTCAGTAACTCCTTAATGTTACCTGATCCCCAAACAGACATGAAGTCTTCTTTGTGCACAAGGTAGGAAGGAGGACGTTTAGCAGTGTGCAAAGATTAAACCTACATTAAGGCACAGCTTGGAGCTTTATGACAGCCCATTAACACACACACACACACACACACACACACACACACACACACACACACACACACACACACACACTCACACTCACACACAGAGTCAGCTTATCCTCCTTGGTGAAGCGGCTCCTTAGCATGCTGATGGTTCAGATAACTCTTTCTAATTCGAAGTCGGAATTAGTGGAAGAAGCAGGAGATGCAACAGCTTTAGGCACTGATGGAGCATCTAGACTCGACTTTGAGCTGAAAGACTGAATCCCCCTTTCGCCAATGTTTGATTAGTATTAGGAAATAAATATATGATTGATAACTTTATAGTGATCTCCATAAAGCAACGAATGAGCTTCGACAGCTCACTTAAAGTACTCTGATACGTTTAAAGATGGGCACGGTGACTCACTGCACAGCAATAACTGTCATTAAAGACTTTTTCTCCCAATAAACTCGCTCATAAAATGAATTTAAAGGCGTCTCTAAGGCTCCTTTTTGCATCCCCGCGCATGACCAGTAAGCATGTATAGAATGACTGGTACTGAGTTTAATAATATGCGGTCCTACTGAGAGATATTAGTTCCCAAACAAATATTCAAAGTGCTTACGGTAATGAAAGGGCAAAATCGCGTCCAGGACCCAAGACGGAGAGGCACCCGGTGCGCTCCGACTATCCTCTTCTGGATGTCCACACAAACTGTTTCCCCCCCACCCCCCAAGCTCCACTCTGTTGTCTTCACCTTGTCCCCCCCCCGCCCCCCCGC
>JAVDPK010002266.1:174850-190949 GCA_034780415.1 Cichlasoma orientale | reverse complement strand
CCATCCATCCATCCATCCATCCATCCATCCATCCATCCATCCATCCATCCATCCATCCATCCATCCATCCATCCGATACCAAAGTGCTTTGAGCTGATAGGAAGGGAACAGTAACTCAGTTAACTATCTGTTACAACCAAGGTATGCAGAAGAGCGTCTCTGACCTCACAACATGTTGAATCTTGAAGCAGATGGCCTACAGCAGCAGAAGACCACACCGGGTGCCACTCATGTCAGCTAAGAACTGGAAACTGAGGTTAAAATTCACATGGGCTCACAAAAATTGGACAACAGAAGATTGGAAAAGTGTTACCTGGTCTGATGAGTCTCAATATCTGCTGCAACAGGATGGTAGGGTCGGGATTTGGCATAAACCGCACGAAAATGTGAATTCATCCCACCTTCTATCAGTGATTCAGGTTGTTGTTGGTAGTGTAACTGTCCTGGGCCTGGCCCAGTGCTTTTGTGTTTCCTGTGAAGTTCTTTGTTGCTTCACTGGTTGTGTTTCTTAGTTTTTTGCTTACAGTTTAGATTCTCAGGTTGTTGTTGGTGGTGTAACTGTCCTGGACCGTTGGCCCAGTGCTTTTGTTGTTGTTTTTTTTGTTGTTGTTTCTTAGTTTTTTTCTTACAGTTTAGATTCTTAGGTTGTTGTTGTGCATTCTGTTTTTGGTTACAGTTATTTGTGTTATTCTGATTTCCCTTCGTTCTTGTCGTCCCCGTGTCTGCGTGCCTGTGTCTGTCTCTTTGTGTTTAGTTCCCTTCTCGTTGTTTCCTTGTGTTTGGTGTTCAGGTTCCCTCTGTGTGTCAGTCTCCCTATGTGTCAAGTCTGCGTGTACCATGTTTAGTTACTTCCTGTTTTATTTTGACAGTCCCGTGTTCCCTGTGCTTTGTGTTTGGTTTTCCTTCCTCTGTGTTATTAGTTTCATTTGATTCACCTGTTGTTCCCTGATGTTTCCACTCTCCCTAATTTCCTGGTGTGTATTTAAGCCTTAAGTTTTTCCTCTGTTCTTTGTTACATTGTTGTCTGTGTTTCCCCCTTAGCTGTGTGTGCCCCCCCCCCCCTTCTTCCAGGCTTGGTGTTGATATTTTAGCCTTGGTTGAAATTTAGTTTTGCATTTAGTGTTTCATTCCTTTGAACCCAGCAATAAAAGTTACTTTGAGTTTAGTTCTGTTCCACGTCCTCCATTTGGGTCCAACCCTTCCTACCACACAGCTTAATTGTGACAGTAACAGTGTTGGGGTACTTTTTGGCACACTTTGGGTCCCTCAGTACCAACTGAGCATCATTTAAGCATCAGAGCTTAACTTGAGTATAGTTGCTGACCATGTGAATCCCTTTATGACCCCCATTATACTCAAATGGCCTCCACAGTCGCCAGATCTCAATCCAGTAGAGCACCTTTTAGAACTGGAGATTCACATCATGGATGTGCAGCCAACAAATTTACAGCAACTGTGTGATGCTATCAGGTCTGAGGACTGTTTCCAACACCTTGCTGAATTAAACACAGAATTAAGGCAGTTCTGAAGGCAAAAGGGGGTCCAACCCGGTACTAGCTATTTAACTATTTAGTGTGTGGATATTTAGTTTCAGTGGGTTTCTGATTAAGTGGAATAATTCCTATGTTATGGTTTAAAGCCTTCAACAAAACTGCCACTGTAGGAGTGTTAGCATTATAACATTACCACATATTTATTTCCATTCAAACAAAACCTTATGCATCTTCCATAAACTTAAATCATGCCAAACATGTAAGATTCTGATTTTTCCCTGCTTTCCAGCACATATCTGGCCGGCTCCTCCGGGCTCCACTGTTGCTTTAAAACCGACCCTGGTTGTTGATATAATTTCAAGCCTCATTAATCCCCAAAACCTTCGTAATCATTAAATCTATTAGTTACAAAATAATTTTTTTTCAGTCTGTTTCCTCCCTGTGGGATTGGGATATAATCAGGCATCTACATTACAAACTTAAATCTTATTAAGAGCTTGGAACACCGTGCTTGGATTCAGAGATTTGAGTTCGTCTTGATGTTGATAAGCCCCCAACACGCACACACAGACATTCACAGACAAGTACATTTTAATTGTTTTATTAACGGTAAATCTATATCCAACCCAAAACCTCCTTTTGATCTCAACTTCAGGATTTAACAAAGGACCATTTGTGCTAATTGGGTGAGGAACTGTATAAGCTCCATTTGTTTGGGTCTGTTTAAAGCAAAGTGTCACCATTAGGAAGCGTCAGCGGAGTATTATTATACTTTTTTTTGTTAATTAACACTTAGAAATTTGACTGATTGTTTTGACTTGCTTTGAAAGAATTAACCGTGTTTTAAACCTAGATTATGTGACACATGATGGACATTATTCACAGCGTGAACTGTATACTCTGTGCGTGTTGGTGTGTGTGTGCGTGTGTGTGTGTTGCTAAATTGCGCGCTGCCCCCGGTCCCCTCCAAAGTCGCTTAGAGTGACTCAGGAGATCAAAGTCAAAGCTGTAGATTAATCCACATAACAGGAGATTTTCCACTAATAACAGAACATTCTTTTCATTCTGGCTGCCTGGTACGTCAGTGCCACCGAGCCTCTGCAGCAACACACAAATGTCACACCTGGACTTCAATTTTGAAAACAACTACTAAATACTGCATATCTACACAGTGGAGACACTTCTGTTACACTTAGAGGAGTTAAAAGGGTAAACTACGCCGGCCAAAGTGTGAGTGAAACCACTTGATGTCAAAAGTTGAAGACAAATTCACGAGTGAAGTGTTTTTGGATTTTGTCCTGGTCATATGGCTGACGAACGCGCTCCTGGCAAGCGTCGAGCTCAAGTTTCAGAATGTCTCTTTAGCATTTTGACATGGAAACAACAGAAGCTTCCATGTCTTTCTGAGCTCGCTGAAAGGCTGGATGAGGGTTGACTGAGTGCTGGGATAAAAGACTGTGTTAGCTGGGTGAACTTCCAGCGCTACCAAATTTATTTCCAGCCCTTCATCTTCTTGCTGGAAGCAGCTACTCCCCATCGAAATAGGAAAAATGATATTACGCAGGGCCTTAGCTGTTGCCAGGCAGATGTTTGGGTTTCACTGCTGTATGGTGGATTGCCATTAAAAAAAAAAAAAAAGTGAGCATTTTTTTTATATTAAATGAAAAAAGAGAACTAGAACTCAGATTTATTCTAAATAAGAAGAACATGTTGCACATTGTTCACAAAGTCTCTCTCATTGGCTAAATAAAATCTTTACTGTTTTTCTACCAGTTCTCTTTGTAGCGACATGAAATAGGTTCTCCTCTAGACGATGTAGGTACTTAACAATAAAGATCTGTGCTGCCATCTTTAGAAAGTTTCCTCTTTGCGTTCTGAGTCCGAGATCTCAGAGATATGTCCAAGATCAAAGGCTGTGGATGATACTCTAACCCTAAGGTGATCAGTCCAGGCCCAGGAGATGGTGTATTTCCAGGGCAAATCCACACATCTTCAGCTGCAGTATCTTCATTATGAGGCCTTTTGCTGTTTCCTAAAGTTTACACACACTAATAGGCAGTCTCAAGCCCATAACCCAAAAGTTTATCACAGCTAAGTGCCAGACACTAACTGTAACCTAAAACTAATTTTAACTTTAAATCTCAACCCTGAAATTGGCTTCCAAAGGGGCGCAAAAAAAAGTTAGAACCAGCCAAAAAAGTTCCACCTTTTACAAAATGCAGTCACTAAAACTCAAACACTCTCACTCTCTGGGTTTGGATGAGCAGATCTCAAGCAAGCTGCAACCTGCAATCTGCCCGTTTTGAACAGGCTCAATCACAGGCTCACATTCAGTGTGTGTATCCTTACAGCTAACTTAATGACTGCCTCCATGTGACATGTTTAGCGACAAGCTAAAAAAAATGACCCGTGTCTCTTCCCAGACAGGGACTGCATTAGTGCTTTGAATCCATCCATCAGTCCACTGGCTTGCCATGACAGCCCCAAATGCCTGCTGTGAGGGGTAGAACGGGAAAATATGCTTGTTCCGTTCTCCAGTTTGTTTTGGGGGAATTTCAGAGATAAGAAAAGATGCTGTGGTGTCCATAGTGGAGTACCATCCTTTCATCTGGTTCAGTCTGCATAGGCTACAGGAATTGAGGAAGCAGGGAGCAGCACTCCTCTTTCAAAGGGGATCCCATAATAGAGGAATGTTCCTCCCGCATCTCTAGGTATTTTCTTTTATGAGCGCACCAGAACAAACAAGCACTTGAACAATAATCATTTGAGGAATTTAATTTTGCCTCAGCTAAATCACTTGCACCTTCAAAGTGGGAACTGTGCCGGCAACACAAATTTTCCTTATGAGAAAGTGGAGGCAGGCAGGAAAAACCCGTCCTGTGAAAGATAAACATGGCAACAAACACTCTGTGAGGACTGTAAATGAGATTTTTTGAAGCAATAAACAAAAAGGTGTGTTTCACATCAATCTTTCAGTTTGTCATTAAGCTCTCAGAATGTGAACATTTATCTGGATTACAGCCTGAACTGCAATCGGATCTGAAATGTCCAGAACACGCTCTGAACTGCTGGGTAATTATTGACATTGGATAAAAATCAGCACTCTAGATGTGACTTCTCAGTTACACAACACTTCAAACTCTTTCCCTAGATTCATACAAATAAAGAAGCTCCACTCCAACTCCCAAAAGCACACCATATCACTAAAAATGCCGCTGTGTAATTGCAGATTCCCTGATGTGTTAAGCTGCTGACTGTGAAACAGATTAAAGTTTTCTTGGGTTATGCAAAGATTTTCCTCTGTGCACCAAGTAGGCAAACAGGCAGGCAGACAGTTCCCTCCCATCATGCCCCGTCTCCCTCTCTAAGTATCAGCTATCTGCTGCCAAAAGACTGACTGGATATTAATAGCAACACTCCCAGAATCTAAACCACATTTGTTTAGGTCAAGGCTGAGCTCAGTGTCCATTAAACAGAGAAACTCAAACGACTCTGGCAGCGTAACCAGATAAACTAAACACTTCTGCGATGATCTAACTGATTGAGATGGAAAAATCGATTTGTGGAGGTTAATCATTTGAAACGGGTGACAGTGAGTGCAAGCTGAACATGCAACAACTTGGAGTTGAACTGGCCCAGCTGCAGTGAGGGCGGATTTGGGAGTCCTGCTGCACAATAATCAACTGTGTGACCAAGAATCCAAGAGCTTTTTGAGCCTTTTATTTTTAGCATTTATAAATATGGACTTGATTGAAATGGCAGTGTTAAGTTTCATGACACTTTTCTTTTAGAGTGTGGGCATAATTGCGAGTCTCAGAACTCAAATATGTAGAGGCGTCTATGTAAAACAGTGACATCTAGTGCACAACGCTGTGCAGAAAGCGATAATGTTATGGTTTTGGTGGTAGCTATTAGTGCTGTGAAGTACTGAAGGACCCATTGTTTGTCCACTCTGATGGTTCTGGATCAAACTGTTAGCCAGGCAGGAGGGTATTTAGCAGGAACAGCACACACCGTGACAATCAGTTGGTCATAATTCAAAGTACAGCCCAGCACAGATTCCTGCTTTCACAGCAGCCGAACAGTCACCTCTTCGGTTTGGAGCGAAAGATTATTACTCCGTCTGTGCCCAGCAGGACTTTCCGTTAAAGGTGGCGGGGGAAAGGTCAAGCAGGAGCAAATCTGAAGAGCGTGATGACTGACGCGTAAGACTGAGTTTGCACCGGCCGAGTACGGCTGGACGGCCGGTACCAAACCCTGCTGACAGAGTCCAGAACGTTCTCTTTTAAAAGTCAAGCTTCATTTTTCTCAGAACAGCGGGAACGAAATCCAACAGGAAGAGGGAGGAAGGAGGAGGTGTGTGTGTGTGTGTGTGTGTCCCTCTCTGTGTGAATGTGTTCATGTTTGTGCATGACAGAGAGCCTGTTCTGCAGGGCTGTGTCTGAACTTCTTATATCTCTGGAACTGGCATTCCCCCAAGCCCTGACACATCTGTCCAGAGTCTAAAGACCAAAAGAGAGGGAGGAGGGAGACACAGTGTGGGGGTTTGTGTGCGCTTTAATGCGTCTAAAGGAATATGTGTGTAAAAGCCTGGGATATTCTGTGATTCCCATGCATGGTTAATCCCCATTCATTTCAAATGGGAACAAAAACACACGCTGTGCGCACTGTACTGTACAGGCCTGCAGAACACTGGAGCTGTGAACGCATGTCCACACGTGCTGAGTATCTGTGGTGAACATGGTTAGGTAAACAGTAGCTCTGATAACCCTTAGGTTAACCTGGCCACTCTGATTGGCTTATCTCTCCGTGATGGCTTCAGAAAACCTGGTTGGCAGCCAATAAAAACATTGGCGGGAACACTCTGCCCCAGTCAGCGTCGAGAAAACATGTTGTGCTGAGACACAGGCGAGGAGTGAACCTGTGAGGAGCGTAATGTATCGAGGTTTGGCTACTGTATACTAGATATAGCCTGTCATTACTTGCAAGGCCTTGTTGTTCCCCTTAGGGGTTGTTTGTTTACCTTTTTTTTTTTTTTTTAGCTGGTTTATGAAAGACAAATTTAGCAAATCACATTTGTATTGACAGTTTTACAAGGTGATAAGTGTGTTACGCTTGTGGCACTGTCGTTAGTATGCAAAAAGAACATGAATTTAATCATAACCATAGTAGCTATATTAGCAAGCTCATAGCTAATTGAGTAAAAGATACACCTCCGTACCTCAGACCTCTGCTCAGGTTTAAGGTGAGCCGACCTGTAATTTTGTAAGATCATTAAAATCCAGTCACTAATAAAGCAAAATATGATTTTTCCAGACGTGCAGTAAATTTAAAAGCTCAGGTTCAGAGTAACCGCAGATGGTCTTAATCCTGCTCTCTAAGCCAGACATGACGGCACGATTTTTTTTTCACACCCTGTGCAGAACTAACGTAGCGGGAAACACTGCATCATTAACAGGTGTGGTCACAACAAGTACAAGATGTGATGTTGAGTGTGGTTCAAGAGCGTCAGAGTCCAGCGCAGCTACATTTCTTTTTTTTCATGCATAAATCTGAGAATAGCAAACGCGGAAGTTCCAAAAGCTGCAATTCCCTAAGTGGCCACTTGAGGCTGGCTCCAAAACTGAGTACGTTGTCATAGACTCCCATTTTTAAAATAGTTGATCTAATGGACAAAATCAGCATGCTTTTGGCTTGGTGCAAAAAGGCCTTTGTGACAACTATTTAAAGGTTTATAGTTATCCACCATTATGGGTGTAGCTGCATTGTCTGACAGGTGGATGTAGCTCTCTGCTAGGTTTCACCTGTTTACATGGACCTCCTCACTCTGTGGTACCGGTGCCATCCAATAAGTCTGTGGTCCAGTTTTGGTGAATGTTTATGAAGTATTTGGTTTGTATGTTCTCACTAATTAGCAGGTATGTGTGTCCATGCAGTGCACCCATACAGCTAATGGATGCACCTTGCTACACTTTACTGTGTAAAGTCCTGAAGCACCCCACATCTCTTTATATTTTTGGAATTTTTTTGTTTGTTTTTTAAGCCAATTAACACTGACCTATGACTCAGTCAAATGTATAAAAAGGCACCTAACTCAAGGGATAAACCAGCCTACACATAACAGATAACTTAGCAAAGAAGCAACTTGAAATTATATCTTCAGACACGTTGTAACCAGCAGCCTGTCACAAAAACACTTTTTTCCATTTCTTTAGTTGAATCCATGAAAAATGCCAAAGATAACAGTTTGACAGGCATAAAATATTATTTTTGCAGCAACAAGTTGATTCCCAAAGTGCTGTTAGCTGAAAACTTGGCACTCAGCTAACAGCTCAGCATGGTGTGCAGAGTGCCCGTAAAATTTTTTTGAGGAAAGTGGACAAGTGGAGGACAAAAGAAGAAATGACAGGCAGAAAAAAACATCTACAACAGATGAACAATATCTGAAAGTCAGGTCCTTAAGAAACAGGCAACAAATCCAGCAAAGAGCTGAGAGGACCTGAGAGATGCAGAGGTATGCCACATTACACAAGAACTGGACTGAAAATCACTGGCAACGGGTCTTATTGAAATTCTTTGGCTCAAACTATCATTAAAACTGTATGTACAGATGAGGTCGGGAGAGAGGTACAACAGTGAGTGTCTATAGCCATCTGTGAAACACAATGGAGGCTCTGTCATGGTTTGGCATTTCAGCGCCAGGGGTGTTGGAGATCTTGTCAAAATTATGAATGCAGAAAAGTGCCATCAGATTTGGATCCACCGTGCAAGGCCATCTGAAAAGCGTCTGATGGGCAACAGCTTCATTTTTCAGCATGACAATGATCCCAAACACACTGCCAATGCAGTAAAAGGATATCTGGATAGAAAAGCATGCAATGGAATACTATCAGTCATGGATTGGCCTCCCCAGAGCCCGGCCAGAACAAAAGGCAGCCAAGATCCAAAGTAGAGCTTTAATGTCCTTCAAGAAGCCTGGAGAACTGTTCCTTAAGACTAAATGACAAGAAAGCTGCCTCAGAGTTCAGGCTGTGCTGAAGAATAAAGGTGATCACACCAAATATTGATTTTCAAGCTCGTTAGAATTGTAAAATCTCTGTTTTTGCCTTATATACTGTATTTCCACGTATGGTTGTACATGTTCGCTGCACCTATTTAACAGTAAGTATAGAGAAATGAGGGCTGGCTCAAAACGATTGCGCAGTTCTGTAAATTGTGCTACACAAATATTGGATAAAAATACTAAAAGGAGCCCAAAAGCAGAAGTGGTGTAACCAGCAAAAACCAGTGAAGGAGACTGAAGGAGAGGAGCTTTTTATGAATATGCGACTGCTCTTCTCTTACATCAGGTGGCCTTTTTATAGCATTTTTGATTTGTCATAGCAGAAAATCAGGTATAACTAATGTCATTATTTTACAGTGAGCCGGCATGAACCACACCAGGGGGCATTTATAATGAATTTCACACCTTTGCTCTCTGCGATAAATGCTGTATATAGTTCCCATTAAAATGGATTCTCGGTGTATATTTGTTTGCCAGCTTTTATTTAACGAAGACCTATTTTCAGTTGTTTGGAGTACAAGAAGAGAAAGCAAATGAGCGAAGCCTTGATTTCCCCTCCTGTGCACACATCGGCTGGCCTCAAACCTGAGCACAGAAAAAATACAGTGAAAAGTTATCCTTCTGCTGTTCAGCCTGGAGCTGTTTTTATTGGAGGAAAGCTCTTGTTGCGAGCTCCGGTGCTGGTTTAACAAGCAGTCTGCTTCGGCCTGAGAATGTAGGTGAAGGGTCACCGTGTCCCTTTAAGAAAAGGTCAAATTTAAAAGTGTGAGAGTGTGTGTGTGTGTCTGTGTCTGTGGGCCTCACGCTGAACACAACCATGCATTCAATCACTAGCTACTTGACACAAGCTGTTAATAGGAGAACTCAAAGTTTATATCACATTATGCAGTCCCTGCAGTAAAATTAAATTATCCACCCGTCTTTTTGTGACACCACATATGTCGGTTGCAGAGGGAGGGGTGCTGAGCACATTAGTGCGCTGGAAAGTGATTTTACTGGCAAGGTTAAATTATGAGCTGTTGTGGCGCTGCACAGCTCGCAGCTCCGGGCACCTCAGTGTACCAGTGCCACAACAAGCAATTTTGTCAAAGAGAGCCCTAAATATAGCCGTCGCACAGTGTTATTATCACAGCAGGGGTAGGGCTCTGTTATCTCTCACCCTTCACTCCCATTGTTTTACTACTCCAGCAGATGACAGCTTCCACTGAGGCTGGAGCCCATTTGCTCGGTATATGACCTGTTATATAAGGCCTCCGCTGATGCGGGTGCGTTTGCTGCATTTTCCAAGAGCAACACTTTATAAACGATTTCATGTCAGGGTTTATGTGCCAAAGAGGGGAGCGCAGTCCCAATTTATGCTGCAGTCACCCTCATACTTTACTTTTTATTTCTGTTTATCCCAGTGACAAGCATGCCGCTGGCCCGAAAGGCGAGGCCGAACAGCCATGACGCCAAAATGCTGGCAAAATAAAGTGTGTCAGTGCAGGAAAACATACACAACACACACACACACACACAGTCTTCATTAGAGACTGTATGAGCAACACCTGGACTCTGATTTTTTTTTTTTGGGGGGGGGGGGTGGCCAGACTTAATCCATGCACACACAACGTGGGGCATTGTGTTGCTTTCCTGTCTTTGTTACAGAGCAGTGACATGAAAATGGCCATCATGGGCTTACTGAGTCACTCATTCAGAACTAGCCATACTGAACGGCGTGATCGGAAGCGGTGGTCCGGTGGTCCCTGAAGCCCCCTGCTGCGCTGCCTGGCCTGGATCAGTCTGGCGGTCTGGATCAGTGGCTGCAGACAGACTCAACAACATGACGGGGACACACACACACACACACACACACACACACACACACACACACACACACACACACACACACACACACACACACACAAAAATTCATTCACAAAAGCTATTGTTAGCAACAGTAGAATTTTTTTGTGTGTGTGTGTGTGTGTGTGTGTGTGTGTGTGTGTGTGTGGCATCACTGGCCTGTTTCAGCATTTCCCAACAAACAACAAGTAGTTGAGTATGTCGGGCTGCTATTCTACTCGTCACACACACACAAATAATTGTCAGTTTCTCTTCTGCACCCAAACAAATGTTAATGACTGCTTTGCTAACAGGGTCGGTACTAAGAGGAGCTTAGCTTTAGCTGCAAAAAGTAGCGTGTTCACCATAAGTTATGTAAAGGATGGGCACAGCCACCCTGACATCATCCAGTGAACTCTCAAATCCAGTAATGAAGTCTCAATTTAGCATTTTGGCCACTGCCATATTGTCCCAGTCGCTCAGGCCTAGAAACCGGTCTGCGACCATCTGGTAACCACCAGTCGCTAGGGGGGGAAATGTGTATTCCACGACTGGTTGGCAAACCTTCCATGTAATTGCTTTGGTTGCTAGCGGGTTGCTGCTGTTGCCTGTAGTTTGACAGAAGACGTCGAACTTGTTTGCAAAGGGCAGCTACGTGCTAAGTGTTAGTGAAACTGTGAAAAGTACAACATGAACCAGAAACATGAACTGTTCACCTTCAAAGTGAGAGTTGTGCGCTCTCTGTTTCCAGTTTGTGTGTGTGTTTAATGTGTTCTGCGTTTTAACATGGGACTGTGTGGGTGTGGATTCTCCTTTGGCCATTAGAGGAACTGCAGTTTTTGGCTTTTGCATGTTTGCTTCATTTTTCAGGCCCATAAATTGGCACTAGGCGCTCACAGTTTAAGCACACTACTGAGTACTGAACCATAAACGTACACTGCTGAGGGAATAGGAGCTAATGTGATGGCTTCCTATTTCAGGAGGTCTAACTGGAACTGAGGTCATTAAATCATGTCCGGAGGTAGAGGGGCCATTTTTTTTTTTGTGTACTCCTCGGGCCCTGGATTTGTTACTCACTTAAAAGATATTGACGAATGTAGCCTTTATGAAGTTGGGATTTATTGCAGGACTGTTGGCTTAGACTGCATTAGTTGAACCCAGGGGTAATAAACTGGAAGTTGAGTGTATTTTCGTGATTCTAGTTATCCCTGCACACATTTGGAATTAGATGATTAAAGAGACGGAAAATGTAACTTGTTAGAAAATGAACAGATACTGCGCCGCTATTAATCATACTGTAAATTAGCGCAGCGACAATGCTTGTTAATTATCTGTGCATTTGTTTCACCCGCAAAAAGGCTTTAATGCATTACAGGGTGATTAAACAAAGCCTACATTAGATCAGAGATTATTTGTCAGAGAAGCATGACTCAGATTTTCCAGACATGAAACACCAAGGGCAACTTCAGCAAAAATATTACAGTCTAAGTGCAACCATCTGTGTGTGTTTGTGTGTGCGCACGCAAGCGTGATGCAGCATTCATCATCTGTGTGTGCTCTCATAGTAAACAGTGTTTGAGAGCCCTACTGTGGCAGCCACTTCCACGTCTTCATAAAGCACTGAGGATCGTCTCTTCAAGCGCTCACTGGAGCCGTATCTTACATAAGGTGTACAGAAAAACTGAGTCTCTCGGACGTCACCGGGTCCCAGTGTTTTCACCAGAAACAAGCTGAAAAGGTCAGACAGGATTTCCCTCACCGGTAGCAGTTGGCTACGCAAATATCAACCTGAAAACAAACATGTTATTGGAGAGAGGGCCACAGGAAAAGCTGGACAAAGAGTCTGTGACGTAGCAGCTGAAAATAAATCCTGTTTCCCATCACTCACCAGACGTTAAAGCCTTCCTGATGAATGGCATTTTGTTTGGTTCTCAAGACTCAGAAATGACCACCTTGGCAACGCAAAGCAACACACAAGTACAGACGGGCCCTGTGATTAATGATTAATCAGTCTGTCCTGATTGGGCTGCTTCCCTGATCACTGTTAGAAAAACAGTCCAAATAATCTGCAACATAATTTCAGTTTGTTTGGTTTTAATCAATGTTTGGGGGAAATTAATTAGCTTAAACGCGGGATTTCCTCTCCTCTGGGTAGACCTAAAATAATTCCTGATGACAGGTGAATTATTTGCTCTTCCTGTTGCACAAGGAGTTTTTCCCCTTAAAAGAAGTAAAGATTCTTTGTTTCCTCTCTTTGTTTGCTGTTAAAGGAGCAGGCGTCAGTTCAAGGAACGGGGTTAAGAGCTGAAGAGGATCTGTGAGACTACAACAGGAGGGTGGGGACATTTTTATCAGGGCTTACATTCATTTCCAAAGACGAATCTAATCCAGGGCGGGATGTGAAAATGAGCTGAAACAATAACTTTGATTCGTGTTTTATAGCAAATTTTAGCTGAAATGGTTGTGCTGCCATCTAGTGGTGAATATCTGCCAGTGGCTGAACTCGCTGGATTTATGTGATTAAAACCCTCATTAGATTTAAAAAATAAATAAATAAATTCATTTACAGAATACACCTGAAGACGGTTAAGCACTGAGTCCACCTGCTGTTTCCTTCACTTCTATGTTTCTATGAAACATGAGATTTTGAGCTGTTTATCTTCTGTATGTCGTCTTTCAGGCTGGTGGAAAGAAAATGTCCAAAATACACATTAGGTATTTATTTTATATGCCTAATGTGTCAAATACAGGCGTGTGCAGATTACGAATGCATGATGAATAAAATAATATATCAATATAAATATGTTGAATGTTACTATAAATAGCCTTAAATTTTAATATCTTATATTCTGAGCTAGAAATCAGTTTCCAGTTTTATTCCTGAGTATGTTTGGGCAGCTTTTGCACATCTGTTTGCCAAAATATCGTTCAGAAAAAAGTGTCTTACAAAAACCATTTGGTCAAAACCTTTGACTTTAATGTGAAACAAGAACTTTCAACCTGGCTTTTTCCAATGTTTAGATTTCTGTTGTGGAAATGAAAACAAATTGGCACATTTTTAGTCTGATAATGCCTCTTTGTCTATATATATTTTTTTTTTAAAAAAAAATCCAGGAATCTTGGAATATCAAAATAATTATTCATGTTTCGGATCAACTGGCAAAGTTTCATTCTGATCTATTAATGACATTTTCCCCCTATTTGCCGATACTGTCTTCTTTCAAAGACACAAATTTCATGTGGCACGATAAAACGTGACAATAATTTAGAAGTACTAAAGCTTTTAAATTAACTTCGTAGGAGTATGCAGTATTTGAATGTAAATATGCTGTTTATTTATTGTTGCATTATAACACAGTTATAATGCAAACTATCTAAGCAGTCTCTTTAGAGAGGCCTCGTTGTGTTTCTGGTTAGGAGACGACTGCAGCTGTAGATCCCGCTGGTTGGATTATGTCCCCTCTGGTCTGGGGACATTGTGAGATCCTTCAGGAAAAACTGGGAGATGTAGGTAGGAACTGGGCCTCCGGACCTACTGTGATTAGGCTGCTGCCTGCATTATGTGATTCTGGATGATGATGATGATACAGCTATGAGCACACACAGAGTTAAAGCTCTCCTTGCTGTCTGTCATTATTACATGGGAACATGAGGTCTGGCTGCACAGCTTTAACATCCAGTTTTGTATGTTGTGTTTTTGTATGGCTATGTGAAAAACACTGCTTGCTTATATTTCCTCATAATGAAAATGGCACCAATCACGGGGTTGGTATTGAACCACAGATGCACGGAGGATGATGAAAGTCACTGCGGGTAGACTGGTGCAAAAATAGCTCTGACATTAGCCTGACTCTTAAAACAGATGTTACACAACAAATGTGAATCAGATAAACAACATAAAGTTTTCCATAATGTGATACTTATTCAAAAATCACATTTGGTGTGAATTTGTTGATTAAAAGCTCATGTTTTTGAAGTTGAGACAAGTTATAATTCAGCACAGAGCTTTTGTTATGTGGGGATCATAACAGGAAAACTTCTGTTGTTTTTTTGTTTGTTTTTCATTTCTATAGTGGTTATAGGCTGGTACAAATGTGACTCTTCCCATAATATACATCATATTCTCACCAACACGTGATCCCAAGTGCTGCTGGCTGAAGTGAAAGAAGGTTGCATTGGTTAAAATGATAAAAAAAATAAAGAAGTATGGTTACATCACAGTCTGATTTTATTAACAACATGATAAAGATGTTTATCATTGGTCTTTTGCATACGCCATGCTAACGTGCTGGCAGTTAGTATCGCATTTCTCTGTACAGTAAGTATCACAAGCACATTACACAGTGCTGGAGAGTGAACAGTTTGAGCTAATAAAGCGTGCTAATGTTTGGGATTACAGCAAACTCATGCTGTAAGAGCAGGATATCCTCTATTCATCACAATATCATCAAAGCAGATATATTCGGTCACCTTATGCAGATCACATCTCGCACTCATTCTGGGCTGTAATATTCACCTGTCCAGGTGTTGAACTTAATTGTGTCCGAATTCAACACTTTCTTAAGTTCACGAAGAACCTCGTCCTCTGCTTTCTGCCTGTCTCCAGCTGAGGAAACACGTGTTTCCTTTTTAACTTCTTCCTGATTTTTAAGCAAGTTGCTCAGACTCTCAGCTTCAGCGCAGTTGCCATAAGGCCACACTTGTGTTCCGTCTGTGCTCAAGCCAAACAAATTGTGACATGATTTGCAAGGTGGTAATTTGGTTCCTTTCTTAAGGTTAAATGCCTTACACCTGACATACTGAGGTATCTGAATGGTTCCATCAAAGTAAGTTTTCTTGACCTTGTTTGGATAGTAGGTCATCACTGCCCCAGATACATATTCATCCCATTTGCTAAAACAGGAGGCAGCAATAATAATTCTTCCAGCATTAGGCCCAGTGGTGGACATGGAGACTCCGTAGTATCTGGTTGAATTGTTGGATTTCTGAGAAATGCAGATGGTGGAAGAGACCAGAAAATGTGGATCCAAGCTGTTAATAAGATCTCGCAAACTCTGCTTTATTTGCTCTTCATTCTCCGGTTTTTGGTGCAGGACCATCTGGAAGCAGTAACAGATATGGTCAGAAATCTACACCTGCATCCCAGGATTTACTGACGGGAGGGGAAAACGTAATAAACAAACGAGACAAAGGGAAGCAAAACTAAACACAAAGAACAAGGGACTATCAAAGTAAAACAGGAAATAGTTTTGTTTTTTTGGGCTCTCTGTCAATTCTGAAGCAATTCGCCGTCTTTTCAACAGTCTCTGAGGTTTTCAGCTGTTTGGTGCTGAATCATTAGGAACTGCAGTCATTAAAGCTTTTCTTTGGCTTTATCAGTACTAAAGCACTCTGCACTAAACTTGGCTTTAAACTGGAAGTTTGACAGACTGACTGAAAATGTTAGAACAGTTATCTCACCATGTCAAGCACACAGGAGAACGGACTCCGCCTGGGAAGCTGAGCCAGATAAAATTTAAAAGGCTTGGGATATTTCTTCTTTAAGGCATCCAGAATATCCCTATCACTGATGATTTCTTCTGGAGAAAAGGAGACTTGGTTGATTTTTCCCAGAAAGAAGATGCTGTGAAGAATCTGTTGAGTGAAAACATGTTTTCTTATTGTTAAATTACAAATGACAGAACAGGACTGTGTTGAAAGAGTCAAAGGTTACCCACCT
>JAVDPK010002266.1:159022-170213 GCA_034780415.1 Cichlasoma orientale | reverse complement strand
TTGATCTCCAATCTTTCCTTCCCCTCCCCAGTACGGACAGCATCCCTTTTGTTTCTGAGTTAATTTAATTTTCTTGGTTGGAGGGGGTGAACCAAAATACTTAGATTTTCTCTTTGTAGAAGTACTTCTTTTCCCACTGTTCTTCTTGGGATAATGGGAGTGTCTCAGGGCCCTCAGACTTGTCTGTGTCTTCAGAGTCGGATTTA
This sequence comes from Cichlasoma orientale, assembly GCA_034780415.1. NCBI lineage: Eukaryota > Metazoa > Chordata > Actinopteri > Cichliformes > Cichlidae > Cichlasoma > Cichlasoma orientale. Next base: position 170,007 of record JAVDPK010002266.1, on the reverse strand, counting down.
ACTAAACCCTAAGCTCTGTCAAAAACACCATTCAATTCCATATGCTTATTCATCTCCGTCCACGACTCTGATGCCGCGCTCGCTGTTTGACTTGTGTGTTACTTTTGAACAAGTTGCTTAGACTTTCAACTTCAGCGCAGTTGCCATAGGGATATTGTGTCCCAGTATCAGTGTTGTTCACGGGCAAAAAAACCAAAGTGAAATCTCGTACAAGGAGGCATTTTTCTTCCATCACTTCCACCTCTTATTGTCAATAAAGAATTCTTTTACTGATGGCATGAAGTCAGCTTTAATGTGGAATGTAGAAGCTTACAATCGCTGTTGTTACAGCAACACCTTTATGACAATACTCCGCCAGCTGCAGCTTGCTGGTCATGGTTCACTAGGGGCATGCATCTCTTTCAGGTGCCCCAGAGGAACCACCATCCCGCATATTAGTTCCTATCAAGAAATTTCCAAAATGAATGTCCTAATGACACAAAAAGGTATGCACAATGCAAAATATGATACATAAACTGAAACTATGGCAGCAAAAGAGGCTAAATGCATCACACCTCACATTCTCAGGTAGTCTGATGGTCCCATCAGTGTTTCTGTGTTCATTTGGAAAATACGTCATCCCTGCACCAGCTACATATTCATCCCAGGCACTCGAGCAGGAGGCAGCAACCATGATTCTCCCAGCTTTAGGACCAGACGTGGACATGGAGACTCCGTAGTACCCGACTGAATCGTCAGCAGCCTGAGAGATGCAGATGGTGAAGGAGAACAAACATTTTGATTTGGTCTCTTTCCTCAGATCAAGGATGAGCTGTTGCAGTGCGCATTTTATGTCCTCTTCATTCTCTTGTCCAATCAGCTGAACAATCTGCAGGCAATCAAAGATTAAGCTGTTGTTATCCCCAAAACACTGTTATTTGCTGAGTCATGAATTGCACATCCACAAACTGTAACAGTTGAGTGTGTATGTATTTTTTCCTGAAGATTTATTTTTGGTATTCAGGCTTCATTTGATAGGACAGCATGTAGACAGCAGACAGGAAAGCAGGGGGAGAGTGAGGGAATGACACACAGGAAATAGTCTGGAGTAGACTGCTAACAACAAGGTGAGCTGTAGCAGGGCCCCACATTTGAGTGTGTTTAGGTGGAGCAACACTGTTCAACATTACAAACTAAATTCTTACCATGTCGAGCACAAATGAAAATGGACTCCACCTGGGCAGCGCATAAATCGCCTCCAAACTGTGACTGATGCTTTATTAGCCACGTATGTCAACATTTTCTGACTAGTGGTCTCCCTCACTCTCATCCTACAAAGAGTGATGGTCTCATCTGCATGCGCTGTTTTGGTCTCGTTTGCCGTTATTAGTTTCAGGAGTGCGTGTTTTCCCCACCTGTTTCCTCTTCCCTCATTATCTCAGCATATATAAAACCTCAGTTTACCTGAGTTCCTCATTGCCTCATGTCTGTCCCATGTGTTTTTCTGAAGCGCTGAACATTTTTGAACCATTGTGTTAAAAAATTGGTTCACTACTCGAAGTTTCATTCGGTACACTTGTGGGACATCTACTGGCAGCAATGGCTGACGCACAGCCAAATGAAACCCAGCAAATGCAATGCACCTTTCATGAGTATAATCAAATCACAATTTGCAGGATTATGAAAGCCAAGTGTTTTGAACTGTGGATCAAGCAAAGTTGCCAGTGACTTCATGTGTGTGGCCTCAGCACCAGACAGAATCTAAGCAGAATACTCATTGATTGTCAGTGACAGTTTTGTTATAAGTAGATGGTCAGATTTATTTCACTGTATTTAAAGTTACACTGTAGCAGCTGCAGTTCACTGGCCACAGGATGTGTGGGCCACTATGGTGCAGTGTAGGCTAAAGATAAATATTTTTCTCTCTTTAGAGGACAGTTGAGGCTATAAGCTTAAAGGTGCCATCTCACAGGCATATAAACTCATCCCTGAAGCCTACAGCCAGCATTTGAGGGCTCAGAAGGACATCTAGTCAAGCATACATGGAGTTTGCCCGTGAGAAGGTGCTTTGATAGCTGGTTCTCCGAACATAAGGCTGGTGATTTAGCTTCAGCATGAGTTAATCCCTGTGTAAGAATTTAAAGACTTTGTCTGAGAATATTGGGGTTTATTTAAATGAGCAAAGGGTGTCCACTTCACAGCAGAGAAATTTACACCGACTCAAAATAAATGCTCAATGTGACCTCTACTCTTCCTGTGATTCCTTGAAAAATACTGCTAATGCAAAGGTCACATGGGCTGCAAGTGGTGATGCTCTTGTCACAAATCTGGCCACTTTGTTGCTAATTGTGTGATGCAGACATGAATGCTTCCAGATACGGGGGAACATAGTGCAAATGTCCCTGATAATTTGTTTCCAAGTAATGTTCAGTCAATGCCCTTTTGCTCATCCTCATGTGCTCCTCAGTTGACATTGATATTGGTCATGCCTGCTCTTTGTGTTTCTCACTTTTAAATGGGCTGTTCAGACTTTCAGCTTCAGCACAGTGGCCTTAGCCCCTCTTTTTAAATGTAGTCTTTTCCAAAGAAAAAGTGGCACATGACCTAGAAGGAGGAATTTCTCTTCCACCACTCAGGCTAAATTCTTCACACCTGACATTCTCGGGTAGTTTGGTTCCATCAACGTGTTGCTTCTCTGCCTTGTTTTTGTTTGACAAGCAGGTCATCACTGCACCTGCTATATACAATTTCATCCCAAGTGCTACAAAAGGAGGCAGCAATCCTGATTCTCTAAGATGGTGGCAAGGTGTTTGGAAATGTTGTAGGTGACGAGTTTATACTGCTGATTATGGGACTGAGTGGGACTCATTTTTTGTGGATCTTCGGGGGTCCATAAATGCATGGAGTAGTTTCTCCAGGGTACAGACAGTAGTAAGTATGGCAGTCAATGGCTTTTTCCTTTTCAAGTTGTTGTAGGCAGCAGATGACTTTTTCTTGTAGGTGCTTGTGGGATCTCGTCTCAAGAACTTATAAGTATTGTTGTCACCGAGGAGTGTAGTAATTTTGGAGTGGTAATCAGTTGAATTCAGAACAACGGTGCACCTCCCTTTGTCGGCTGATGTTTTGATCCTTACTCAGGGCTGTGATGGCCGCCTTCTCTTGAATGGTGAGGTTGGATGGAGGAAGTCTTGCACTGGAGAGGGTAGCTGAAACTTTCATCCTGATTTGTTCTGCTTTCGGATGGGATAGTTTATTTCTTATAGCTGTTTCTGTGGCTATGACGAGGTCCACTATACTGTAGGAAGCTGTTGTGTGGACATGGCGAAATTGAGCCCTTTGGCTAGCACATTTTCTCCTGGTTTAGTGAGGACCCTGTCTGATAGATTCTTCACCCACTTCTGTTGGTTGGCATTGCTTATGGTGTCTTCCTGTTTGTCTCCAGATGGTCTGTGTACTGACTCTGAATGGTAGGTCTTGGTTTGCAGTGTTTGAAATTTACAGAGTTGTCTTTTCTTGCCTTTGATATGTTGTGCCACCTGGGCTTGGTCCACAAATGTAGAAACTTCTTCTACGATGGCGGGAGGTAAGAGTGATGAGAGTTTCTGCCGAGTCTGGTGGATTTTGTTCTGGAGTGCATCTATGGTGAAATGGACCTGCCTTATCCTTTCACTCAAAAGGTGGTTCTGTGCTCTCCATAGGATTTATTCAGCTGTCCTTTTACTGTGGACCCAAGGTGCAAACTCTTGGGAACCAGTCTCGACTGTCTGCATCTCAAGTTGAAACTAAGGTGGTTCCTGTAGTCCGCTAACTTCCTTGATTCCCTTTCATACTCCCGCACCAATTGAAGGGTGTTTCTCCCAAAGTGTAAGGCAATAATCAGCCTTTCGGATAAGAGGTGAAACGTCTTCGTGAAACAAAAAGTCCAGTCGCCTTTTTTCAAGCTCCAGAGACTACTATGACCTGGGTGACTGAGAATCTACAGATACTAAGAATAACTTTCATTCTCTGGCCTAACATTCACTATCAGGCTAAGCAGTCTGACTGTAATATTATAATATTAGAAAAATATGAAAAGGTTACACACATTAGACTGCAGACAAAGCAGCACACCATGATCTTCTAGGATCTTCCAAGAATTGCGTATTTCCTAGAGAATTGGTTGGTCTGAAGGCTGTGATTTTGTAACTGTCGTATCGAGAACCTGAGACCTGTCCTATGAAGAGGGAAACGTAACCCTCACTTTTCAGTGCTATGAAGATGATTTACTTTCCAGGGTAGATCACCATGGGAATTCAGGCTGCAGACTTAACCTGCTCCGGAGCAGGTTATTTTCCAGATTAAAAATCAAGTATGAAATGATCGCCTACTTTCTAATCAGTTCTCCGGGAAAAAGCGATGCCAATTCTGGAAGATCTGTCAAACGTAAGCACATGGATAGCAGGAAGGTATGATAACAATCAGTAATACAGATTTATGGACACAACTCTGTTCCTTGACATTTTTTCCTGTTTGCTGCAAACAATTTTACAACTTTGTTCCATATAATCATCCTAAAATAGGGCATATATTTGTGTTTGTGAACCTTCAAATTTGCACATTGACTGAGTCTGTTTGAATTCTGCTTGTTTTTTATTTTATTTATTATTATAATTTAAGCTTTAGGCTTCTCTCAGACTCTTAGATACCACCTGTGCTATCGCTGAAAGAATAAAAACTCTTACGTTCATTTAAATATTAATTTAGTGGAATTCTCAGATTTCTTAGTGTGTCAGATGAAATGTTTTGATTTATCCATTTGTGGACATCAAGCCAGAATGCGTGTGTATTACACAACACGAGAAAAATTAAAGGAACACTTTTTAATCAGCGTATAGCGACAAGTTAGTTACACTTCTGGGAAATTGGTCTGGTCAGTTAAGCAGCAGAGGGGGTTGTTAATCAGTTTCAGCTGCTTTGGTGTTAATGAAATTAACAACAGGTGCACTAGAGGGGCAACAATGAGGCTTTTAAATACAGACACCTGTCTGCAGCACTGATGTACTGTGATAAATAACTTTGAAAAGTTCATAAATTATGACGCATGAAACACTGAAAACATATGAGTAACAGTACTCAGAAATTTCCAGTGAACATTTCCCATGTTTACAAATGATACAATGGCTTTGTATTTGTTACAGTTTACCTGTGACATAAAATTCATAATAGAATTTTTTCTTTTTTTTTAAATTAATGCAGTTTTGTTCACATTGTACAAATGACAAACATCTAAAATGGATAAAATCACAAACTTACCTCTTTTGGAAAATTAAAAATTACTTCTGGATAAACTGTCTGAATGATTTCTCTCATTCACAAAGAGGATCACACCACTTGTGTTCATAATGTAAATTGTATTCCCCAAATTAAGCTGAACACAGTGGTGCAGAAGACACTCAATGATCATCATTATCTGCCTGTGAGGGTTTCCACCTGTTTGCTTTCTTTTTTGCCAGACTATCCCTTCTTTTAGTTTAGTTTTGTTCGGCTTCAACCTCCGAGTCTGCATTTTGGTCTGCACGTTCCTCATCCTGTGACAAGTGCTTAAATCCTAAACTGCTGTACAGAGCTTTTCCTTTCACACTCACAGCACTGATTTGTCTACTGCAGCTGCTGCATTTTTAACTTTATTAAACCAGCATCCAGTACATTTATCCGTGTTTGTGATTGGTCACTTGCTGCCAGCGCCTGCACATCATGTGAACCTGCAGGGGGAGCCCCAGTTTATCTTAGTGAGTTGATAGACAGCTTCATGTGATTGCTTATCCTGATTGCCAGGGTCAGAGTGAATTCAGATAACAGAAAGATGCCCAGGATATGTTGAACTTGCTTCGTAGTTCAGGGCCCTGGTCTGCTGCATCTTTATAGCCAGAGCTGAACATCATACAGCCCCCAGCACTAGGTGCTCTTTGCCATTTGGTCATCAAGGTCTATAATCCTAAGCTCTGTCAAAACACCATTCAATTTCATACACTTGTTCATCTCTGTCCACGACTCTGATGCCGTGCTCGCTGTTTGACTCATGTGTTGCTTTTGAACAAGTTGCTCAGGCTTTCAACTTCAGCGCAGTTGCCGTAGGGATATTGTTTCCCAGTATCAGTGTTGTTGTTGGGCAAAGAAAACAAAGTGACACATTTACTACAAGGAGGCATTTTTCTTCCATCACTGAGGCTAAATGCTTCACGCCTCACATTCTCAGGTAGTCTGATGGTTCCATCGATGTTTTTGTTTCTTTGGAAAATATGTCATCACTGCACCAGCTACATATTCATCCCTGGCATTACAGCATTTTTGTCTCGTTTGCCGTGATTAGTTTCAGGAGTGCGTGTGTTTTCCCCCACCTGTTTCCCCCACCCTCAGTTTACTTTAGTTCCTCAACGCCTCATGATGTTTGTCCTCTGTTTGTCCCCCGGGTGTCTGGCTGTTGTGATGACTATGAGGGAGTATTAGGGCCACATTGAGGGGAAAAAAATAAAATTGTGCATTTTGAGAATAAAGTCGAAGTCTTCTTTTTTGCTATACCCTCTACAAAATGCCTTTGGTAGATGAAACATCTTGATCAGCTGTCTTATTGTGGCTTGTGATACAACATATCCCCTCCACAAAGGTGCAATCATCGATATCCTTGCATCTGACCATTGCCAGTTTGTGTGGTTTTTACTTCTGAGCAGATGCAGCTTTCGGCACCATCTCTTTACGAAGGAGTGATAAGTATGAGGACGTTATTTATGTACTAGAAGAGAAATAATTTCCTTGTTGTTATAGTCGATTCTAAAGTATAGTTTTACTAACTCATAATGCATGGCATTCGGGAGGGTATAGCAGATGTGGCGTGGCAGTTGTTTGACTTGAAACAACTTTAATCTCCACATTTTGACTTTTTTCTTAAAATTCTTTTATTCTCAAAATACACCTTTTTTTTTTCTCAATGTGGCCCTAATGTGGCTTGTTATTGATTCTAAATGACATTCTGGACAGGGAAGATATTCAGTAATATTGCAATGAGGCAGCAGGTGTGACTGTGATGCACAGTGTGTTTGGTACTAGACGTGAAACAGCGTTTCAGTCGTCTTAAATACTCAGTATTGCACCAAACTTTCAGAGCTCGCTCTGTCAAATCGACTCAGTCAGCTGATTCAGTCTTATTGAAGGGGTTCAGATGTCATCAGTGACTCAGTTGAAGCAACCTCTGGCCCACTGCTTTTGCGATAAGACTTGAATTATGCTTCTGCCTCAGGTCTTTGTGGGGCCTGCATACATAACCAGAAATCCCCTCTGAACCCTATATGGTTAAGTCTTGCACACTGCATCAACCCAATGTGTTACATTTCTCAAGAGGTGCACATCATGTTATTGCATAGGGTTCAGTGGGGATTTCCAGTTACATACAGGACAGACGCAGAAGCATAATTCAGGCCTAACCTATTGCATTCAAAGCCTCAGTGTCAGAGGTAACATCACTATCTGTCTCTGAGGGTTTCTGCCTGTTTGTGGACACGTGCTGGACTATTCCTTCTTTTTAGTTTTGGTTATTCAGCTTCAACCTCCGAATGTGCATTTTGGTCTGCACGTTCCTCATCCTGTGACAAGTGTTAAATACTAAATTGCTGTGCAGAGCTTTTATTTCACACACACAGCACTAATTTGTCTACTGCAGCTGCTGTTTTTAGACTGTATCATGTTTTTAACCTCTCCATATTTTTCCCATAATGTAGTTTGAACTTCCTTTGTGAAATCAGCTGCCAGTACATTTATCCATGTTTATGATTGGTCACATGCTGCCAGTATCTGCATGTGAACATGCAGGGGAATCCTGATTGCCAGTGTTAGTGAATTCAGAAAGATACCCTGGATATGTTGAACTTGCTTCATAGTTCAGGGATCTGGTCCTCTGCACCAGATCGCCACAGCTGAAGAACATATAGCCCCAGCACCAGCAGCTCGTTGCCATTTGGTCATCAGGGGCTGTGGCAGGCAGGCAAAGGACCCCAATGCAGGACTTGCAGGCAAAAACTAAATTTTAAAATTTATTAGCAGGTGTAGAAACAAAAGGCAGGGCTGGTCGGGAGCCAGCAGCACAGACTACAAACTCACTAAAACTGGACTTGAACTTGGCATGAACAAAAGCAAGAATCTAGAACTAAAGGCACACAGCAGGGAGACTAATAACGAGGATGCAACAACAAGCAGAGGAAAACTCAGTGTTTAATACACAAGGGATAATGAGGGGAGTGGAGACAGATGGGAAACACAGGTGAACAAAATGACACTAATGGGACATGGGGAAACAAAACAGAACACAACACACAGGGAACAGGAGACCATCTGGTGACACTTCACAGGAGTCCATGTCTCTATCAGACAGACTCATGCCATGTAATCGTGAAGCATATCAATTTGGCTACCAGGGTCTTTCACTAAAGGGTGGTCAACTTGACTAGATGGCTCTGTGACTAGGCTCTGTGCTTCATTGCAACAAATGGGGCTGCCTGTGGACAATGGGACATGCTGCTGCAAGGTGGGTTGGATTTCGCTGCAACCCTCACGCTGGCTGAAGCTTTTCCGTGGCCATACATGGATACACGTCAGCTAGCTTACATTACGTCTCAGAGTGATAGGCATGTCAGAAGGGTTTATTGCTTCAGCGGCAGCCACCCATCATCTCTCAGCAGTGCCACAGTTTGCCCAACTATGACTGTTCTTGGCCTTGATCTTGCGCTTGTAGGCTCTATCGTGACCATACTGCCAGCAGCCAAATCATTCACCTGCTGCAGTTTGCCCCAGACCAAGTGTTCAGTCATATGCATTAGGGGTGTCCACTGCACATTCTTCCACCGTAGCTATCAGACTCAAAAGTTTCCTCTGGGGGGGGGGGGTCACATTCACCTTTTGAAATTATTTGATCACAGTCCAGTGAATCCCCATCTAGTTTCAGGTGTCGCATTAAATATCCTAGCAAATTGCAGCCAATGATGAGAGTTTCACTTTGTCAACCACTAGCATTGGCACAACCACTTTATCTCCAGTCTCTGGAGAATCACATCCAGGCCCAACACTTGCCTCCACCACTTTCAAGCCAGCTAGTTTCCCTGAAGCTGGGCCGCTAATGCATTGCTCCAGGATTCGGTGGTTATGGCCCTGTGACTGACTGTATGTATGTATCATCCCTGCCAATCAAACTATGTTGCCTTCAGACTTAAATATGACATTCAAGAATGATTTTCTTTTCTTAGATATGATAGGTGACTTCTCAGACATTTAAGTGAACTACTTCAATATATAAAACCATAAAAATATTAATCTTTTATGCAATAATCAAATATGCACACCAAACCAGAGTTAAACAATATGAATGGATTTTACATGTTTTATGATTATCATGTCATCTTTAAATTAGATTGTGGGACATAAAATCAAAGCGTACTATAACCCCATTTTTACATTAGGAATTTTTGGCTACAACTTTTGCAGTGAATGCATCTTTCTGTTTTCTTCTTGCATATACACATCACTAGTCGCTAAAGCATTTTCAATAATAAAATCAAACACTGAAGTTCTGGCTTCAGAAATTTTCATATCAACATAAAAGTTAAACTTGTCATGGTATGGGTTGTTGTGGGATTCTTTTGGGGTTTAGGGCTTTCTACCGGCAGGCTCCTCCCAGTGGGGTGGAGTGTGGTTCTCGCTTTTCGGCTGCACGCACCTGTCCTCAATTTGGGCCAGCATTTAAGGATCAGTGGAGCCGTTTACTCTCCGCCAGATCGTCTCGTACCTCTGGTTACCAGTCTTGTTTTAGCTAGTTTTTGGTAATTATAGTTCCCTTGTTTACATGCTGCATCTTACTTGTTCCAGGCTTCCTTACATCTCTGCTGGAGTGCTGGCTTTCTCCTCTTCTGTGGCCACTGCAAGCTTTTTACTGCGGAGTCAAAACAATTTCCATCTTCGTAGCTGCCGGGAAACTCAGACTCCTTTTCCCGTTGGATACAACCTGCTTGCTGACCTTCCTGCTTTTCTGCCTGCCTGCTCGCCCTCCTCTCTGGAAACCTGTGGAACTCCTGCAGCACCCTAGTCATTCCCTACCCCGTTTTGAGAGTTAGTTGTGGCTCCTAAATGACCCCCCCCCCCCCCGCACATCTATTTTCACCAGTATTGTGAAATAAAGATTTTACTGCAGCGCTGTTTTCCTGTGGTCTGCATTGTTGGGTCCTTTTAGTAGTTGGCTTACGAGCCGTGACAGTTAGTGAAACTAAGAACTATACCAAACGATAACAGCATTTCCATTTTTATAGGCTGTAGAATTCCCCATCCCACTCAAAGTTCATCTCAACCAGCACTCCTTTAAGATACATCCGAATCTTATCTCTTGCACCCCCCCCCCACCTTACCACTCCACAATTGAGGTCCTTTCAGTTCTACTCTCTCACTTGTGTCTCATTTGTGAGCACTTTGTTCAGACTTTAAACTTCAGCACAGTTGCCATAGAGAGAACTGCGTTCCTTGTGGGGTTCCGTATCCTTGACAGTTGTTTGTAAAGAAAAAAAAAAGTTGCACATGACTTGCAAAAATACATTTTTATTCCGTCAGTGAGGCTAAATGCTTCACACCTGACATCCACGGGTAGTTTAATGGTTCCATCAATGTTCTCATCCTTGTTTTCCTTTCTTTGTTGTCGTGTGGAAGGTAGGTGATCACTTCACCGGCTACATAGTCATGCCAGTGACCCAAGCAGGAGGTGGCAATCATGATTTCCCGAGCTTTAGAACCAGCACCACCTGGAAAAGTGGACATGGAGACTCCGTAGTACCTGACTGAATCCTTTGTATCTGAGAAACACAGACTGGAGGTAGGGTTGCAGCGGTAACCGGTTTCACGGTATACCATGGTATTAAAATGCGTGGGTGTTTGCTTATTACCGGTAATAAGGGAAAAAGGCGAGCCAGCTGAGACTCTCGCACACGGATGCGCAGCTG